>OX451396.1:15799532-16148455 GCA_949629135.1 Eremobia ochroleuca
TCTAAACACAACGAGGTGCGCTGTCAAGCCAGTCTTTATAAAACCACCAGTTCCCAGTTGTGTTCCCATTGTTCCAGTGTTAGACAAAAAGTTGTGTTTTAACACTTCCAGTGGTGAGCGTGGTCGACTGATTAAATTTCACGTTACAGTCAAACTTTTAATGAGATCGTCGTTATTTTCAGTGAATGTTCCGAGTTAAATATGCAGTACACGATGCTTAGACTTGCAGTTTTGAATTTCAAAAATGTCCTCTCTGTTTATGAGAACGTGAGTTTGTTTAAAACACTAAAGATGATTTTTTGTCGTGAAACAACTCGAAGGGATTTCCTAGAATATTGATAAGTTTGCGAGCATGTACCTACGTAAGTTCTATGAATCTTGACTTAATTAGTTTACTAAACCTAAATTCAACCAACGGAAGTGTAGTTCTTCGCATCAATCAACCTGGTAGCGACCCTATCCCTAAGGAGTTGCTGTAACAGCTAAGCGTTTCCACTTGCTACTATTTAGTTTGTTTATCTAACACTTTCTGCATCTATCATTGGCCTGGCAATTTCCCAACTTTGCCCAGCAAGCCCAACTTTTATATCTATGTAAATAAAAATGAAATGCTATTCATTGGTAAGCGCATCGCTTGAGAACGGCTGGACCGATTTGGCTATTTTCTGTTTTAAAAAATGTTCCTTATAGTCTGAAATAGGATCCTGATGAAAGAAAAATTCGGAAAGTTTCCCGGAATAAATTCAACTTTTTATTCTATTTTGTAGCCTGTTTTCTATGGGATTTGTATGAACTATTGAAAGGACAGGACAATATATGTCGGGTCAGCTAGTTACAAATATTTAACACTCATTTCATTTACTTTTGAAGATAATTTACCTTTTCTTCGAATTAAGAAATGAATTTCGACAACAACATTTTCATAAAAGACCCAGTGGTTCAACATACTTGCTTTTAAGGTGATTAAAATTAGTATACAATAGGTGACATGTCATTTACTAAGGTGCCTCGGTGACCTGGTTTATAAGGAAGGCAGTAAACCGCATGCAATACTAAAGAAAAACTATTACCTACTTGCACAAATTCTGCATATTTTTTTATATTTAATTAAACATGAATGGCATACTTTGTATAATTCATAGGTTCTTTATTATAGGTACATTGTAGTTACATTGTATTTTAAAACGCTTATATAATCCAAAGAACTAACGACCGTGAGACTTTACAGTTGGATATTTTTTAAATGCCGACCGACAAAAACGCCAACTAGAAACGTATTAACGAGACATCGTAACAAAATAACGGTTTTGTATAACCGGACACGTAATCTGTACGATTTATGCTATTTGTAGTAATTACGTGTGACTCCGGTTATACAAAAACCTATGTTATTTTTGTCAGAAAGTACAAGGAGTACTTTCTGACAAAAATCCTAAGAAGACCTATCATTAGATACCAAACACAATACCTATATTAATCAAAAATATTGTTTTCGATAACATTTTACTTTCGTTATAAGCCACCATGTTGATTTTATGTGACGTCATATAGCATGTAACCCGTGAAACAACAAAACGCTTTCAATGACACCTCGTTTGTCAAAATACCACGAGTAGTTGAGGCGTTATAAAGAAACAGATGAAATATCCTGAATACCTGTTAAAATCATAACCCTCCTTTGGCTTTGCCGAAGTCGGGTAAAACCACTCACTTCTTTACACTAGTCACCAAATTTTCTTTTCTAGGAACAAGCCGGAAAGGATTCCACAACACTAAAAAGCAATATAAACCTCATGTTTCTAACTTAGGTCTCTGGCTCCGCACAAAAACCCTCATGCAGTTAGCGGGATTGAAGTAATCGAACGTTTATCGAAAAAAGCTTAGGTTAGCCGAGCTCGTACGATTACGGCGACGGATTCACCGCGGTAATCCCAGACATATAAATGGAACCGCGTTTGCTATCACGAAACGTGCTCTCCCGCGTTTGCGTTTTGTCGCAAAATTGAGAGAAATGAGTGCGCACGCTGCTAATTGAAAATAATGCTCGTAGTAACAATGTTGCGGTGATAATTGAGAACAGTTGATACTTTAATATCTTTAAAGCTAAAGGAGATTATTACGTCGATAAAAGCGAGATTTTATGTCCGTCGTAATTTTAAAAGTAGCAAAGTTTAGTAGTGCATTTTTATTTCTAATTCTAGATTATACCTTAGCGGTGTTTTCATATAAAATACGTATACAGGAAACCTCAGGTAATTTGTGACATGTAGATAGGTAAATGAAACCGTGTTTCGCCATTTAGTATTGTTTTTTTTATCACGAATAGATAGAAAATTTGTAGTAATGCACGTTTTTCATAATGCTGTTGGTAACTGATAAATAAATTTTATAAATAATAATAATACCTTAATTTATTTACTCAAACAGACAGATTGTAGTTCTTATAGAGTATGTTAGATAGTCTACAATCGAGTGGGTGAAGCACTCTTCTCTTAGCTAGGTTAGGTACAAAATAACCTGGGACGCGGTGGTTTCCTTCTGCGAAACAGTCGTCTCGCAGAAGGAGGCTGCGGAAAGGGAGAGGGAGATCTCGTCCCCTCACCCCGCCCGCAGCAGGCGCACCGGGCGTCGGCGGAGGGCGGATAACGCCCTCTTCCAGCCCCCCTAAATGGGTCCAGGGGCGACGGACTTGGGGACGTCCGTCGCCCCCCACACATCTGGACCCGAGGCGGCGGCGCGTAGTGTTCCACGCGCGCCCCTCTTAGACGTCGCGGGGGGAGTCTAACACCTCACTCCCCCCCCTGACACGAGGAGAGGCCCGCAGGAGCGGGCCGGCACCAGCCGGGGGTTGCGGAAGTATCGTTCGTTCCCGCGACCCCCGGCGTAGGTGAGAGAGGGAACACCGGGGTGGTTTTTAGTCAGTAAGAGTCTGACAGACCCCGCCGCCCGCCCCAGGGCGGCGGACATCCATGAGGATTTTCCACCCCGAAACAAAAAAAACAAAAAAAAAAAAAAAAAAAAAAAAAAAAAAAAAAAAAAAAAAAAAAAAAAGCTACAAAATAACCTGTGTTAAGGAGAAAAAGTCTCGGTCCCCTATGTTTAATGGTACAGTGATAATTATACATAACATATAGTACTTGTGCTGATGCTACAATTTTAACGGCATTACATATTATGAGAAAATACTAGTTTTATATTTTATACAAATCTTATTCGGCGCGTGTGTGTGTGTGTGTGTGTGTGTGTGTGTGTGTTTGTGTGTGTTCGTGTGTGTGTGTGTGTGTGTGTGTGTGTGTGTGTGTGTGTGTGTGTATCTGTGTGTGTGTGTGTGTGTGTGTGTTTGTGGTATGTGTGTGTATGTGGAATGTACGTGATAGTGTGGGTACAGCGCAGAGCAATGCTCATCACGTTATGTGAGTATAGCGGGATAGATTTCCACAATTATGGTATGATATACCGTAAAGCAACTTCTTGCTTATTCTATTATAAATATACGGACCTAAATAATAAAAGAATCACTGAGATAAGTTGCTGATACATTAATATGAGAGCAGTTGTCGTCCCGTGGTAACGGCCCAGACTTATGAGTTTTAGGTCATAGGTTCGCCTCCACACAGGCCCTTTAGTTCATATAAATAACTAGCGACCCGCCCCGGCTTCGCACGGGTGCAATGCTGATCACTACATAGTATAAAACAAAGTCGCTTCCCGCTGTCTGTCTGTCTCTATGTATGCTTAGATCTTGAAAACTACGCTACGGATTTTGATGCGTTTTTTTTTTATAGATAAGAGTGATTCAAGAGGAAGTTTTATATGTATAATACATGCATAATATAGTAGAGAAACACTGATAATTTTAGAGCCGTTATTTCTCGTAAAAAGTATAGGATAAAAAATCGTTATTGTGGGTTATCCCTAAGAGATAGACATATACCATTGTGGATTTTTTTGTAGACCTTTTTAAGGTGTACAATACTGTTGTACATTATTTTGATCTATCTCGTAGGATTCAGCCAGCGTTTGCAATGTAAACGCAAAAAATGTGTTTATTTACGACATCACATTAGAAACCTCTAAAATGATCAGTGTTTCTCTACTATATTATGCATGTATTATACATATAAACCTTCCTCTTGAATCACTCTATCTATTGAAAGAAACTGCATCAAAATCCGTAGCGCAGTTTTAAAGATCTAAGCATACATAGGGACAGACAGACAGTGAAGCGACTTTGTTTTATACTATGTAGTGATTTCATCACCACTGCTCTCAAAACGGTGAACGAAAACATCGTGAGGAAATCGGCATGTCACAGAACCAAAAATTTGGAGACGTGTGACATCTACCAACCCACACTGGACTTGCGTGTTATAATCATAGCCCACTCCCTCTCCAAGAGAAGAGGCGTGTGCCCCAGTAGTGGGAACATTATAGGCTAATAATGTTCATAATCCTGTACGTAACAGAACTGATAATCCTAACACAAGCAAACTATATGCTTAAAAGGATTCTCCCCATTGTAACTAGAATAAGTTATTTTAAGTTGATGCAATAAACTTTTTTATTTTTATTTTTATGATAAATTGAGATAAGTTGCTAATATTAGGTGAATCAAATATAAACAGGACTTTTTTATTACTGGTCGCTGAGTGAAGTGACGCTTGGTGCTGTTGTATGTGTTAGGAGGGATCATCTAGGGGAGGGGGGTATACTGCTCCGGCTCACTTTAGTTTATTGCGCTCCAGTAGCATCATGTATGAGCAGGAGGTATATAAGTCTGTTGAGCAACGACTTATCATCATTTTTTTTAACACGGGAGGGTATAAAACCTTCCGAAATTTTGCATCCATTGACTCTACAGTTCGATAAGAATACGCTTTCAAGAACTCAAGTGTAGGAATGGCACAAAAAAAAATTCAAGTGGAGGACGCCGTTTTCACACTGACCAGTGGAATCATTTGTGTGCAATTGGCTAAAGGCACGACCGACTACATTCTTCGATACTGGCATCAAGAAACATCCCCTGCGTTGGGAAAAATTGGTTAATAGAAGGGGCGATTATGTAGAAAAATAAAATATATTCCTTTTTTTACGAGTATAATAATACGTGCGTATTTTTTTTTACTTAAGTCTGGTTTATATTTGATCCACCCATGTACAGTGAGCGCATAATATCTTTAGTGCTCCTACGAGAGTCTAGATTTTAGTGTGCTGTCAATAAAATTGCGATTTTATGACTGTCGTACTCGTAATAAATATAAATACTATAAATATCAGTTTATTACTATTTTACTGCCAAATGATTCCAGTCTAAACATAGACCGTTCTTTAGTCTATTCCCATGCGTATTGTAAGTCGTAAATAAAAAGGCTTTATGGCGCTAAGGCGTGGACTACACAGACGGGTCGTGAGACGAGGACGGGTCGCAGATGCGGCGTCCTTTTCACGTATCTTCATACAACACGTCTTGTATTAACGCGATCTGACACAAAATGTACAGAAAAGACAAGGAGCAGGCGCGTCCTCATCTTACGTCCTCTCTGTGTGGCCTGCGCCTAAGGTTGATAATAGATAACCTTTGTAACTGATGTTGGTTTAAAACAAGCTAAGTATTACATAATAATAATTACAATGGCGCGTTTACATTAGGTCCGTGACTGAATGCGTCGCCCTAAAAATATTTTAACAATTATAATGACTACGAAACAAGCTTCCATTACTATTATGAATTAAAAAGGAATACCGAGAGTGATATTATTAGTGTATAAAACTGTCGTAAAGCTACAGTTAGCCTTTAAAATATCAGAGCTAGAAAACATTAAAATTCTCTGCACATTCCGCTGCGCTGTTTTCACAATGAATATTATGACAACGAATGGCAGATAACTCTACGGAATATCAACTAAAATTTACAAACTCAAACTCAAACTCAAACTCAAAGCATTTATTTCAAGTAAACCAATTACAGGCACTTTTGAATTGTCAAGGGGTCGGTCAGTCAGAAAGATGAAGCTAGTTGCCCATTCCAAAGCGTAGGTACCTGTGGAGAAGAACGGGCAAGAAACTCCACGGACACTCTTTTAAATCATAAAAATTGTTACAAAATTTTGGTTACATCATTCAAGTTGAAATTATACATGTGAGAACGATGTAGAAAGACGTGCACGTTAAAAGCGTCCGTACTAAAAAAGATAAAAACAAAAACAAAAAAATAACAATTCAGAAATGAAAATACTTAGATTAAAATTAAAATAAGCCGTGGCGGCTAAGAGATGACCAGTCCCTACTGGCGGCGCCCGTTCACGAACATGACGTATGGATCAGCACCATTTAGCTCAACCATTTTGAAGGGAACTCAATGATCCAACACACACGCCACCACCAGCGAGACATTTGAGTGAGCATGACATACCCTCAGCCGCCAGGGCACATTCAAGTCAATGAAAGACGTACCCAGTAAATGATAGCTTTAGAGTTTAGGTGCATAGTGCTCACACGTGTGTTATGCAATTATACAATATTAAGAGATTGAATTTATACAATACAAAGATAGTTTTTTCAATCTTCAGCAGCTCACAACTATATTTTCGAATGCTAATTAATTAGTTTATGCGCCCTTGTGGAGCTGGACCAGCGGTGAACCAAGCATTTTTGTCAGCGATGTAATCCCCCAACGTATAATATGCTTGGCTGCATAGTGTGCGTTTTATGTAAGATTTGAATTTAGTTTCGTTGAGTTGGAGTATGTGGGGAGGTATTTTATTGTAACATTTTAAACAGTACCCCATGAAGGATGAGTCTACTTTAGCCAGTCTGAAACCTGGTTGAACTAATTGGTCCCTATTTCTGGTCCTATAGGTGTGTCTGTCACCTCTTTTAGTGAAAAGATTTAGATTTTTCCTTACGTACATGATGTTTTCATAGATGTATTGACAAGGTACCGTCATGATATTAATATCCTTAAACAGTTCCCTTAGAGAATCGCGCCTGCGGAGGCCATATATTGCTCTGATGGCTCTTTTCTGCAGAATAAAAATAGACTCGATATCTGCAGCCCGTCCCCATAGTAAAATACCGTAAGACATGATACTATGAAAGTAACTGAAATAGACTAGTCTCGCGGTATCTACATTAGTAAATTGACGGATTTTTCTTACAGCATATGCTGCTGAACTTAGCCGTCCTGCAAGAGATGTTATATGAGGACCCCATTGCAGCTTTGAGTCGAGCGTGATCCCCAGGAAAACAGTTTTATCGACGAATTCTAGTTTCTCTTTATTCAATACTATGTCACACTCACTACTTTTAACATTTGGTAAAGCAAATCTTATGCATTTAGTTTTTTTTCCATTTAACACTAAATTATTAGCAGTGAACCAATTTTGCACCTGCAGTAAGGCGTTATTTACGTCGTCAAGATTTGATGCACGTCTATTTATCTTAAAAATTAAGGAAGTATCGTCAGCAAATAACACCATTTTTGGTTGGTTTTTTAATAAATGGGGTAGATCATTAATATATACTAAAAAGAGGAAAGGACCTAATATCGAGCCTTGTGGAACACCCATTTTTACTTTTAAACCAAGTGAATTGACCCCGTTTATTTGAACTTTTTGTTGTCTATCATTTAAATAAGATTTCACTAAACTGAGCGCAAGTTTACCTAGTCCGTAATGTTCAAGTTTCAAGAGCAAGGTTTCATGATTAACGCAGTCAAATGCCTTGGAGAGGTCACAAAAGATTCCTATGGCATCTTGGGCCTCCTCCCACGCTGTAAATATGTGTTTTAATAAAGTGACACCGGCGTCAGTTGTACAACATCCTTTGGTGAAGCCATATTGCTGGTCGTGTAAGATTTTGTTGTTGTTAAAATGATTAAGCATTTGATTGAGCATTACCTTTTCGAATACCTTGCTGAATACTGGCAACACGGATACTGGTCTATAATTATTGGTGTCTTTGCTGTCCCCAGATTTAAAAAGTGGAATAACTTTACTGTATTTCATTAAATCTGGGAAGACTCCTTGATCTACACACAAATTAAATACTAAAGCTAAGTATGGTGCTATAGTCTCGATTATGGATGTACAAACTTTGATAGACATACCCCATAGATCTTCGGTCAATTTGATTTTTATTTGTCGAAAAGCTTTTATAACTATCATAGGGTTTATATGTTTAAATTGAAATTCAACCGGGCAGCCTGGAATGTTCGCTCTTAATAAATCAATTGATACGTCGGCTGATGAGTTTAAGGATTCCGTCGTTTTTGAAGGTATATTAGTAAAGAAATTTACAAACTCTTGAGCTACTTCTGAGTTAGAGCTTATGGCACCACGTGAAGTCTCCAATGTGTAATCAGTGTTTCGTTTTGTATTCCTACTAGTTTCGTTATTTATAATTTTCCAAACTGTTTTTATTTTGTTTTCTGCTGATTTAATTTTGTTGCTTATGTACAGTGCTTTGGCTATCTTGCAGGTATTTCTAAAAATTTTTGAATAAGTAGCAACATACTTGTTGAAAGTTTCAGTATTGATGTAAGGCTTAAGGCCATACAGCTCGAACAGTCTTTCTCTGCTTATCCTAATACCCCTAGTTGCCCAGTCACTAAATATAAAATTAGGGCAAATATTTTTTGTTTTCTTTTCAAAGGTGTTATTGAATTCAGTGTGCACTACTGAAAAGAAATTCTCGTACAATTTATTTGCATCATCTATATTATGGTCCACATCATTTAACTTATTATTTAGGGTACTATTGAATCTATTTAGTTTACCAGTCGTTATTGGTCTAAATTGAATTTGCACTTTTTGCAAAGGTGTTTTAAACTTAAAAGTCACTGTTTGTCCACTATGATCAGATGGCAGATAATTTACGATGGCTTTATCTAAATAATCACAATCGCAAAAGACATTATCGATGCAAGTAGCAGAAGTTGGAGTTACTCTAGTAGGTTCTGTAAAAACATTAGATAAATTGAAAGATTTGAAAAGGCTTAGTAATCTACTGCTATTTGAACTATTTTCTAAAATATTAATATTAAAATCACCACAAATAATTGCGGCTTTGTTATTTGATGCAAGTTTCGCTAGGACATCTTCCATTATTGACTCAAATAAAGAAAAGTTTTGATAATTAGGGGGTCTGTAAACGCACACTACAACATGCTTATCCAGCTCAACACATGACAGTTCGATGCAATGTTCAATTGATAAACTCACTATGTCATTTCGTTGCTTGGATTTTAAACAATTCTTTATCAAGATTAACGAACCTCCACGCAGCATAGATTTTCGGTTAAAACAACTGCCCACAGTATAGTTCTTATAATTAATTAGCATTTGGTAATCCTTTAACCAATGTTCAGTACAGCAAACAATGTCAAACTTTGTTTTTTCTAGAAACATTTCAATTTCTAGTAATTTGGAAGAAATACCTTGAATATTTTGATGAAACAATTTCAAGGCATTCTGCTGATCTCCTTTTTGATATTTACTTATTTTAGAGCAAGAAGATACCTTGTTGTTGCTGTTTTTACGTGTAAATATTTTATTAGTGGTACCTTCTGTTGTCTTACAAACTAGTTTAAATGATTATCCGGAGTTAATCCCAAGACTTCAATGTCATCACCAGGCAATGAGTTCATAGTGCGTGAGGGAAAAGGAACCTCCTTCGTACAATTTGTATAACTATTTATAGCATTTGAGCTACATTCATTAAGGCTAACCAGCGTATTATTAGTATTATTGTTACTAACTTTTGTGATGTTAATAATACATGACTTCGACATAATACTTATGTCTGAGTTTATATAAAAAGCTAATAGCCTTGCTATTATGTGTCTAAAACTAACAGGCAGATACGCAGTATCCCTAGTCGACTTTAATGTTTCTATGAAACTATTGGTGTCAAAATATACAAGCTTGTCACTATAATGACTAACTAAAAAGTGCATATGCTTATTAAGCATATGAATATATTTGTTTTGTCTATTTGTCAATTTTTCAAAATATGGGAAAGCACACAATATTATTTTACTACAATTTAACTTTAACAACTCAGTTACACAGTCAGTAATTTCATATTTTTTGACCTTAGAACTGTTACCTACAAATACAGTAATGTTGGTTTTAGGATTAAATGCATTTCCTGTTACTGATGCCAATTATAATAATAAATACATTAAAATTAATACTGATATTGGTTACATAAATAAGAATTAAGTTAAAATAAGTTTGAATTAGGTTAGTAATAGATAAGCATTTAAGTATGGAAGACTTATGGATGCAAAATTATGATGATGTATTATTCAACGAAATTATTTTGTTTGTGCGGTTTTCAGACTCAAACTCAAAGCATTGATTTTAATTACCGGCACTTTTGAATTTTTGAGGGGTCGGTCAATCGCAATGAAGAAGCTCGTTACCCAAAAAACAATGTCTGAAAAAAAATGTATTACAAAGCGTAGTAGGTTCATATGAAGAATAACGGGCAAGATACTCCACAAGCACTCTTTTAAATCAAAATACAATATTATTACAAAATATTGCATAGATCATTCATGTTGAAAATATACATGTGAGAACAATGCAGAAAGACGTGCACGGTAAATGCGTCCGTAGAAAAAAATTTAAAAAAAAATAAAAAAAATAAACGATTCAAAAATTATAGCTAAGATATGACCAGTCCCTACTATCTAGCACTACCTACTAGGGCGACAGTGCCCGCTCACGAACATGACGAATGGATCCGCACCATTATTAGCTCAACCATTTTTGATCATTACAAGCCACCACTTGGGAAAACAGTTATAAACTACATATTTGGCAATAACTAATCCCCGAAACAGCCCCCAAGGGACAGTAATTACATGACTATTCACAGTTCATCACATTACTATAACCCTTTGTTGTAACTCTAACCTAATTCTACTATTTTAGTAATGACAGGAAAGTGTTAATGTTCCGCACGAAGGTTGCCAACCCTACCTCATTACAAAGCGTGGAACTATCTTATTAATGACAATAGTCGTGTGAGTCACGAAAGCGTATTATACTTAAGAACTCATCTCACCGACGCAAATATAGTCTGAAAGTACTTTACAAACCTTCCTGGCTCATTTAGAACTTTCGCACCTACTTCAACAACATGAACTACCTCTGCGGCCAGCAATAAACAATTCCGAGGCAACTTTAAACCATAAAACATAAAAGCAAGTTCTGTTGTGGGAAAAATTCTAAGCACGTAGACAGAATAACTCGATTTCCTGTGGCAGGCAAAAGCAATTATTTGTTTTCTGTCTAAATATGCCCGGGCGCGAGGGAACGTGGACCTATTGGATTTATGCTGGTCCACTTTGTAACACTGTTCATTTATTAGTTTTGTACGGATATTAAAAAAGATAAAAGCTAAAATAAGATTACTAACTTAGAAACAAAAGTAATACCTAAGTATCTCTGACTAGAAATTTTATTTTATATTCCATACTTTCTTTTAAAGCTTTTGTAAAAATATAAATACCTCAGCAAAACCTACGTCTCGTTTCTAACTCTAAATTCAATTCACGAAGTTCCAAAAGTAACTTTATTGAGTCAATCTTTATCTTATATCTTGATGTTGGCAATATTTTATTCTTGTCTCTACATTTTTCACTTTCCCGATTTCTTTTCCTTTCTCCGGGTTTTCTAAAATGAGGTCACGGTTATTTTTGTTGACCGACCCGAAGCTTTTTTTGTAAATAGTATAAGGCTGTATGTAGACCTAAAAAAAATGAATTGAAAATATAGCATACGATAGTATCCTAAAACATTTTGGTTTACATTTGAGTGGTTGGTTACAGTTGAGTAACTGGCGAAACAAACTGCGCTACACGAGGAGGCTTCTTCATGCTTACTCTTCAGTTTATTGTGTGCAAAACGAGTATTTTCTTTAAAATCGTTCGAATTTATGTTACGTTTACTCCGCGCGTGGCCTACTGGTTTATTGTTTACATACACTATGTAAAAAATGTATTTTAATAGATAATAAAGGTTGTCTAAAAGTTTTCGTAAAAGGTTACAAACTGTATTTTACAAGTGTTTTTGAAATTATCATCATCATCCACAGCCCGAATTCTGCCACTGTTCACGCAACTTATATTACTAAGGTCTCTTTTAATCTTACACAATTATGTATCACAAAAGCCCATTAATTCATATTAACTTCAAAACTGGGGAATTTAAAATAAACTTCACCACTAATTTACAATTTATAGCGTAGTTTTGTGATATTCCCCTGACTAGGTAGGCGTATAATGGGATTTGTAAACGTGCAGGTACGCCCTTCCTTCTCCCCATTGTGAATTTAGTGAATAAACTGAGTTGAAGGGTTGGGTTACACAGGTGTGTTAGATGTAATTATATGTGCCATCAGTAATTAGATACATATGTCTTAGTGAGAAGGTGTGTTGGTGGAATGTTTTTACGAGTACACATAAATATTAGTAGGAAGTTCAGGTGCGTGGTCTAATAGGAAAAGGCTTTTACAGAACTATAGACGAAGTATTGATATTAGCCACATTTTCCTCCCATTCACTAGCTTTACATACAGTATGTGTAGATATTAAATGGGAGGAAAATATGGCTAGTCTCAATAACTAATACTAAGAGATTAAAAAAAAAAAAAAACATCAGGATATTGGGGTCCCTTCTTTTCGCATAATGCTTTTTTTTCCTAATATACTTTGGCATAACTATTTTGGTATAATAATACTTTGCCATAATTGTTTTTGGCATACCGTTTATGTTCACATAATAGGTTAGGTTAGAGAATTTATGCTTAAAAAAATTATGCGTAAGCTGTTATGCGTACTTAAATATAATTAGGATAAACAAAAGAAACAAGAGAGAAGTTTTTGTTATATTATGTCTTAAAATTTTATGCAAATGGATAGTGGTCCTAGAATATTATCCGCCTGTTAGGACATGCTGTGTTATGATTTGCCATTTTTTTAAAGATATCATAGTTAACGATATGCACAGTCGATATATTACGAGTTATCTTCTTCGATAAAAAGTCTCGTCCAAAAAAACTCTTTTCTTTTCATTTAGGAAAAAAGTTTTATTCCTAGTAACACAGTTTATGTTTTAATCTATTCTCTTAACGGCAGCGAAGAGGGAGAGCCTCATTATATTATGTGTAGCTCTCTCCTCCCCTGTGATTTGTTATGTAGGCCTTAGCCAGACGCCAGACAGCCTTTTTCATCAAAAAGTTTGTTAATGTGTTAACTTTTCGCCTGCTCTAAATAATTTTATGTTAAACTTGGATAAGCCTCATTCATTTGAATGGTAAAATAGAACATTAATATTTATCCCTCAATTTTCATGATTGCACCTACTAATGTTTGTCTCTGCATCACCCAAATGTTGACTGGTAGAAAATACCTATGGCATTAAGTCCGCCTCTGTACATTTATGTGCTTTAAGTATTAAATAAATAAATAAACATTCTTACATATGAAACTCTCCTCGTATTTTTAGGCTTCTGCTACCAAAATAGACGTTTGAAAATCGTTGTTGATAGCGGAAAAGTTGAGAAAGCATGAAAGAATACTTTGCTCTATTATTATGTCAGACACCACAAACCAGTCACAAGCATTCGCCCATTTTACATAAAACATTTCATGTGATCAACACATTCTAGTTATTTTTAGGGTTCCGTAGTCAACAAGAAACCCTTATAGTTTCGCCATGTTGGTCTGCCCGTCCGTCCGCAGCTTAGCTCAGAGACTCTTAGTACTAGAAAGCTACAATTTGGCATGGACAGATATATATTAATCACGCCGACAAATTGGGAAAATAAAATTTTCTAGACGAATTTATTCCTTTATTTGTGCTACATGACATTACTTCTTGCCAAATTTCATAGTCAACGGGAAGTACCATATAGGTTTTGATTCCCTTGCGAGTGTTAATATATGCCGTATAAAAGGAACATAAACCGCCGTATCTTTTGATTGCGTTGACTTAGAAGTTTGATTTTTTCAGTGCTCTAAGTGATTCAGCTTTGGGTATCTGATATTAATTTCAACTTGATAACTGCACGCGTTCTTTAGAAAAAGGGTCTTGACACACGGACAGACAGACGTATAACGATGTGATCTTATAAGGTATCCGATTTTTCTTTTGAGGCACAGAACCCTAAAAAGATTAATGTTATTCGGAACTAGATACACACGAGAATTCAAAGTTAAAACAGTTAATTCAGCAGTGCAAACTCTGGTGTACAAGTAAATGCATTATCTGTCGAAGTCTAAGAGATAAACTTTAAGTGCGCCACATGAAGTTATCCACTTCCCGTTGCTATCGGTAGCTAAATAACGTTTTAGTTTTTAATTAACTTATGTACTAGTGAAGTTTAAAGAGTATTCCATGTATCTGAAATTTCGTTGAAATTCGTCTTATGAAACATTTTAAAAATAATTTGAATCTAACAAACTAATAATATATTAACCTAATTAAAACTATTAACAAACTAAAATATTTGGTTGACTGGTAGAAAATTGCTATGGCATTATGTCCGGCTCTGTACATGTATTTGCTTGAAGTATAAAATAAATAAATATGTCGGAGAAGCACTATTCATCTCGACATCGTCATTAGTGGTCATAGGTTTAGTGGGCGTCATCGGGGTAAAATGCGAGCACAAAACAAAATATTCACTGTTACATACAATTTAATGAAAACTTTTACAATAATAAGTCACTGAACTTTGCAATTATGAATTAAAACGTTAATCAAACAATTATTTCCGAGCAGCGGGTTCGCGACACCGATCTTACTTTGCCACGAATAAAACAATATTCCTTCTAAACTTATGGACAATCCAACTCGATTTTCCAATACGTCAAATATTCCCGCTCCGCCAACACGCACCGCGCATGCGCGCAATTAGTCAAGATGGCGCCTCGACCCCGCTCGAGGCGTACCTCTGCTGCATAAAACTTTATACAAAATAGTAACTTTTAAAGAAATTAATACGATTTTACACAATAGCAAAATGTATCAAGACAAATTAAATTAAATTAAGATTTAACAAGTATTTTTAGTAAGCGTTCGACATCTAGCATTTTAAACCAACAATCAACTCGATTCCGAATACATCCTCCGACACGGCCTTCCTGACGTTTCACACGTCCTCGTGTGATGGTGAGGGACGGGCATCATCATTATCTGTTTAACAAAGCGAAAAGAAAACAATTTTTAGTAATGAGTAATGGTTCGGCCACTCCTGACAAAGTACAAACGTGTTTATTATCTTTGCGCAATAATTTAATCCAAAATACATTCTATATTAGATAGAGCCATACACCAAACCACAACGTAAATTGATTGAGAGAAAAACAAAAACAACTGTCCCGTTTATCGTCTAAATGGCCACCTCGCCGATTTAGACTACCATGTCAACACCGTCTAAATGGCCACCTCGCCAATTTAGACTACCATGTCCACACCGTCTAAATGGCCACCTCGCCAATTTAGACTACCACGTCCACACCGTCTAAATGGCCACCTCGCCAATTTAGACTACCATGTCCACACCGTCTAAATGGCCACCTCGCCAATTTAGACTACCACGTCCACACCGTCTAAATGGCCACCTCGCCAATTTAGACTACCATGTCCACACCGTCTAAATGGCCACCTCGCCAATTTAGACTACCATGTCCACACCGTCTAAATGGCCACCTCGCCAATTTAGACTACCACGTCCACACCGTCTAAATGGCCACCTCGCCAATTTAGACTACCACGTCCACACCGTCTAAATGGCCACCTCGCCAATTTAGACTACCATATATAGCTTACACATACAACTTATGCAGCCAGCACACTGTTTGACAAATTTTACATTAAAGTTTATAAAATAGTACTAAGATCTTACCATCATTGTCATCGGACAAACATGGATCCAGCTCAGTAGGGATATAAGATTGGGGAAGTGGACGTAAGCGATCTCTCGAGTACTTGTAAATGCGATTACAATTCAAACTCTTAAGGTGATACCTGTCACCGTCTAGTATTTCAATGACCTTATAAGGTCCTTTGTATTTAGGGTCCAATTTGGTTTGATTCCGTTCGTGATTTGCTATTAGAACATAATCTCCAATAGAAAATGAAGTCACTTTAGCCTTGTTTTTATCAAATCGTGCTTTATCGTGGCAAGCGTTATTTTTGATTAACCTATCGGCTTGTTTTCTAATTTCATTTATATTTACATCAACCTCATGATCATCTACAGTTAGTAAATTCAGGGGTCTAGCTACTCTGCCTATTAACAACTCCAGCGGACTTGCGTTAGTTACTCTATGAATCGTGCTATTTACCGTTTTCTACTGAACTTCATATAATGCATCTTGCCAGGACCTAGTCGGAGTAACATCTACAACAGTCACCATGTTTTTGAGGGTATTCATTGTCCGCTCTACTTGACCGTTAGCGCGACAAAAGCCGCTTGCTATAAAGTGTAGTTGGATACTGTGATTATTACAAAAGTCTTTGAAATCTCTATTAGCGAAATACATACCTTAGTCCGCTATTATACGCACAAGCGTTCAGAAAAATGATATGGATGCTTTTAGAGCGGCAATTGCGCTCTCATTATTAATTCTCAGAGAATGCCTAAGTAACACATATTTAGAGAAAGCACAAGCTCAGGGTTCCGTCGTTGTTCTGCTTGTAACCAGTTTGGAGATTTATTTTTAGAGATATTGACGCGTTTTTCTTCAATTTACCTTATCTAAACTATTTTTATTACTACCAGTACCTATGTCTGGGGAGATGATTCCTCGAAAAAAAAAAATAACATGGGTCACTCTCTTACCTTCCCTATACTCCGTATTCAAATCAAAAGCTTGAAGGAAAGCTCACCTCCGAAGTACTCTAGGGGTTAAGTCTTCAGCTCTTGATGACTTCAAAGAATTGCAATCGGTAACGACTGTAAAAGTTCTGCCGTACAAATAATGTCTAAAATGCTTGATTTAATTAACAACTGCTAGTGACTCTAAATCATAGGAGTGATATTGAGACTCCGCACCATTTGTTCGTTTACTGTAGTACTCGATCGGATGTAATTTTACTTCAGCTTGCTGGAAGAGGATTGTACCGTCACCTTCACTGCTGGCGTCCATATATTATACTTCTATTAGTAGTTCCGGGTTAAAAAGCATTATAACTGAGGATGAACTTAATACCGAGATTATATCTTGCCTTATGTTTACTACCTTGCCTTATGTTTACTACTCAGAAAATCATTAGGAAAAACGTGAAATGTAATCTGAACGTCATGACGACAAAGAATAACACGAGATAAAACTCGTAAATCACACTTAATGCTGGACTTTTCTATACCTATCAGGGTAATAATTGCATGTTGTAATTCACTAATCGTAACAAGTTTTAGCTAGATACCTTTTTTTTTAGTCAGAGAATAAAACAGCACCAGAATCAAAACAAAATGAAAACTGCTCACCAAATTGAGTAGTCACCGCAAAGTCCACTCGTTTCACTACGCTAATGTGGCGCCAGATTTCGTACTGCCGCTTGCCGCTGCCGTTGTTTTCGAGCATCGTGATGCCAACTGACCCTTAGTACCAGACTTGTAGCACGTCACGCCGGGTTTCGTCATAGCCACGGCCATGTTGGGGCGATCGGAATTCGAAGTTGTTTGCTGCTTGTCATGCTAACGGCTGAAACATTCAAAAGATCTATGACCAAGTTTTCCACAAGCGTAACATTTTGTAGAAGCTAGACTTGACCTAGGAAGCGTTCTGCTGCCGGGGGTTGCGGAAGTATCGTTCGTTCCCGCGACCCCGGCGTAGGTGAGAGAGGGAACACCGGGGTGGTTTTTAGTCAGTAAGAGTCTGACAGACCCCGCCGCCCGCCCCAGGGCGGCGGACATCCATGAGGATTTTCCACCCCGAAACAAAAAAAAAAAAAAAAGGAAGCGTTCTGCTATCTTGCATAGTATTTAGACCTGCCTTCGTAATCTCTTAAGAACTCCTCTTACGATATGAAAATATCATGAGCTAAAGTTGCATTTTACTGCGCGTAGATATTTCTTCAGAAAATATATTGCCCCATATGAGCAACTATTACAGATACCACCATTTTTTCCTTACCTATATTACCCCATTGCGACATGAGTGAGCTAAATAAACGGCTTGGATACGCAGCGAGACATTCAACATCTTGCCGTTTACCATTAAACATTTTTAAAACCGTCGCTGCGCATGTTTTCGAAGTATCGAAACGAAAGAGGAAAACTTATTTAAATTCCACCCACTTCATGCTAGAAAAAGTAGTAGGTGTTGCGGCTGAACCTCTCATGGCCTTACTACATAATTATGAGAATATGTTTACTTCCCTGTATATCATGATCCGACAAGCAGATATCCGCAGTTGCCAGCCAGGCTCGGGCGTCAGTGTCTGCATTGCCGGTTGCCGGATGCCGGTTGGAATACGGGCAATGTGATGTTCTTGTCCTCAGTAGCCGGCGGGTTGCGTAGCGCCTCCACAAGTAGGCGCATGCTATTTTGTTGCGCCTCAAACAAAGCGTGCCAAGCATGGTTTGCATCAGTCGATCTTTCTACGTTTTGTGCCTGCACCGATCCCACTTCTGATGTCGGAGAAGCACTATTCATCTCGACATCGTCATTAGTGGTCATAGGTTTAGTGGGCGTCATCGGGGTAAAATGCGAGCACAAAACAAAATATTCACTGTTACATACAATTTAATGAAAACTTTTACAATAATAAGTCACTGAACTTTGCAATTATGAATTAAAACGTTAATCAAACAATTATTTCCGAGCAGCGGGTTCGCGACACCGATCTTACTTTGCCACGAATAAAACAATATTCCTTCTAAACTTATGGACAATCCAACTCGATTTTCCAATACGTCAAATATTCCCGCTCCGCCAACACGCACCGCGCATGCGCGCAATTAGTCAAGATGGCGCCTCGACCCCGCTCGAGGCGTACCTCTGCTGCATAAAACTTTATACAAAATAGTAACTTTTAAAGAAATTAATACGATTTTACACAATAGCAAAATGTATCAAGACAAATTAAATTAAATTAAGATTTAACAAGTATTTTTAGTAAGCGTTCGACATCTAGCATTTTAAACCAACAATCAACTCGATTCCGAATACATCCTCCGACAAATATATAAACATTGCGTCGAAAAAATCCTCTGCAACGCTGTCGACTGGTAATGTACCCAAGAGACTGGCGGTATTGCCACATTGTATGGTAATACTTAGCCTCTAGCCAAGGTAAAAGCTAGCCCTTGGGTCACGGGAAGTGACAAGCCTTCCGTTAGGAGATTTAGTTTAACGACTATTGATAGATCCGAATACATGTAATTAGAAGATCCCAGAAAACCAAAAAAGAAAGTAGAAACACTTCGTTAAAATATGTATAAAATTCAACTAATTTTAATACATTGCCACAGCTATCTACTATCTACAAGTTGAATGTCTTCTGTAAAACAGCAACACATAAATTAATCTGGCTCCAGTGAAGAATCCCCCAGATTACATCGTTTTAAATTTTAAATTCCTGTCATATCTGCTGAGGTGAATTAATTTTATATTAGATGGCGGTGGTTTTATGGAAAAGGCCGTTGGCAAGTTATGTTTTATGTAAAATTAAAATACGTAGGTAGGTATACAATTTCATATATTAAGAGGAAAACATAATTTATTGCATTTTTATATATTATCATATATGAGAGATATATATACATATATATTTTCTAAAAATGCAATAATTACCTAAATTATGTATTCATCATAATATATTATATGAAATTATATATACATTCAAGGCAGCTTTTCATGCATCTAGTAGCTGTACGAGTATAAGTCACCATAGGATTCCTTTTTAAAAAGAAAATAACGGAGAATAAACTTTTCGTCGTCTAATTTAAAAAAGAAAGAAAGAAAAACATTTTGATTGCGTCACAAACAATAAATACAAACGAGTATTTTTTTGTAAATTAATAAAATAAAATTCGTTTATTTCCGACTAAATTCTTGTTTATGTTTTATTAGTATTAAATTTTGTTAAGACACGACGAGGGGTTTTTTTTTTTTAGCAACTTTTACAGGAAAGCACTTTGTCTTGATTGGTTTATTGATCAAACCAAAGCCCAACACGGGCTTACCCAATAAATTTCTTTGAACGTGGTGAAATTTTTGATTCTCCCTCTCTCCGTGCTAGGTGAAATTGGTGTCGGATGGTTTTCACACGGGATACAAAAACCCTAAGGCTACATACGCACTGACAGGTGGCTTGCTTAGCGCCTAGAGCCAAGCGAGTCACCTTGCGAGTAGCGAAGTGAAACGAACGCTCTTTAATTTTCCCAACTAGTGATGACGCCAAGCGCGCAGTGCGCCTGGCACTGCGCGCTGGGCGTCATCACTAGTCGCCAAGCGCCATGTTTCAAAGGATGTTAATTCAGGCTGGCTCTAGGCGCTAAGCAAACCATCTGTCAGTGCGTAAGCAGCCTAATTGCGTAACACACTTGACATAAATGAAATTAGTTTTGAATGCTCAAAAGAAATATGAAACTTTCATTTCAAAGTTCAATACTTATTTCAATTACGTAAAAAAATGTGTTATTTTTATAATTTACAAGGTGGAGACGATAATAAGGCAATAAATTAAAATTCATATAACTAATAACGTCCCCAGTCTACATACAAAAATTCAACCAAAAATACCAATAGTTTAGTCATTATAGCTCAGTCAAAGATTGGCAAAATATTACTATTTAGTTTGTTAGAAATAATCAAGTTTTCATTTCGATCTTAGGATTTATTTGATGGTTTCAAAATAATCGAATGAATATGTATTGTAGGACGCAGTGAAGAGCAGTAGTAATCTAGCACGAGTTGTAGGTCGTAGTGAGTTGTAGGTGAGTTGGAACCCATGGAGGCACTTTACTTTGTGTATTTCATTTCATCACTGCTCTCAAATCGGTGAAGAAAAACATCGTTAGGAAACCGGATGTTCTAGAACCAAAACTTCGAAAGCATGTAACATCCACCAACCCGCGCTGGGCCCGCGTGGTGGATTACGGCCCACCGACAGGAGTCCTGTGTCCCAGCAGTGGGAACATTTTAGGCTGATTTTGATAAGTATTGTGAGTGTTTTCCTTATATTTTCGTATTATCGTCTCCACGTTGAATATTAACATGGCAGTAAAAGGTATTGCGATAGTAATGCGCGGACTGTTACAAATATATTCGACAAAGCCAAATAATGTCGCCTATTTCTATATAGCCACTTTTATGATACTTTCACATCTCCTTTTACTATTATAGACAAAAGCAAACGTGCGGGTAGTAACTTCATTGACACGAATATGTGGTTGCGAGCGTACGTGCCAACGTGCCTGAACCACTGAGACTGAGAAATAATAAAACATGGCCGACTCAACTTAATGAAATTATCACGTCTTAGAAAATACACTGAGGATAAAATTCTATTTTTAGACTGGGCATTCCTTTTTGGTTTCTATACGAGCCACGACGATAGGTACCATATGATTTGATTTGGTATAGCCAAATTCTTACTAGCCCAGTGACTGAAAAAAATCTATCTAATAGTACGCTCTACCGAGTTTGTAAAACAATACAGAAACGATAAGCCTACTGGATTGTAGTCTTATCGTTTCTGTATACTGCGTTTGCGATTTTTTTGCCAAAGATATAAGCAAATAAGAGTTATTGGAAAAATAACTTTAATACCTACACAGTATTAGGTCAGTTTACGCTACAAGTTCAAACATTTTTATAACTTTTTCAATAGTACTGGTCACTCCGAAATCAACTTAATTTTCACTTTTCTAAAGTCGATATTTGTTAATCTTGAAATAACATCAATTGGAGACATGTATTTGAATAGACCTTGGGTTGAATACTGATAGAATACACAGATCATAAAATCACGTTTGTATTACCAGTACGGTTAGGCAGAGGTGTACCAAGAGTACTCCCACATTTTGCCTATTGCTATCACCCGGGCACAAATCCAGATAAAATTATCCTAAAATAACTTTTGCAAACCAGTTACGTTTGCATTTAAAAGAAGATTAGTAACAGTAAGTAAGTACACAAAGGGCTGCTTTCACGAATGAAACTAACGCGATCAGCAGATCAAAACTGCGTTCAAGAGATTTCTGTCTCGATATTCCCCACCCAACATTACTGACAATGACAGTTTCATTGGTGAAATTCCCTAAGATATTTACAGCATAATTAGTCTATAATGTTCCCACTGTTGGGACGCAGGCCTCCTCTCGGTGAGAGGGAGTGGGCCGTAATCCACCACGCCGGCTCAGTGTGGGCTGCCAGATTACACATGTTTTCGAATTTTCGGTTCTAGGACATGCCAGTATTCTCAAGATGTTTTCCTTCACCGTTTTTAGAGCAGTTGTCTCGAATAATATTTACAAAAAGAAAAGCGCTTCTCTGAGTTCGAACCTACGACCTACAAACTACCACAACAAAAGCCACCACTGTTCGAAGAAATTTACAGACTGCTCCTGAAAGCCACAACCACAAATAAAAACGTTCAGTTGTACTCAAACCTCAAAAGTATTTTCAAAGATATCAGCAGCAAAATATCTAACAGGTTTCGTCCAACACAATTATAACAAAATCACCTCACAAAAAAACCGTTCGAAAGAAATTTCGCAGCCTTAATTCCATTAATATAATTCGAACGAATTTCATAGCAGTAGTTCAGATAATCTGCTCGATGTCGATGTGAATAAACGAACGGTTCGCTGGATCCATGAAACATCAATTAACAGGAGCGATGAACTTTTGAACGTATTTGTAGTGATTAATAACGGGCACTAGGTGAATGAATCGAGATCGCGATTGCGTCAGACTACTGATGGTAATGATATTTGCGTACGATGATTTTTTTATTTTTTTTTATTAATCAAAATAAACAATTTACAGGCATTTGTAGAGCTTTTAAATATACCACACAAACCATCGCGGGTTTAACAGCGGTATGTGCCACTACATACTAATTACTAGCTTCTGTTCGTGGCTTCGCCGGCGTAAAAACTAACTCTCAACTATTATCCCAAGGGAACACATTACCGGGATAAAAAATATCCTATGTGTTAATCCACAAAATGGTCTATCTATGTGCCAATTTTCATCCAAATCAGTTCAACGGCTTACACGTGATTGAGTAACAAACATCCAAACATCTTTACAAACTTTCACATATATTAACTAGCTGGGGTAACCGGCTTCGCTCAGGAACATTTCACAACATTCCAGAATTTTCTGGAATGTTGTGGAATGCTGTCGAATACTCTCGAATGTTCTAGACTGTCCTAGAAGTTTCTAGAGGGCGAAAATTCTAGCTCTTATATCTTCAAAAGCATGCCCTTCAGGTAAAAACGGGAACTTTCTTCATGGACAGGAGATAGAGGGTTACCACACCATATAACTCCGTTGCTCGTACTGGGAATCATTTTTGAGTTTTAGCGGCACGCACATTGTACACTTTCTTTTATAATATATATTGATTATATTATTAGTAGAAATTAGGATTGAGCATTTAGGTAGGTACATACATATTTTTTTTCCAGATCGCACTGCAATCTAGAAAGTATCTTTTTAATGCCTTTGAGCAGTTCTTCGCATTTATTACATTGCAGATTTCCACAGGTAAATCATTTATATACGATGGTAACATGCATTCCCACGTCCGCGCTCCATAAACGTTATTAGATTTAGGTTCGATAAATGTGAGTAAGTAGGTCAAACAACGCAACGATTTTAGTCTTTCGTATTTACGAATATTACGTAAATTATGGTAACTCTCACTTTTATCACGTAAACGTACCTTGTCAAAGACATTTACAA
This sequence comes from Eremobia ochroleuca, assembly GCA_949629135.1. Classification (NCBI taxonomy): domain Eukaryota; kingdom Metazoa; phylum Arthropoda; class Insecta; order Lepidoptera; family Noctuidae; genus Eremobia; species Eremobia ochroleuca. The sequence continues at coordinate 15,823,477 of OX451396.1, forward strand.
TTTGGCAGTGCTTTAAATAACCCTTGTCATTTTCTTGGAATTCATGTTTTATTCTTGTGGGTACGATCGTATAGTTATCTTGTTTATACTTATATACACGTATATTTATCGTGTTTTATTATTGTGGGTACAATCGTGATAGTTATGTAGGTATCGTATGTGTTAATATGCACTTTATATTATTGATTGAGTCTTTGATTGAAAAGGTTTTCTCTATCAGTCTATTAAAAACGTAGCCCTTTTAACTTTTATTCAATCTCTTAGGTAAAACATTTTGTCTCCCCTTGATTTCTAGAACTAGCCGTCCGTGACTTCATCCAGGACTTTCTTATTCCATCATCATTCATAGACACGTCACGTTCCAGTACAAAACTGATTTACATCCGTTACCTCACACATCAGGTCCAGTTGAAAACCAGAGTCAGGCACCAGTTGTCTGGCTTTTATGCTGAACAGGGCCTTTTTGGCGCAGCCGAGAGTTTTATTTGGTTTTTATTTGTTTTTTATCTGGTGTATGTCTCAGGTGTACTGTGTGTCGTGTATAGTCTGTGTCTGGTTGTCTCATAAGTTCTTGCCATATTTTATTTTTCTCGAATTTTCTCGTATTTAAACTAAAGCAAGTTCAAGAAAGTTTTAGATCTTTATAGTAAGGAACAGTATATTTTATGGTGAGGGTATAAATAGGCGCGGACGCAACGCAATAATTAGTCTTTAGTGAAAATGGATCAGCGTCAACTGCGAGCTATTATGCTATATGAGCATCGACTTAAAGTCTCTTCAACAGAAACGGCTAAAAAGATTAACACTGCATTTGGACCGGGTACTACTAGCGATTGGACTGTTCATTTCTGGTACAAGCGTTTTGACACCGGTGATATAAGCTGCGAAGATCAACCTCACCCAGGCCGACCCACCAGCTTCGATGAAGATGCTTTGCGTCACGAACTTGAGCTACATCCAGACTATAGTACGCGCGATTTAGAGAAGGCGCTTGGACAATCCCACAAGACTATAGATCGATATATAGTCGATATCGCAAAGTGATGTCACGTTGGACACCTCATGCGTTAACGGACCATGACCAGGCCGCTCGTGTGGACATTTGTCAAAGTTTGTTACTTCGTCCGCACAGACGAGACTTTCTCAAGGACATTATTACATGTGACGAAAGCTGGGTACATTATGAAACTAACACGCGTCATGCCCAGGGCTCGGAAACCGGTTGAAATTCTTAACCGGTTACGGTCATTGACCCCAAACCGAAATCGATTTAGGTTAAGGTTTGCACTTTACCGGTTTTTACCGGTTTTTGCGGGAAACCGGTTTTTCATGAATTTTGGTTTTGAAAGTGAAAATTAACCGGTTAAACACCCCCCGCCCCCTAACTAAGCAAGTCGCAACATGAATCTACCCGCACCATTTAAGTTCTCCGGTTGTATTTGACGTCCTCAGATCAAACATTTTTTTTCCTAATGTTTTCTGGGGTACTAAATGTACTAATGTCACTATAACTTGTTGGAAGTGTTAAAAAAGTAGACGAAAAATATTTACGACTTACGGAATTAACCGGTTAATTTGGGTGTAAAACCGTTTGTGCTTCTGTAACCGGTAACCTTTGTCATTTGGGTTACATATGAACAGTTCACTTGTTTAACCGGTTAATGAGGGAACGATATATTTACCGGTATTTCAACGAAATTAACCGCTCTTTTTAAACCGGTTCAGAGCCCTGGTCATGCCTATTGGTTTCCTCGCGGGCAAAACCCGCCAACCCAGCCTAAACTTAATGAACACGGTCGTAAGATTATGTTGACTGTTTTGTGTGGTTGGCAAGGAATGATTTCCTGGGAACTCCTCGAATCTCATCAGACTATTAACGCCAATCTGTATACAACTCCTGAAAACCTCAACTGCTTGTCCTAGTAACAATTCAAGGGAATTGATTTCTGCGTGTTTTCCATATAAAATTCAGTAATAATCCCCTTCAAATTCCTCCTATCTGTAAGAGACAAAGTACAGAATTCCTTTCCATCGAATCAGCAATGTTAACAAATGTAATTAGCTCCCGTTGAGCACTTAGCTTCAGGTTTAATAACTGAACTGCTAGGAATTAGCTAATTGAAACGGCCACCTCGCGCTTTCACTGCACCTAGCTCTTTGCCAAACTTTGTTTCTTTGGTATTGAATTTGGCTTGCATTCGTACCTACTTTTTCAATGTTGTTGATATTATTGTGTACGAATTCAAGGTGTAATTCAACTCTTCACGTGACCAACCCGTTCGTGTACGTGTTCCTATTTTTTGCACATAGAATCATCAGCATTGCCATACAACTTGGCAATGCTGACAGTCTTTTGGGCAATTTTCCTGTTGGCAACGCAGATGAAGTTTTTGATGCCCTATGATACTTTAACTGCGAAAAAAAACAGCTACTCCATACCAACAGCTGATTTTTGGACGGCGATTTCAGGGTTGGTCCCAAAGTAAAAGCTGTTTGTTCATAATGATGAGAACAATGCCCCCTTTTCAGATTTTCGGTTACTCCAATTCCACTTTGTATATTTAGGTAGGTACTTATTACATTAGTTTACGTAACTATGAGGTAGCTATAGCATATGTTCCCGATTATGGTCTACGTAAATGCTAAACATTCGTTCAGCCGTTGCCTACAAAATATAAAGACATACGTTCTCAATACCCCAATCCAAGGAACATTTATAGGTTTTTCCAAGTACCCTGAAACGGAAACAAAATGTTAAGCTTCGTTCTGATGCTGTATCTAGCCTATGAATCATGCAACAGTGATATAATGTCCCTCATTTAAATAGTCTTGAATTGCATTCAAGCATTCGGAGATGTAGCCAGAATATTAAAGTACATTTTAGACAGTTTCAGATTGTATAAATTTATCCTGGATGTCCGCGTGGAATATTAATATCTTCGCTTTGAGAGCAGGTTTAAGATGAAGTTGCCTCGGAACGGTAGTAGGTATAAGACGTTGCTTTCCTTCAAAACAGTTATCAACACTTCAGGTAAACGGTTCGTGAGTTCCGTCGTTTAACTCGTACACACAGAGTGGCAGAGATATACGTTACGCAAGCTTTTACCATGGATTGATTCTGAGCCCCACATGGGTTGAAATTTTTCCTCGGTTATAAAAAAAACAAAAAATTGGTGTGCCATACATTTTGACCGCGTAGACGCTTTTCGGTTATCAGAAATAAAACCTTCTGTTTCATACAGAAGGTTTTATTTCTGATAACTGATGAAAAAATTTTACCATCGGGGGATCTAGAGTCGTGTGATGAATTCACGGTTAGGTACAGTTTGTGTGTCGAAGTCGTTGATGTATAATATGATATACGAGTATCCCTGCAATATGCTTCAGGGCCAATCGTGTCTCGACCATTGTGCTTACATGTCTCTAAAGACAATATTATTATGACCCACTTTGAATTTTGGATTACAAGATAAACATTAGGGTCCATTAAGAAAACACGAATTTGATGTATATACCTAAACCAACATTTTCCAGTTTTGGGATGGCCCCAGCTATGTATTATAAACTTTAAAGAAAACTTTTGGACCCGATTGCACGATGACGCTCTACAATTAAACTTAAGCCTTGTCATTTTCACTACTTGGATTAAGTTAGATGTCGTGAAAGCTAGATTCTATGAAAAATATAATATTTAAAACGACTGTTGAGCAAAGGTCGCTACAAGAGTAGTACTTTACCTGGCCGGCACTTTGGCACGCCTAGTGAAACTCCTTTTTGACCCTATTCGTTTCCAAGCGTTCTCCACAGCATTCATTTTGAGCTGTACGCGATTAAATATTTCCGTACATTTATTGCGAAATTAGAAATGCATTCAATATTTCTGCTATAAAACTAGTAAAGATAGAATCTTTCGAGTTATTAGCATCTAACATTTCTTTAGAAGAAATTTTATACCTTATCTTAGACAAAGATATGGCTAAGTTTTAAAATGATGTCGGTACTCTGTTCTCTATCAGGAAAACTACAATAATTTAAAAACTAAGGCTAAGTTCATAAGTTTGCCATGCACTAAGTTTCCTTGAGAAACTAAGATGGCTCAAGTATCATTATAGCGTTGGGGTCGAGTCCAGTTTAACAATGCGTTCAGGATGTTGTTTGGTCTCTCCCGTTACTGCAGCGCTTCGACAATGTTTGCGGAGGCGCGCGTAGATTGTTTCTATACAACAATACGTAAGAGAGGCACCTCGCTGGTTCGGCGAGTGCGCGCTCGCGGAAAGGGTCGATTGCGCCTACATGAATCACTGCTGTAGGTTACACATTGAACGAACACACTGTGTTCGTTAATGTGGCAACACTGCAACATGTCTAATATGTACCTGTTTGTACCTGTTTGTTGTTTTGTTTGAATAATTTCTATATTAATTAACTGTTTGATTACTTAATGTGATTGAGTGTGTATGATTATTTAAATTAATGAGTCTGTGAAACTTGAAATAAATAATAATTATTATTATAATAAAAGGCAACCTTGCAGTTACACCTGAAACCAATTTTCCCATAAACCCACCCTCAAAACGCCATGTAACACGTAATTGCTGAGGCTTAAAATTTTAACGACTGTAAAACGTCTTCAGTGGATAATTCGGTCGAAATGGAACACCGTGGTCACCGTGGTCACCGTGGTCATGGTCCTAATTAAACACTTAATTAACCTAGAAGACGTAATAATGAGATAATTTGCTCCATTTTTATTTTTTCTGTTAGATTTCATTAAACAATGAAAATAATTTGCAACTGAGCCAAGAAAACATGCCTTTTTAGGGTTCCGTAGTCAACATAATCAACAAGGAACCCTCATAGTTTCGCCATGTCCGTCTGTCCGTCCGCAGCTTAGCTCAGAAACTCTTAGTACTAGAAAGCTATAATTTGGCATGGATATACATATTAATCACGACAACAAAGTGGTAAAATAAAATAATGAGAAAAAGTTTTTTATAGTACCTCTTCTATACGTAAAGTGGGGATGTCTTTTTTTTTGTCTACCCCAGTGTGGGGAATCGTTGGACAGGTCTTTGAAAAATATTGCGGGTTTGTAAACTATTATATATATTTTTTTTCAATTCTTCGATTCAGGGATCTGTTTGTGAAATATATATTTGTAGTAAATATTAGTAGTTAAAAAAAAAAACCAAAACCAAACCAAACCAAACCAAACCACAACCAAATCTGACAACCAGTCTTACCTAGGGGTATCGTATTACCCAGTAACTGGGTTGAGGAGGTCAGATAGGCAGTCGCTCCATGTAAAATACTGGTATTCAGCTGCATCCGGTTAGACTGGAAGTCGACCCCAACATAGTTGGGAAAAGGCTCGGCAGATGATGATTAGTAGTTCGTGTACTTAACCTTAGTCCCATGTAATACAGAACGAGACTATTGCTATCAACCGAGCACAAATCCTGACACCGGGCTGCTATTAAGAAATACCAGATTTAAAAACTAAACTTCCCGATACCAGATTCAAACACAGGACCTCATGCTTAGCAGTAGCGCTTACGATCGCCATACCAACAAGGCAGACGACAATACAGTATTGTACAGACGCCAGCACATCAAGCTACCCGAAACTGTCAAATTTTCCCAATCAACTTTGAAACTAATGCTTTAGCGATAAAGTTGAAAATCTATTTGACAGATTGTAGTAGCTTGATGTGCTGGCGTCTGTACATAAGTGCAGTCTGTCAAATTTAACTACAAATTTCTACAAATTCAATGTATTTCTTTAAATAGTAGGAATACATATCCCTACCAACTATTTAATAGAAATACGTAATTTAGTTCGAGTTCGGCAGATAATAGTTGTTGTTGTCATAGTTTGCGAATTCTCAATATCTTCAACAGTTTTGAAGTTGTTATCGCAACACTTCAGTAAAATAGAGGCGTGAAAAAGGCTCGGATAAACTTACACACCTAGTGTTATCTAGCTCAGCGGTCTTACGTGGCATTTTTCTCGGAACCTCATAAAGCCCGGGGCGGGAACTTTATCCCGCGTGGCAGCCTGTATGGCTTCGGTTGGCTCTATTCCCGCGTTCGATGCCTCAGCAATATTTCCGATGAATAAATATTTATACTGAGGTACATGACTGGTCTTTTAGTGCAAGATATGAATCTTTTATCGCAATACAAGTTGATGACAACGCTTTCGTATTAGGTATAGGTACTTACAGAGTGTTTATTACATACATAACTAGGACAGTATCGTGAAATTCAAATCTATAGGAGATACGAGGAAACTGTGCTAGGTTAGAACCATTAGCTTCTTTTTCCAAGAAAAAAAATCAGACCATTTTGTTTAATATGTGTGTGTTCGAGCTGTCTATAAAAAATAGGAAAATTGACAAGGTATTTTTAAATACTAATGTACTCAGTTTCGTGTAAGGATTTTCCATTGTAGGGAAAGAATAAAATTTGGAAAGTAGAAGTGGGTTAAGTTTCTTAAGACATTTTTTCATACAATTTGTAAGTATTCATGACTATCTACTTACAAATTGCCTTCATTACATTAATGTAATTACCTTCAAAACACTAGTTTTTCAGAAAATACCGTAATAACACTCATTAGTGCGGCTTAAAAGAAGATATAGAGACAAAGAATGAAAAGAGTAGATATGCTTATATAGTTTGGCCATGTTGAGAGAACGAGTGAAAGGCAACTTACACAAGGTATTTACAAGGTAGATGTGACTGGAAACGACGGGACGCCCTATAAGTACCTTATTGGTGATATTCTTTAGATGACATTTCTGTGGTGCGTAGTACTACGCCGCAGTCATACACCCGGAATATCGATGAACGAAGCGAAAGGAGTATATATGGATCATGCCAGGTGGCGTGCAGTAGTTTGTTTCTGCTTACCTCCATGGAAAGAAGGCGTAAGTTTATGAATTTTTTAAATGTTTAAAAAAAAAAACGATGTGGCCTCTATCTTGCTTTTCAATTCGGATTTCCCATACATTTAAAAATAACACTCTGAAGTAGAACTTCTAATGTAAATCAACATAACTTTATTCTGACAGTATTTCTTTTCTTTCAGAAATACAGACGATGTAAAATACTTATGTGAATATGAAATAGAGGTTTAAGTTTTAATTTAACAATATTGAAATCAGCATTTCTTGCTTTACCCGTTCAGTTACTTAAAATTAACTTAACATTCTCTTCACGCACAAGCATTACTTCAGTTTCAATATTGTTACGAAACTTGAGTACAATAACAACATACGGTTGCTAAGAGTAATCATGTTACGAATACAAACCGACTGAGGTGGAAATTAATTAACCTGGAACGTCGGAAACTATTATATCGCATATATTGCATGAAGTTATGTATATACTACGAGTATTCGACAATTAAAACAAACATGGGATATAAAGCTTGGACTAGTACATACATACATGGTAATATTTTGACTTTAGTAATACATATTTGCCTGGCCAAAGTCATATTTGCCAAGTGCCTCCAAGCTTTAATTTAAGTAGGTATGCACACGTTGAGGACACTAGACAGTCGTTACAGGTCGCTTTTGTTGAAGCTCGTGCATATTCGGCCGTAGGTATTCTAAAATGTGAAAGCATGGCTCCTATGTTTTTGGATACCGTTTCGTTTAGTGATACCGAGGTATTTTTGTACACACATCCAAAGTATCTAAGGATCAAGTACGTTTTAGACATAGAGTATCGCCGCAATTGTGGATTATTATTTTAAATGATCGTTCACTATTTGAAGAATTAAAAATAGAAAATCAACTGCCAATTAGGATTCCTAAAAAAGTGTGTAATAGCGTCTTTCCAAAACCATTACAATTTCTGCATCGGAACTGAATAAAATTGCATCGATATAGAACGATGACATCATTTGACACGAGAAGAGATGATGAGAGCCGTCGGAATGTTGCACGCTAGTTCCAGGCTCATATAATCGTAGGGCCCGTTTACAATGGGCTCGCGAATACAGAAATTGGGAGGAAGAAGACTGGCGTTGTGTTTACTTTTCCGATGAATCTCATTTCAGAATGAGGCCAGATACAAGACGTACTCGAGTTTGGAGATCCTATGGACGTCAAGAACGTTTGAAAATTGGTCAGGAAGTTCATTCATATGGAGTGTCAATGCTCAGTTTTATGTGGAGAGGATTGTTTCAGAAGTGATCATCCCTTTGCAAAGCCGTTTGGGTGATTCGTTTCGACAAATGCAAGTCCACACACGGCTAGAGTCGTAACAAGCACTCTTGCCGATGCTCGCATTAACGTTATAGTGGCCAGAACTCAACCCAATTGAGCATGAGCACGCATGGGACATGCTCCAAAGAAGAGCTCTGCCGAGTATGGATGCCGTGCATACCCCACAACAACTCTTTGACTTGTTAGAAAGAACGTGGGCGGCCATTCCTAAAAGTGATTTTGATGAACTGATCCCATGTCAATAGTGGAAACACAGATTATTATTTTTTATCTTTACAATAAAAATCCTCATAATTGTCTTTTTTTTTTACGACATTAACTTAGGTTAATTTCCCACAATTTGCTATTTTTCTTAATTTTTAAAAACATAGGGATAAGTTGTTAACTGAATTTCATAATTATTTTTTATTTGATTTATTTGTACATAAAATATAAAAGAATTACAAAATTCTATCGATTCGTATTCTAAAAAATCTCAACCATTTATGCAAAGGTGGGTCAGCTAATTGCTATAACTGACTGTATATAATTACATAGGTACTCCAAGAGAATAAGCAAAAGGAGTAAGTATGCAAGGATCGTAGCAGGTAACGTTTTGTAGAGTCTGCCTGCCCCCATGGGGAAAAAGCGCGAGTTTATGTATATATGTATAAGGGAATATCTTTTTAAATCAGACTGGTTCTTTATTCTTCAACAATTAACTACAAAAACACTCTGTGTGTTCTAGGTTGAAAATTAATTACTTTGAGCATATTTAAGCCACCGGAGTGTATATAATTAACATTTTTATCACACTTTTAACCTAAATTAAGGTCGGCTTACTCGTCACTCAGTGGCGTAACGCTAATGGTAAAAAAATACTGAAAAGGTAAAGGAAAACACTACGTTTAGGTGAGAGAGTTTTTTTTTTTTTAATCCATGATTGATGATAATTTTACAAATAATTTATTTGCAATTAGGGGTAGAAAAATAAGTTGTTGAATGGATTATTAACATTTCTGTAAAAACCGTTGCTAGTAAACACAATATTTACAGGAATCGCTAAAACTTATATTTTGAGTCCGATCCATAGCATCTTCAACCGTATTCAAATGATAAATATCAGAAAACCGCACTGCATAATAATGCCCTTTGAGGATCACAGACTGTAGCTGTAAAATAGTATAAGTTTTATGTCTCATTCTCACTCGTTACATGAAACTCGATTTCGTGAAAAATAAAATTGTTACGACTTTTTTTATGTCTGTCTTGTCTGCGTTAGCTGCATTTATATTATGCAATAAGTCATAAAACGTCTTGAAATGATATAGTTATAGCTATAGTATGCTCCGAAAGTATCTGATGAAAGTGTAAACAAACCCCGTTCAGGTTAAATTCTTACGCTAACTCTCAATTAAGTTTAACAATCTAAAAAAGAAACTTCTTTAAGGTGATTAAAAAATATATTTTTAAGTTTAAGCGTCAAATAATCAATTCAAAGCACTTCATTTATAAATGGCACAACAAATTGGCATCCACAGGTTTTCATCAGATACTTTTTGCAACAAACCATAGGGACGATTATATTAGAAAATTAACCCAGTGAGAACACTGGGTTAATTTTCTAATATAATCGCACAAAAGAATTTTGTTTTGCGCGCTAATGAGAACATTAGCGCGCAAAACAAAATTCTTTTCAAATAATAAAAAGTAAAATAATAAAACAAATATCAAAAGAATGGTTTTATTTAGGTATATGAAGCACAATTCCTGAATACTACCTCTGGCTGGCTTTGTGCGGAAAATAGCAGACATTACCGGTCCGGACTAGGCACCGAAACTATAGCGCTATCTTTCCCAGCGAACAACTGTTTGGAACGCAGAAGCGTGAATTCGGCCCACAATAGTTGTAATTAAACTTTGGCCCTTGTGTAGTCGCTTAGAAGACATTATTGGACTTTTCAATTATATTCTCCAAAAAACGAATTCTCGCGAATTAATTCATTCAAAATTTATATTGCTGTGATAATAGTGGGGGAGGAAATCACTCACAGTACCAGGTAATTAGAATTAGAAATGTTCGTTTAAACAAATTTGATTAGATTTAAACTCAAATGTGGTGCTGTCGTGGGAATCTTAGCTATGCAAAAGGCAGAAAATTATAGGCAGTCTTGAATATTAAAATGTAAAAAAAGGTTCAGCCTACCTTTTTTTGAAAATACATCAGAATTACGTTGACTTTTCTAAAAAACCTAACCAAACTTATATAGGACACTGACCTGAAAGCCATCCACCTTTCACCTTCAAATGATATTAAATAGATATTTTACGGGACACTTCCGAAACACTGCGAAAAGGCAATTTTCTAAAAAGCTTTCAGATATCTTGAAACTTTCGAGGAAAATGGCGATTACGATAGTGTATGGTACGGTACTTTTGTGTCTAAAATTATAGGCTACCATCATTTTGCTCCGCAGGCTGAAAACTGAACTACTACTTTGTTTTTAGGTGTATATTTTAACAAAACTTCCCAAAGACAATTGAGCTCAGATAATGACAAGTAAGTTTTTTAAAGGAGCTCTTTGTAAAAGCTCCGCCAAACAGTTCAGCTCGTACCAGTAAGTAAGTAAACATCCCGACCACAACTGCATGTGTACGTATTGAACGAGCCTCTTCCCTGTGACCGTTTCTCCCGTGTGCTGTGTCACCGCAAGCCTAGCACACGCTCCACACTGTGTGCCTACAGTAAAGACAAAGTTGCCTCGCTAAACCCCACACTACTTGGACCTACGTAGGCGCACAGCACTACATCTGTGTGACTGCGTTTTCCATGTAAAACTTTGACAATCGTATGAATTTTGTAACAAACTTCATTGTTTTTCCCTATTATATTCATTCCAACTGTTTCGAGACAATCCGTTTCATATTTGAATGTTAGATAGATAGGTATTAGATATTGGTTGTTTACTTAAATGACAATACAAATCTCTTTGAGGGGATAATGGAATGAGATTCGGCCGTATTTAGGCAATTAATTCGGCCGTATTTAGAAAATTAAAAATAATAGAAACCACTTTAGATTTGGGACCGACAATTTGATTACCAAGGAATTTACCTATTAATTACAAGCCCGTGAAATAATCTTCTAAAATAATTTATATTCTACACAAAAGGAGCAAAACCCGCGAGCACATAAAAGGGAACACCTTGCCTGTCCCAAAAAGTTATAAAAATACAGCATATTTTCTCTAGAACCTACATTATCATCACTATAGCTTCATAATTAAAACTAAGGGCCAACACACGTTAAATAGGGCTGTTCTGTGCAACTGACAGCTGAAATTAACTCCTTTGCCATTGGCCTAACACGCTACAATATATTACAATCTCAGCAACCGCGTTTGAGACAACCCTAACACATTAACAAGACCATAGATTATAATCATTTTAATTTGGGAACCAGCATGTCACCACAGGTGGTGGATAAATCGAATCTCTACATGTACGTAATCTGAAATTCCATTAGCCACGCTTCCACCTGAGAGCATTTGAATATTTAGTACCTAATGCTGTCGTAATTACGTAGCCTTGTGTTCGGTGTAAAGCAGTGATTTGCGTCGAAAATGTGGACACTAGAGAAAGCCAGGAAGCTAGCAATTTCGTCGCTTCTATCAGTGAATTAAGACAGTTCACACACTAGAACGGAAACAGTTCTGTTTATCATAGACCTACCAGTCTTATTAAACTGTTTTTTGAGTAAGTTTTTGTAAATTTTGACTATACGAGTCACCATAATTATAACAGAGCGAAAGTCATAGTCGGTAAAAAAGCCTCGAATTTTGTCTGTTTTTTTGATTATTTAGGAAAAACACCACTAAGAAATCGTATGGACGAAATAGGTAAATAGGTAAACGGTAATTTGTAACTGTTTAGTTCGGTACTTATTTCACATTTCCTTGCATTTATAAGGATTGCGATAAACTCTGAAGAGGTGAAAACAAAGAACTTATAGTCAAAAGCTTTTGTGCAGAAATGAACGACGACATATTGTCCTTTCTTTTCTTCCATTCCTAAAAAATATATAACTGCAATATTTTCATCATTTTGCTGCTAGCTTCGAACGCAAACAGTACAGAAAGAAAAAGCCAAGAACTACCCCTATGTGCAACAACACAAAAAATAAATAGAACATACAGATAAGCTAACGCTCCAATAAAGGTCCTATTTATCTGCAGCTCTAAAATGGAGAAAAAAGCTAAAAAGCGTGTCTCAGTGTCGCCTTTTGTTGTGAATGTCACTGGATATTGTAGACAGCCAAGCGCGAGCGCAACTGGTAAGGTTTATTGTAAAGATCTCGGAACAACTGCAAATGCTCTGTTGTTGACAATGGACGGGTGCATAAAATGGATGACAGTTTTTATTTTCTCCGTGTCCATTTTTCTTGGCAACGAAACGGCTGAAAATTTTATGGCACTTGTGTTACCTTTTGTACATCTGTTTGAGTTATTTAGTACCCACATAGGCTAAACTAATTTGTTACTAATATTGTGGACCTCATTGTAGTCTGAATAAATAAAAGATTTATATTTATTGAGAATTGTTTTAATCGTATTTTATCAGAGGGACTTGTGGCTAAGTATTTTAATAACAGCCGCATGGGTAGATCGATCAGGGTGACCGTCTTTATATAAGAAAGCAGGTTAAGCCAAACGGCTTAATGTGCTTTCTGAGGCATGGAGGACTCGTAAGGACTGTCATTCGTGGAATATTGGCAGTCGTTACGAGTCGTCAGAAGCCCGAAAGTCTGGCAACCAGTCTTACCAAGGGGTATCGTATTACCCAGTAAATATATTTTGGAGGTCAGATAGGAAGTCGCTTCGTGTAAAATACTGGTATTCAGCTGCATCTGGTTACACTGGAAACCGACCCCAACATAGTTGGGAAGAGGCTAGGCAGATTCATTGTTATAGTCGTTTTCTATACACTACAGCCAATTAATTGATTATGAGTACATCGCACGAATTTTCTATGGAACTCAATCGCAATACCAAGGCGTATTATAAAATGCTGTCAACATATCCTTGTATATTTCGCAGCCAACTGGTTAAATTAGCAGTTTAGTCAACCGCCTGACCTTTGGAAATAGTGCCCGCCTCGCTCCGCTCTCTCGGCTCGCACGCAGTTGATCACAGTTCTAAACTAACCTAACCGATTTGGTCGGGGTGCCCTGGCTTAGTTACTGCGGCCAATTTGACTCGCGCGTGATTGGTTACAGTTCCAACCTAAACTATAATTGAATATCATTCAGGCCGTTAGTTGAACGGCCGCCGTTTAGTTAAAAGGCTAGGCGGTTAACTAAACAGCTAATTAAACCAGTTGGCTGCTAAATATATACATAGCACACCAATGCAGATGATAATAAATATTAAATGTCCAGTTTCGACATACTTGACAAAAACTATTATAATAATAATTTATTCTTCAAAAAAGTACAAAGGCGTTACAAGATACAAAATTTTTCATCTATTTTAGTGAGGTGATACTGCGAGTATTCTCAACCCGTCCTTCCAAAACACATTAACCAGCATCATTACAGTTTTCAAAGAGCCATTAAAGCCTCTCCATCCATATTTCCACTGGCAACACATCTACGCAATTAAACTACCTAGAACATTTACGGTATTAACATAAATAAACCGCATTGTTCATTATCATTTTGTGTCCGGTAAGCGAGGCGTCAATTTGACAATACAGCGAGCGAAATGTACCAACATTTCATATTCCACGGATAAAATGTAAAACAGCTCGTAATATCTGTAATAAGATGGGAAACCATCAGTTACTGCCGCATTATGTAAAAGTGATGTTTTATTTCAAGAATTGTTTAAAGCCCGCAAAATCCAAATTTTTGACAGGCCTGTTGGTCTAGTGGTCAGTGGCCCTGACTGCTATGCGCAAGGTCGTGGGTTCGATTCCCACCTAGGACAAATGTTTGTGTGATGAGCACGATCATTTGTTCTTTGTCTGGGTGTAATTTATCTATAATATGTATGTATTTAGAAATATATATGTATGTTTATCAGTTGTCTAGTACTCATAGCACAAGCTCTGCTTAGTTTGGGACTAGATGGCGTTGTGTGAGTGTTGTGGAATTATTATTGGTAATTATCTTACGTTTCTTTTGCAATTTGCAGGTCAGCGACAAGTTGTATGATCATTGATAGATTGATTTTCGACCGTAACAAATATGACTCCACAGAATTTTCATCATTAGAATCAGCAATACAACTCCTTGAATTAGAATAATTCTAATTTATTATATAAGTGATGTATTATATAAGTTGTATTATTGTCATAGATCCCCGAATGACAGCTGGGACCAACGTCTTAAAGTGCTTTCCGAGGCGCAGGGTGGTCTCCGTATGTAAAGATGGTCACCCAACCGTAGGACCAACCGCTTTAAGCGTAGCTTAACCTGATCGATCGACCCGTGTGGCTGTTATTACTTAGCCATAAGCCCCTCTCGCAATAGTTATTATATTAATGCTTATAATTACAACGAAATAAAAAATGTTTACCATAACGCCCCTTATTTGTAGTAGTCAGATAGGAAACGCCGACCTCATCTAGTTTTAAAAAATGATGACTGACATGTAAAAGTGTTTGTATAAACCTACTTACAGAAAATAAATCATTTATCATTTGCAAGCTGACAGCTAGAACAAATATGCTCAGCATAGCGCCTTTTTAGTGCAGCTTTCAGGGTTTATTTTTATGTAAAGTGACACTCTATGTTAATTGCCGTGTTTAAACATTTTATACAAGTGTCAAAGAATATTGTAAGTTTTGATTTGAATATAGTGTACAATTTAAATTCGTAGTCAATTTGCTTAGCAATTAATTTTCCTGACTTTACCTATTCATCTTGCAATAACTATCTAACAAAGGAAATAATGATATTCTAAATCGTATATCAAGCAATAATTGGAACTACGCTGCAAGCTGCAAACGTCCATTCAATCAGCAGTGTTTACAGATATGTCACGGATCTATAAATCTATCCTCCACAATGTGACTAGGGTAATTTATACCTTGTTAATAACGTGTACGCATGTTCGAACATGCAAATAGGAAACACGGCGATTGATTGCAGCATTAACATAAATATTGCAGTCATTGGAGAGAATTTTGAATCCGTATGAACGGTATTTTGGCTGCTTTAAATTTGTTGATATTTTCTGATCGTTATAAAGCCTGAGCATGAGAGCTGATGCATACAGCTTGCAATGTATTCACCTGCACTGTAGTACACTGTTCTATTGAAACATATCATCAATCGTTGGCCTTTTAGCATAGCTGGAGATACAATACATATGTAGCTTCAATAGGCGACCTAGATTACGAGACAGCCAACCGAAACACAAGAGCAAATCTTGAATATTAAAAGTCCCTTCAACAAAGACAGTTTCTGGCTACGCTCCCACTACCAATTAAATATAATGACTAATTAGACTCCCGGAACTCCTCGAAGTATTGCGAAGAGTCACGAAGCGGGTAGATATTGTAAGACCATGTCGAAACGAATCTTGACAACGAGCCAACTCATCAATATTCATTTGAGTTGCAAATAGCAATAGTGATCGGATAACGAGGGTTCTTTCGCGGTGTGACGGCTCGCAACAGGTGACAAACCCTCATTTTTCAAGCATCTCATCTTTATTGTGTGGCTGAGATCACCCAACTCCGAGATTTCAGCTCTACGAGTATAGTGGAACATTTTCAATTCTATTCGTAGCTGCTTTTTCGCAATTTTTCGTGTTGGTATATCATGATAAAGCTGGGGTATTTTTATCTTTTTAAGCATTAAATCCCGGAGTTAAACGTAACCTTTGAGTTTTTCAGAGTATACCACTGACTTTACCTACCTACGCTGAAGGGAAACTTTGTGAATAATCAGCCTATATGTTCCCACTGTTGGGACACAGGTCTCTTCTCGGTGACAGGGAGTGGGCTGTAATCTGACACGCGGCCCAGTGCGGGTTGGTAGATGTCACATGTTTTTGAATTTTTTCGGACATGCCGTATTCCTTCACCGTTGCAAACTTTATGAGGAAAGTTGTTAATACTGAATACTTACTTTCAGTAAGTATTCAGTATTAACAACTCTCAATACGCTCTGAGCACGCGCGGTGACCTTTCGTTTTATGTATGAGCCTTTCGACCAGTTTATTTTTTTTTTATTGACAAGCGCTCTTAAACTGTTGCGATTGGCTGTTGATAAATCACTAACAATTGCAGCAGTTTACGCGTGCTTGACAATTTGACACTTTAAAACGCAGGCCACACTGGGAACGAAGCAAAGATCGTTTAGTAGTGTGGCCTGCGCTTATCATAATCAGCCTATACTGTTTCTACTGAGGGACCCGTGGCTAAATAATAACAGCTGCACAGGTCGATCGATAAGGTTAAGCTACGCTTGCTGCGGTTGGTCTGTGGATGGTTGGCCATCTTTACATACCGAGACCCTTACGTGCCTCGGAAAGCACGTTAAACCGTTGGTCCTGACTGTCATTCGTGGATCTTTGACAGTCGTTACGGGTAGTCAGGATCCCGAAAGTCTGACCAAGTCCAACCAGTCTTACCAAGGGGTATCGTATTACCATGTAATTGGGTTGTGGAGGTCAAATAGGCAGTCGCTCCATGTAAAATACTGGTATTTAGCTGCATCCGGTTAGACTGGAAGCTGACCACAACCTAGTTTGGGAAAGGCTAGGCAGATGATGAAATGATTCTGTTCAGTTTACACGGTTGGTATTTATAGGAGGTAGGTTACATAATATTTTAATAAATAGAGTGTTATGACCGCATGTCCATTTATCTTGAAAGCGTGCATTTACGCTTTACGCAATCCCAACCACAAAGTGCTGCCTACGTAAATGTAGATTGTTTTGTGGGCTTTTAAAATGACGTGCAAACTGTAGATGACGACTGTTCCTACTTTTGGGAGACAGGACTACTTTCGGCGAGAGGGCCGTAATCCACCACGCGGGTCCAATGCCGGTTGTTAGATATCACAATCATGTCTTCGAATTGTTAAGGCGCAGCTTCATTTTGCAATCATTTTCATTCGAGATACTGGCTTGTCTTGCAAAAGAGTAGTCAAAATATGGTATTATTGTTGTTCGAGTAATCATAGAGGTTATTACCAAATCCTCATCTTTACCGACAGTGACATAAAACAATGTTTTGTTTTTTTAATTGATTTTAATTTTTTTATTATGTATGGACTATGTCTGAAATAAATGAATTAATAATAATATTCTTACATATTTTTGGTAACTAAGGCTGATAAAATGTACATAAAGCTCCGTTTTTGCTAGAATAGGGTTCCCGTCATATTCATAACGGACGTCATGATTATCTGTCATTTGACCAGTTTTGACATTAAGGTGCCAAAAACGCTCTATATTTGGACATTACATCCGTATATAGCGGTCACCGGAAAACCTCCCTTCTAGGAAATCGTAGCTAAAGCAGCCATTCGGATTCGGAGTAGTTTTGTCAAAGCGTTTAATACACAAAAGTGTTCAAGTCTGATGTTTAAACGTATTTACCTCAATGCCGTAGAATTGAGTAAAAAGAAAAAAACGTCATGTGTATGGGTCAAAGAAATTATTTTGTATTCCAGCAGATTCTGGGATGGGTTATGGAAGTACTATTAAAAAAATTGCAATATTTAAAGCCGCTATCCAAATGAATGTTTGACAGTATGTTTGTAGGTAGGTACTGGATTTACATTTCCATTTGAAGAAAGTTATATTATTTCAGTAAATTATTGTCCTGACGCGACTTTTCCTTTCATTTTGAAAATAATTAAAATAAAATGTACGATCATGGTTCCTACCAAATATTTAATAAATCTACCTATGAAATAGAACACAATTTCACGAGTTATTTTTCCACTACAATAATTGCGAAAACGGAAACCCCCATTTCCCAGTCAACAAATTCTGTGTAACCATTAACAATCAGCACAACAACCGTTATTGAACCTCACATTTCAGCCATTTTCCCTCCGTTTCAAAAGAACGATGAGCTGGTTACAAAAACCATTTGTTCGCTTTTCCTAACGCACCATTCAATTCCACCAGCGAACTACGAAAAGGATCAATTGTACATCTTCTACAGAAAAGATAACAAAAGAACATAGCTATTGATCCTTTGTGTGGCCATTAAACACGCTGGAATAGATTACAAAAAGGCCTGAGCTAATGCACAATGAAAAAGCATGCACAGTTCCACTTGACGCGGTAATGAGGGGGTGGGTATTCTGTAATTACTAGGAACTATGCTCGCTTTTTTATCGGCACTAAAACTGTTGAGATTTTTTTTTTCTTGTCGTACCTACATCTGTATTTTAAACTCTTTCATTTTCATGGAAAAAGGTGAGTATTTTTCTTGATAAAATATTAACATTGATCTTGCTTTATTATTCACGCCGATCCCAAGAGCTTTGTCTTCGACACGGATACTGACATCTCACGGTGCAGATGTTTTGTTAAAAAGTAATTTTCTACCGACAACTCGGGTTCAATTTTCAAAATACATTCAATAAAAATATGTGAAAGTTTCGATTAAATATCCCTACAAATTGGCACCACGCTAGAATGCTTTCGAAACTTTTTATCATTGGCCGAATATTTTTTTATGGAGAGTTTTTCTCTTGCAATTTTTATATTCAGACGTGGTACAGGAACGTTGGTATAATTTCGGGAGTTCGGTTCCATTGTTATAATTACTGTTTCAATATTGAATATAAATAACGATTCGAATGCCAAAATGAGTTGGAAAAATACATTTTCGGCCCTGGAATGTATACAGTGGAGTTCATTAAGGTATAAAGGTATAAGGTTCGTTATTGTACACTAATTAAAAATGGTTATCTTCCTGAAGTTGCTGAATAAATTTACATTGGTATACTTTTTGAAAATAATAATTAAGTAACTACATGAATTGCGGGTGTTTGCATATTTTCAAAAGTTTTTTTTCTCCGCCTCGGTCAGTCCTCCATAAAAGTGAAATCTACTCATTTCTGGCTATTTTGTCAAATATGATTGCTGATTTTATTTCCAAGTGTATAAAAGATCTAAAAACCGGGCAAGTGCGAGTCGGATTCGCACACATTTACATACCACCATACAATATTAAACACTAGATATTTTTGCCAACATGTTTTTTTGTATAGTATTGTTGATAAAGTAGCAGTAGAAATACACATTCTGTGAAAATTTCAACTGTCTAACTATTACGGCTCATGAGCTAAAGCCCGTTGACAGACAGAGGGACGGACAGCGGACTAGTAATAGGCTTCCGTTGACACCCTTGGGGTACCGAGCCCTAAAAAAGAAATATTTAAGTTCCCGAGAAATATGCACAGAAATTCATTTCAGACCAACTGAGATGAATTTCCGTGAATATATTTTTGCAATGGATTAAACTAAAATTTACAGAGGCCGGTAAGTACTCGCCTAATGTGAAAACTGACATTTATTCAACTGCATCTGCAAACTCTAGCACAAGAAACAAAAGATTACAATGTACAAAAGATTAACACAAGGAAAAGGATTACTCATACATTTTAGTTGAAAACTACCACAGCTGGTAGTTCTGGATACAATAGATTTTTCCGTCCTTGGGATGAAAAATGAGATGTAATATTATTATGATACCTCTCTGCTATCTACTTAATCATGTCTCAATAGACAATAACTTAAGGTACGAAATAAAACCGAAAAAGATTTTCTTTACTTCGGTAGTGTATTACAGGAATTAGGATCATGAAGACATTCGTGCCCAGTGTTTTTCTCCCGTGTCGAAAGAAATGATACTAGAATGTTTAACGCAGATAATTGATTACTTATTAGCAAGGTCCTGAAAATAATGTTATTTAACGCGATTCGTGACGGCTTCATAAATATCCTAATATTTACTAATGTGTAAGGTGGATCGATGACCTTGTGAAGGTCGTAGAAATCCGATGGATGCGGGAAGCACGGAACTGGTTGTAGTGGCAGTGCTTGGGGTATGTGTCCAGCAGTTGATGTCTCTCGACAGAAATTATAATGATGATAACTGCTTGTGTGCAATCATTGAAAAACAACGAATATGAGGTCAAATTGTAGAAAAGCTTCCATTTTGATAATTGTTACCGCCACACCAGCAGTGCGTTTCTGTAACCATCTCACCGTGAAAACTTGGGTGAAGTGAGCCTGGACTGAGTTAACAGTGTCATCCCATCGGATACTAGGGATTGACTAAGCAAACATTAAGACTAATCATAATCGAGATTTTAATCATATTTTTTGTGCTAAATCAATTGATCATTTTATATGATTTCAAAGCTAGTATTTTAATTGTCATTACTATTTTGTGGGGTTTTAATCTGGAAAAAAAAGAGAATATTGATATTCTGACTAAGTTTCTATTTTGCTATTTTATTTTAAAACCACACAAAATAGTAATGTTTACACAACTAAAATACTAGCTTTGAAATAATTTAAAATGATCAATAAAATTAGCATAAAAAATATGATTAAAATCTCGATTATGATTGTAAATGTTTGCTTAGTCAATCCCCAGCATCAGTGGGATGACACTGACAGCTCACTCCACACACGTTTTCACGATTAGATTTTTACAGAATCGACATGCAGAATAAATACTAACTCGTGAATAACTTGAACCAAAAACAAAATCGCTATCGACTAAGATTGTCGGAAAAAAATATAATTTATGTATACTCCTGCCACTCCAATTTGGTTAATGTAACTTTGCTGAATATTCATCATTGGAATTAACAAAATTCTCTCGTATTATCACGCAACATACAAATGTTCATTTCAGGGACGCACAATCATTCATTTTACTAATGACAACCTACTTTATAATATACATAGCATATTAACAGCTAGTTTTCATGAAGAGGAGCCGTAAATATGCTCAAAACATAATAAACCCATATTTCATTCGTTCATGTCATATTTGTAATTGATAAGGTAAGGATAAGACCACTTATTCATTCATTCACATTAGTTAGTTTTTTTTTTTAAAGAAAATGCGTCTCTATTTCCCGTTATTTCTCAAACATTATTAAGTCAAACATAAACTGAGCAGTACAACAAAGCATTACCTTCGAATATTATCGCAGAGCCTATATATTTCCGAAACAGCTGTAGGACGGTGCTCTAATGAGGTTTCAGCACGCACTTCTCTTATTTTTTAACGCGAAGTTCGAGAGACTTACCTATTTTATCTTCTGTTTTATAATCCCTTTGCCTCCTTCCTTCGTTCCGTGTCCTGCAACAAAACATAATTCCGTTGAAACGTTTCGTATGTTGAAAATATAAAGCTTGATACATTTTTCCTTATTTTCCCCTTTGAGAGAGGCCGCTTGACCAATGAACCGGACAGCCTTGTACGGTTATAGTTAGTACAAGGGTTTGTCCATTGTAACGTAAAAGGTTTAATAGGTGTTACGTTAATTAGGTAATTAATAACAGGTATAAAATATGTTGACCTGACTGTTTCCCATGTTTAACGGACGATTAACTCTCAGTCGTTTTTTAGAAAATAAGTTAGTAGTCAGATAAGTTAGGGTACTGCCTAATTGTCATGTTTACAGCGAGCGTTTTATCGGGGCTTTCGGGATCGGGGAATAGCCGTATTATTAAAAATCGGGATCTAACTAAAGCCGAGCTTAAATATCGAACCAGTTTTTGTATTTCCAACTTAATTCCGAGTAGGTAAAGTTTTAGACAATTCTGACTACCGTACAATAGTAGGTAGGTACAGTAGTCAGTTTTGTAATCAAGAACTAAGTACATTTTGATCACTTTTAGGTTGTACAAAAACTAGCTGGACAGTTACAACCTTGTCAAAGTACAAACCGTGTTTATTGTAGGTAATAAGCTCGTAAGCGTAGGCATATATTCAGCATTTTTTTTTTTCGTGAATATTATAAATATCAGTCTGCTCCTAAACATTTTTTACGCAATAACAGGGCAACAATTAAGGTACAGATATATTTTTTTAAGCAGGCCTTGCTTCAACTATAATGGTTTCCACCTTGATAATGACAAAGGGACTATAGAAAAATTAATAGCAGAATTTGTACAGTAATGATGCATAATAAAGGGGATGTTGTTGTTGATTGAATGCATCTGGCAAGAAGTCCGCCTTTGTAGGTACTTTTTTTACTTGTGCATAAAGTTTTAATAAATAAACAAATAATTACAAAGGGACTATAGAAAAAATCATAGCAGAACTTGTACAGTAATGATGCATAATAAAGGGGATTTTGAACCATTCACGTCTGTAGCGAATGCAGATTTAAATAAACGATGTCGAAGAGAAAGATCATTCAAATTTATTTATTTATTTATTTATTGACACACCAACGACTTATTCACTAAATCATTACATTAATTGTGCTATGATTGAAAGATTTGCGGTGAATTCGTCACTTATAGGTGTGCACAGCACTTATAAATAAATAAATAAATAAATAAATAAATCCCTGGACATTTCACACAGCACCATTTGTCCCAAGCTAAGCAACCTAATGCTTGTGTTATGGTAACAAGATGGCTGATAAACTACTTATATACATTTTTTTTTTTTTTTTGTAAATACATACATATTATAGATAGAAAAACACCCAGACTCGGAACAAATAATCAATAATAAAAATAAAAAAATAGATGATATAAATTAAATAAAATAAAATTTAAACTTAAAGCATTTATTTCAATTAAACCATTTACACGCACATTTGAACTGTCAAGGAATCGGTCAGTTGGTCAGAAAGTTGAAGCAAGTTGCTCATTACAAAACATACATCTCTATGGACAAGAACGGACAATAAACTCCAAGAAGACCCTTTAAATCAATATATTACAAAATCCTGGGTACAATTGATTTTGATCACACAATATCTACGCTAACTCTATGTAGGTTTTTTTTAGCTCACAATAATATTCAGACTTTTAAAAACGCGTCCTTTCCTTTCCCCATGGGCAAACCTTAAGAGGGAGACAAAAAAACTCAAGTTCCAAATTTATATTTCTGTCAATCCCTTTTCAGCCGTCATTCACAGGAAATGTAATTTGAATGGCAACTAAACAAATAACAAATCAATTGAAGCGAGTTTTCCTTACCTGCCCCACCAAATTCAAAGACCCTTAATAAAGCTATCCGGGTTTCGTAAATACGACTTTATAGACATTGAAATAATATTATGTTAAAGTTGACATTGATTCACTTATTTCAGCGTTTATCGAGTCTTTGTGAGGAAATACATTTTGACTTAAGTCACTATGATTCTCAAAGTTGGAGAAGGATGAAAGCGTCACTATCACTAACTAAAGTTGCATATTATAGACCGACACACCCACACAACCTGGATAGTGAATTAGCTTACATGAGAAAAACAAATGACATTCAACTTACGTAGATATTTTTTACACCAACCCCTTTTTTGCACTTTGTGTTGAGGAGAAGTGTTTGTCGTTGATGGACTGGTGTGTCTCACTGATAGGGCCCGGTTCATCTAGTATAATACTATATGTATTACAGTTGACTACCCCGCTCCCACATAAAGTACCTGACAACAAGCACAATGGTGTTCAATTGCCTTGAATTGAGTCTATTGTCCATTAAGAATCCGAGAATACATAAAAACATTATTGATCTTACTCTTATGAGTACAGTAAACAAATACATTATTATATTTTAAAACTTTTTTTTATCTGACTCTATTAAACAAGTGTGTCCGAAACGTCAGTAAGCCTATTATACAACGCGTGGCGTATGGGTATTAGAATAGCGATCTCGAGTGATTCTTTAAAAGAATGAATACATCAAAGGTTGCCAAACTCACTAATGTTCCAACCCCTACGGGATAGTTGCCGTTGTATTGCCAATACGCAATACGAGTATAGTCTTCCCACAATAAAACGTCCATTTGCGACTACGCCAGTGGAATCTATTAAGGCGTAAACGCGTTTATCTTTAGTATCAATTGAGCGACACAGGTTATGATAACGTTTCACAATATTGCAATATTGTCGTAACACACATCGTTTGAAACGGTGCAAACGATGTTTTAACACTTATGTTGTATCGCCCAGAACTCGGTCCCGTCCTTGGAGAAAAATTGTAAGTCATGGAAGAATTTTAAAATAAAGGCCAAGTAGTTCACAGCGACATGAATATGAAACACTCAGAGCCATGTAAAGCTATTAAATTTAAGAGTCGTATTACGTGTAAGTAGCACACGGGGTGTGGTAAGACTATTGGATACAAGTACCTACATAGCGTGAGAAAATGAAAAAGCGACATCATATTTTTGTTCATAATTTCCATTTAAACCAAATATATCGAAACATGCTCCCTACAATTTTGGCTTTCTGAAAGTAACGCCAAAATTCCTTGTGTGGGTACCGTTCAATATCTTTTCTCGCCACCAAAATAAGGTTTATGCAAATGAGGTAATATTTACGTAAATAGGCACGCGAAAACATTACTCGCTGCTGAAATATTCGAATAGAAATAAACGAGGAATGAAAAAATCCGGAAAAACGAGGGCTTTACAGATTGCGAGTGCTACATGCCAATAATTGGAGCCAGCAAAGCATGCAAGTCATTACCGACACGTACCTCAAACAATAAACTTTTTAAAATAGCCCATTACAGCTCTCATCCGAGCTCACGTAATACGTTCGGAGTTTTTTAACATAGCAATTACCAGCTCAACGCGAATTTATTATAATAAAATCGATAGTGACTTAAAGCTTGGGTGATTACTGACACTGAACAATTCAGGGAGTTTTTAACCGACTTTAAAAAGGAGAAGGTTATCAATTCGGATTTATATGTATATATATATATTATTTTTTTGTCATAACTCCATCATATATCGACGGATTTGCAAAATACATTTTTGTTCTATAGAAGTTTATTCCAAAATGGTCCCATTTATTAGTTTTATAAAGATCTGGTGATGAATTTTGGAGACAGACAACGGAACTCTTCAATAACAGTAAAACAACCGCGATTGCTGCTATCGCATATACATGCATTGTTTACGTAATCGCACAACATAACATCACGTCTGTGTCCTATAAACGCAGATGCAGTACGCAGATGTGTTCAGTATACCACAGTACACCCTACCACCTATACAAAGTGAAAAATAACCTTAGTTTCGGAAGTCGGTGTCAAAAAACGAAAATGCGGAACCAACGACACCGAGTTCCAAAATTAAGGTTATTATATTATATTATAAATTGTAGTATTTTTTGGAAGTCGGTTGGTTTTTTTTATAAAAAAAAATTTTATAACAGACAATTTATGTTTCGAAAGCTTAAACAGAATTAATGGATGGATGTGACAATGTGTATGATCGTTTTGTAAAGATAGGAAAATTTATATTATTCAATCAATCTGCCTAGCCTTTTCCCAACTATGTTGGGGTCGGCTTCCAATCCAACCGAATGCAGCTGAATAATTATTGAATTACTTACAGCTGTTGTTTTCCGTTTTCCTCGAAAACCCAGCACAATACACAAAGCAGCCTTGAACCTAGAACCTTTTCTGTTCTACTGAATTAACCGAGAATATAGATTTAAGTAATGATGGATTACCCGTATTGTGAACAGAATAAATTGCGTGAAAAAACGTCTGGCGTATTAAACGTAAAACGAGCTATGAAATAATGCCCATTTACATTTTTGGCATCGTCGGTGGTTAACGGCATTTGAGCTATGCCACTGGTATTTATTTACCAGCTGTTACATTGTTATTTATTTTCATAACCTTTCCGTAATTTAGTTGCATTGGAATATAAACGTTTTTCAAATCTATTTTGAGCTTGTAACATTTTACAGGCATTTTCTTTTAGTTCATCTCTAGAAAAAAAAATCAAGGCTACTTAGTCAAAGTTACTAGTCCTAGTAAAAATATAGACTAGTTAACTTTAGTCTCCGTACATAACCGTTCCCAGAGGTACGATACGGTCCACATGGCCCAGTTACGATGCGAAGAGTCAAATTGACACCACCACTAACGTTTTACGATGTCATGGATGAAGCTACACGACCGACAATTACAGTTAACTTTAATATTCCCAGCTATAGTCCAGTGGTTAAAGGGTCATATGAACCACTCTAGTTCGACACTAAGTTTTAATGCAATGACTGAATTTTCAACACACGGCCAATGCTGGTAGTTTGTCATGTTTTCTCATTTCAATCACAAGAAAAATATTGTATTTAAGAAGGCTTTTGATAAATTAAACCTTATAAAGTCAATCTACTGTTCTATTAAATATAGAAAAAATATGAAACAGTAACTTTTAACTCACCTAAAAACACTTTCTTACAAATAACAGTCGAAAAACATAGATTTTGGAGTAAGTCTACATAACAATATCATTAATAAATCACAAAGCATTCCACAAGGCGACATCTTATGTCCAGTAGGTGACAAAAGAAGTTTTCTCAGTTAAATAAAAAAATAAAAAAAACATTTGTTTTAATTGATTATGGCTACTTCAAGAACTCATAACAAGGTAGATAAAACGACTATAAACCCACATTGCTCACATGTTCTATCGAATATTCTATATTTACAAAAAATGTTGACGCTCGATAACATATAGCCGAAACGTTACGTAAACTAAGTTGAATAAACTTAGAATTCTCAACTGGGAATTGGAAACCCTTCCAAACTTGGATTTTACTTTTAATGACGTGGGGATTAGTTGAACCCAAATCGTGTTTGATTCGAATTTTACCTGATATGATGTTCTGATACAAAATATGGCTAGATAAAATAAACACGGTGAATTCATAGGTCGGGCTATCTGACCTATGAAATATTCACTGTTTAAAAGGATACAGCTTGAAATAGTGCTCTTCTAGTAACGGTATGAGCTAGACAAGAATAAGTGATGTCATGATGTAAGGATATCAAATCAGAGGGGTTAAAGGGGGAGGACTACGAAGATAGAGACTTTAAAGATTGAGACTTTTTTCTGGGAATAACAGTAGATGCCAATCCAATCCAGCATTGGATAAATATGTAAGCTGTCACGCCCTTTATGGAGGCTTTTATTTAGGTAGTAAGTTTTTTTTTTATATTTTTCATTTTGATTCATTATTTTTTTGCTTGAGTACGTATATTTTTTATTGTGTTTGTTTTGGTGCGGCTAACTGATATATGACAAATAATTTAATTTCATGTTCTGTGTCTTGTAATGTTAATTTCTTTGCATAACTAGTATTGTATACAATCAAGTATTTTCTAACTGAACAGACAGCTGTGCTGCTGGGGAGTGTGTTGCGGCACTTCTTCTCCCCAGCAAAAGCACTAGGAAGTAGTGAAGGGCGGGAGTTTTGGGGGACTGTCTTTTGTAATTTCGACGTTCGAAAAGTGCTGATTTTCAGCCTAGTTTGAATTTTGACTGCGCCATTAATATTATTGTCACTCGCAGAAGTGGTTTAAAGCATTAGATAGTGGTTTTGACTGGATGGCTTTGCCAACCGACCTTCATGAATGTTTATCTGTTTAATAAATTAGTGGTATTTGTGAGATTTACACTATTTCATATTCATGATAGGAAAAAGGTGACAAAGTCAACAAGCTAACAAGGCAGTGTTTTATGTAATCTTTTGAATAATTATTTGATTGACAAGTTTCATTCTAGAAGATTATAGCACCGGACTTAACAGTACCGTTGTCATCCTCGTCATTCTCCTGCTTTGATCCCAACATGTCTTACTAATAGGTACCATAGTATCAAATAAATTAACACATGAAAGAACGAAGCAAACAATAATGAGTTTCGAATACAGAAACACGTGTAACTCGAGACAGGACCCTAAACTGTGAACACGAA
Organism: Eremobia ochroleuca; assembly: GCA_949629135.1. Lineage (NCBI taxonomy): Eukaryota > Metazoa > Arthropoda > Insecta > Lepidoptera > Noctuidae > Eremobia > Eremobia ochroleuca. The sequence continues at coordinate 15,851,653 of OX451396.1, forward strand.
GCATTAAGTGGGGTACAAACGTACTTGAAATGTTGCAAAGCGCCCGAAGCCAGGACTTACTGGAGAAAATGTACGTTTAATACAACTTTGAAGGCACAAACGTAATTTCACACAAAACTTCGGCATCCCTTCGGCTAGGATAGATATTCCAATTTAATTGGATATCAGGTTTCGTACGGCCACTTGTTGTGGGTTTCTAGAAGTATTTTAATAATGTAAATGAGAAATTAAAATAATTACCAAGTTAAAGTGGTTCAAGGTACTACAATTTTGGTATTCTCTATGAAATTATACCTGGAATCAACTATAACATATTTTGTTAAAATAACAACTACACATGCCACCCGAATTAACAACAATGTATCTTGAAGTAGGTTACGTTCGCGTTACGATTTAAAAATAGCATTGAACATGAGAAAATAAGCAATGCAAACACACCGAAACTAGAGCGCATACTCGCACATAAACCAATTATACCTTTTCACAGCACTACAAATGTTTGCCCGCGAGCCTTTCGCCTTTGCCTTTTTTTTTTCGTTGAGTTGCTACCCTCCGCCTCAGTATTTTAGTCTAACAAGATTGAAAAAACTTTCCGTTATGCATACAAAAAGGTTCTCTCCTCTCATCAGGCAATTACGTGGCTGTTCATTCATTTAACTACTTTGTTAAACTAATTGAATTGTTTGATTAACGATGCTGGGAAATTGGAATAATATGAGAACGCACTTTGCATTTCATAGAATCCATTTTTATATATTGTTGTTGCATTGTTAATAACCAACCTCAATTTTAACATTAGTATCGAATGATAATCACGGTACACAAAAACAAAAAAGTCATTATGAAGTAAATGCTATACGTCTCATTTAACATTTTACAATAAAATATTCAAACTGCAACATTATATTGATAAAACTGATGCTGACTATGGTCAAAATTAAATGATACATGAATCGAATGAATGATTATGTTAAATCTCATCAGTCGTAAATTATAAACAGATTAACAAAACAGAAAATAAAATAAGTTATATTAACCATAACTGCAGACACCGAATTCATCGTTTTTCGGGTTCCGTACCTCAAAAGGAAAAACTGAACCCCTATAAGATCACTTCGTTGTCCGTCTGTCTTTCCATCTGTCTAGACCCTTTTTCTCAGGAACGCGTAGAGTTATCAAGTAGACTTAATATCAAATACAGGGCTGCAACCCCTTGAAGCAGTGAAAAAAATCAAACTTCTACGTCAACGCAATCAAAAGATACGGTCGTTTATGTTCCATTTATACCGCATATTTTTACACTCGCATGGGAATGTACTTCCCGTTGACCTAGAATCATTAAATTTGGCAAGAAACAATGTCATGTAGCACAAGTAAAGGGAAAAATCCGAAAACCGTAAATTTGTTGTTACATACCTACAAATTTGTACGGAACCCTCGGTGCGCGAGTCCGACTCGCACTTGAGCGGTTTTTTTTTAAGAGAGTAGGAATATATACGGTCAAGGAGCGATTGAGAGGTCTGGGAGAAGTTATTAGTGGAATTTAGATATCCCGGTTGTGGTGGCTCTGAAAATTGCCTTTGGTGAATATCCTGACTCCCCCCAGAGCAATCCCCAAAGGCACCTTTCAGAGCATTTTCAGAGCCAAAATATTGACAATGACGCAGTCGGAAAAATAATAAGATGCAAGTGAAAATAAACCTTAAGGAGCCTAACATACTTCTTCCTTGACTGCACGTTCCGCATGTTTTTCCGAAAAGTGTAGTGTAAATGTGTGCACATTTCACTAATGCCGAATATGGCATCCATAACTACAAAGTCCGACATTATTCTAAAATAACGTATAAGTTAAAGCAGCAGAGTACTAAAAGGAAAGGAAATATCTGGTAAAACTGGAACAGGTGCATAAAGTCACCTCAAACTCCCAACTACACTAAGCTCTTAAAGCAAATTCAAAGCTTAGCACCCATATTTTTCAGTAAATGTCGTCTTAACGACCTTAAATCTAGGAAGTAGCTAGCGGAAAACGAGCACTGATCACATAAAACTGGCACACATCCAAAGATCTGCTGGAACTGCGAGCACCTGACTTGCTTTTAATTGTCCGAATTTATTTTTAAAAGACTCGTTAAACTGCTTGAGGACAATAACAAGAATCTTGTTATGCAATGGTAATAATAAAAAAAGACACAATTAATACCTATCTCCATTTCAAAGTTTATCATGGACATTACTGACATCGGTGAAGGGAAACATCGTGAGGAAACCTGGAAAAATCGCCAACCCGTCTTGAGGAAGCGTGGTGATCAATGCTCATGCATTCCCTATATGAGAAGAGGCTTTTGGCGAATAACTGGTGTCATTTGTTTATAATAGCTATGCACTTCAAGACAGATAACACTGTTTAGACCCACGGTTCCAAACCCGGGGATAATTACCCCTGTGTGGGTAAAACTGGTATTCTGGGGGGGTAATAAGCTGGTAACATATAACAAGGATTAGACCAATAAGATCGAATCTAGCTCGCCAATGCATTTCATGCCCAAATGACAAGCCGTAGCCGCACTTCTATTATAGCGCGCGAAAAGTATTTACGTACGGTGTGTACAAATTGTACAAGTACGATGCACGCCGGCGCCGAGTGCGCGTCGGGGCGGGATTTATATGTACTGAATTCATTGGTAATATGAGGGAGAGGGGTGGGGTAAATTAGTTTCCCTGGCTAAGTCATAGGGGTGACAAGATCGAAAAGGTTAGGAATCACTGGTCTACGAGTAGACCATTTATACCCTTATCCATCAATGAAATACATTAAGGTGATCGGGTGATGCTGCTGATTCAATTAATGTCAATTGAAGATTGTTTAGATCCCTGAACAATACAACTTCTTACAAAACTGAATGAATGTTTGTTCCTGACACACAGCCTTATTGATCCACCATTCAGATAGAACTAGTAGATTAGTTTTAAGGGTCCAAACGCAGTTGTAAGACAATATACAAAGGAGAAAGACAGCTCCCAATTATGATTACATACAGAGTTTTTAAAACTGTAAAAAAAAAGATGGTAGGACGTGCTTGACGACAGAGAGGAGTGGAAAGAAAAAAGGGAGGCCCTTACCCTGCAGCATAAGCAGAAAATAAAATAAAGAAAAGCAACACATTTTTAATTATTTTTACATCTTTTGATGTAAAAATAATTAAAAGAGTAAGTCAAGAGCTTTCCTCTGAAACGGGCTTTATGATTTATTCCTTGATTCCTTTTACGTTTGGGTCTTCCTTTTATTGCGTTATTTTCCCTATAAGTTGTATTCAATAAATAAAAATCGACAGAAAACATTCTAAGCACGTCTATGACGACTTTATATATCCTGTCAATTCAAGATTGAATTAAATTAGCAAGCAAAACCCCACCGACGTGATTGATATACAAACATAATAAAACAAAAAAAAATGATCTAAACTCATACTTCAACGATGACGTGGTGGGTATCGATATCTAAACATTAAACCAGCAGGGTAATTGCGTAACACACTATCAGTAGCAATGGGTTTCAGTTTGACATTTCAACAACATCCATTACGTTATTTACGTTGTTGAGCAGACACATTTTTCGAACATATCGAGCAATGGATTAGCAATATGCTTCAAAATGATTCAAATTGAGAGTAATAGTGTGTTACGCAATTAGGATGCAGGAAAAATGCTTTGATGTTTAATAATGACAATTTAATTTGACTGTGCATTAATTCAAATGCTCTGGTTATACGGGCAATAAATTAAAATTTATTTTTCAAAATCAATCAATCAACGTTGCGGTTCACTTCTACTCGTAGTATAACCGGATGCAGCTGAATACCAGTATTTTATAATACATGGAGCGACTGCCTACCGTTACTGGGTAACATGATACTGGTGGTCTGACTTTCGGGCTTCTGGCGACACGGAACAACAATCACAGCTTTATTATATAATGAATTATAGCTAGGAGCAACGGCTTACCGTGCTTTATGAGGCACAGAGGGGTCTCAGTATGTAAAGATGGTCATCCATGCACGGACCAACTGCAGCAAGTGTAGCTTAACCTGACCGATCGATCCGTGCTCACCGACTCAAAATCATAAGAATGAAAAACTTAGCTATCTGAAAAATCGAGTACTTAAAAAAAAAAACAAATAAAAATGTCCTTGAAAATCGAATATGTGCAGCTTCCTCAGAATATGGCAGCGTACCAAAATGTACGAAAACTTTTTCAAGCCTTTATGATGAGTTTAATTAGGTTTTTGATATGGGTAGGTAGTTTGCTCTGAGCTACTCTCATTTAATGTTTGCAAAATGTATACGTAAATGTATACGGACCCAAATAGAGGCAGTTATTTTGATTGGCAATCCAGTTAATACGAGTATATGCACGTGTGTCTACAAAACGAAACGAACATCTGTGAGAGATGTTCGTTCCCAATACTTTTCTATATGACGAAATAAAGTTCGCATGTTGGTTGATCGTCCTACCTATTTAATCGAGATATCTGCCAAGCGTGATATTGCAACGGCACCAAGATGATTCTCCGTAGCAATTTGTAAACGAACAGCGTCCGGGAGAAGCAGTAAAGTTTTAAAATAAGATCCTAAGCAAACACTCAAAATATTCAAAATTCAGTAAAACTAACCATGAACAATTGTAGAAAACCGAATAAACTCCAACTTAACCGGTAACCGAGTTATTAGAAAATGTATCTGTATTAAGTGAATCATGCCAACGGGAGCATCGAACAATGTTTACCCTAGTGATTGGTTTTCGAGATAAATCCACAACGTAGCAACTTGTTCACTCCGGACGATCAAGTTGGCTCTTGTTTGTAGGCGAGATAAAACACTGAGGTGGGCCAACAATACTCTTGCGTATCTCGAACCACACTCCCGTATTTGACTGATGAATATAGCTTATTATATGCCCCTAGAGGCGGAATTAGATTGGAACTCAGGCTGAGGGAACGCGTCCTTTGTTTGAATAATTTAATGTAGGATGTCCTTTGTAAGTAAAAACATTTTTAGGGATACAAATGTAGGTTCCGCATGTGATTATGAAACGCCATAATATAATAATAAAGTAAAAAGATATACACCTAAGATTCAGATTCGCAGGCACACACACACACACACACACACTATGTTGCCTAAGCACTTGTACTATTATATATTCTGTGCCTAAGCACTAAACGAAACAGAAAAATAACTTTTCTTTGTTGAACACTTGTTCCAACTGGTAGCGATCGAAACAAAGTAAATATTACTGACCTTTATTGCCCGTGTCCATGGTAAACTTAGAAAAAAGCGGCCAAGTGCAAAGGGTTCACACGAAGGGTTCCGCACCACCGTACAGTATGTAACGCTACATATTTCTTTGAAAAACACGTTTCCTGAATGTTCATTATTTGTTGTTAGCGGCAAGAGTAGTATACACGCTCTGAAAATTTCAACTGTCTTCCTATTACAGTTCCTATTACAAAGGTTAGGCAGATGATTCCTATTACGGTTCAAAAGATACAGCCCTGTGGCAGACGGACGGACAGTGGAGCCACCAGGACACACCAGGACCAGGCAGGGTTGTGTTCTGGCGTGTCCTGCTGTTGTGTGGGTCCTTTGGTTACGGAACATCAAAAATAGACTCTGGAACCGAATGTATACGCAAGATAATTTCTAATGTCTGATACCAAATTGAACATATTCCATAAATATTTTTATTTCCGTAAATTGGGATAGGACGCACATGAAAAAAGCAGAAGCAATTTTCAAGCTTTTATCTTCAATAAAGATATTTTAAAGGTTAGTTACCGCTAGTCACATGCTAAAAGCAAAATTAATTTCGTTACAACATTTCAATAAAAACTCGATACGAAAATATCAATTTGGATTGTAGAAAAATTGTTGTCAGCGACATGATAAACGTTTCCCTTTTCCCTTTGATATTTTGACGGCAGACATACCCAGCGATCGTTAAAATATTGTCGAATACAAATAAAATATTCATGCGAGTTGAAACTCAAATATTATCGTCCCGATTGCCGAATTGGAGGGTAGAAAGAATATCTATGGTCATTCACTAAAGCTTTAAAGTAATCAGAAGTGTGTTAACTGATTGATGTTTCTTAGGTCCTCGTTTTTCTTTTGGTTGTCGTTATTATATAACATTTTTATATAGTTTTCAACATGTTGATTCTCACGTCTTTATTCAATAATCACGGAGAAAATGTAAGTTTTTCTTTTTGTTTTATTCCATTCCATTCGGGATAAGGTGGCTTACTCATATATTGTATTAAAAAGAGGGGGGCAATTCCAGTATTTTTAAGAACGTTCACATTCTAATCTCCGTCTTGTTTTTGCTGAGATGAGATTGCCACTAGATTTTGAACATTTCTAATTACAGGATTGGCCTTGTGAAGTGCTATATTCAAAAATTAGAAAATCCCTTTACATGCTATTAATTAAATTGTAAAAACACTACAGAGTGAAAAATAACTTTACTTTAGGAAGTCGCTGTCACTGGTTCCGCATTTTCGCTTTTCGACACCAACTTTTGAAATTAAAGGTATTTTTCAGTTTATAGCGTTTTTTTTTTTTGGAAGTCGTTTGTTTTTTTTTTTGTAAAAAGTTTTCACTTTTAGTTGTACCTACCTCACACAAATTCATTTAACACATCATCAATATAAACTAAGTGGAAAATCGTATTATTGTAACTAACACAGAAACTACCAAAGCAAAGTTAATCTTTATATGGAACCACCTCTGAGGCATACCTTATCCATTAAAAAAATAATTTTGCAAATCAGTCTATACGTGACGGAGTTCTGCCCGAACAAACGTAAAAAAAGAAAAAAATATATATAAACATCCGAATCGAGAACCTCCCCCTTTTTTGAAGTCGGTTAAACATAATATGTTTAACCGACTTCATGTTATGAAATCTTGTATTTTGTACTTACTTATATTTTATTATTTTTCTGAAATAGTCACATAATGGCGATATTCCATGAGCACTTTCCATAGTTTTCCGACGAAAACACTTAGCCGGTTGGTTCAGGGCTCGTGTCACCTGTACCCGTTTCCCTCCTCTAGCGTGTTTTTCTTGAGACAATCGATAATCGATATCACGGTTTAAATCAACATACCTATAGTGCTGAGCCGCTGGGAGTAGGATACGATTTATTTTTGATAAGACTCGCGTTCATTTTGCTGTTTATTCACACAGTATATTTGAATAATTAAGTAGGAAGGTGGCTCTCATGTTTTCCCAAAAACTTTTATAAATGTCAAAATAAAAGAAAAACGAGAAATATTCAAGTAAATATAACCAATAAGTAGATTCACACACGTCACTACGTTATGAAATAGCTGAAACAGAGATTTGCATAAAACGATAAAACGCGATGTGGCCAAACCTTTTTATTTTCGCTGTTGTAACGAGAAGTCGCCTTTTTACGTCTAATTTATGTCCTTTTTTATTTCAAGAGATAAAATGCGCTATTGTATCGTTGAATTTTTGAAGTCAGCTTCACAATTTAAAGCGTACCCCTACTTTATTATTACTCACGGTGATCTTTTTAATCTTGTAATTTATTGTAAATTTATTTTTACCTTTACAGCGGTGTAATAAATGCCTATTTAATATATGACACCGCCAGTCATTTGTCATTGATATTGGTTCTTTGATTACCTAAACTGGAACTGCGATAGGTGTGATGACCTCAAATAAACAATATTGTTAGCTAGAACTAACAATATTGTTAATTGATAATAATATAATATTATATATTAAAATTAATTATTATATTATTATTATATACATAATATTTACATACATGTAAATATTATGCTTAGCTTGGTATTTAGGTAACCATATATTTATTAGTTAGTTTGTAATTCATGTTCAAAGGGACATTAATTACAAATTGACGAATACGTATGGTTTGGTCAGATTTTGACCTTAAATATTGTATATGGTAACGACCATAACAGTATTTAAGGTCAAAAACTGTATTTACAACTACATTACACAATCCCCCATGAAAACTAATAAGCGGATGGATCTACGAATATGTTTGCATAAAGTGGAGGACGTTGGCACCCCAATTACCCTACCTTGTAACCTATTTTCACGCAACGTGCCGACTGCTTATTACCGTCTATGTCGTTAGTCTCCTTTTGAAAGCGAAAAACAAAACTTTTTACTCTTTTTCACTGAAGAAAACGTGGTACTATAGTATAAACGCGTAGCTGAATATTCCAACATTTACAGGAAGCAAGTAGATAATAATTAATTACCACAGAAAGGTATGATTTTTCTTTTTCCTACATAAAACCGACGAATGCTCGAATGGACGCAAAGTCTACGAGAATAAGAAAATACGCTATTCTCTAGGGTCATCCAATTATGCAAAGTGCTATTCTGTAAGAAAATATGTTCTGCGATGTAATGAATTACTTCAATGATTATTTGTTCTTGAACGGTTGGAAGAAAGACCGGCCAGATTAACAATGAAGGACATATTTTAATTCTTATAGAAGATGGTGCTACCTGATAATATTATACGAGAGACTAACCTTGCTGGAGCTTCGCAAATTCCAATAACGACTGACATTTCGGGCAAAAAACGACACAAAGCGTGGACTGAAGTTGTGCCGGGGACTTATCTCCGCTACCTACAGGATGGAAGTGACATCGACGCGCAAACTGTCACCATGAATTCAGTATATGATTTTTGACCCCCCGAGTAGAAGTTTATTATCTGTTATTAAATAAAAAAAACAGCTGGTGTATACCTACACGATCAAAATGTATTTAACAGCATTTTTTTTTAAATTACCGATTATTTTTTTTTTACAAAGAAAGAAAGAAAGAAAAGAAAGAAAAATGCGTTTATTGGCATTACATCAAAATAAATACACATTAAAACTATAAAACAGAAAACAAAGACTATAATGCCAAAAGGGCCTCAGCTCAGCATAATGTCAGATGACAACACAGTGTGTATCACCTGACGCTGATTTTCAGCTGCAACCCACGAGTGCCATACGTTGGAATAATTTAATAATAAATAATAATTAAATAATATTTGTTCACTAGAATCATGTATTGAATTCATGGTAACAGTCTGCACGTCGATGTCACTTCCACCCTGTATTTCTAAGAAGATATAGGTAACTGTATAAGTGCAACAAACATTTTCTTGATCAGTTTGAACATTTCTGAAGTTCATACATTTCAAACAAAGCTCGCTGTTCTAAATCTTTGTACCGATCATACGGCTATACTTAAATTTACAATGTCGACTGTCTAAAGTTGCAAACAGAACCCATTTTAACTTCTCCTCAGGACGGTGACCGCTAGATAACTTCCACTAATATAATACACACTGAAAGCTTCAACAAACTCGTCAGGTACATCAAAGTGGGACCGCAGTTTGCACAACTTGCAAGCCAAGATGAAATATATCCCCAACGGACAACGAACAGAGAGTAATAAACAAACCGTGTTTTACTTCTGTAGCGGCAACGTGACGAGAAAATTTGGAGCGAAATTAAAAACGTATCTTTGGAATTAAAACTTGAGAGTCTTTGTACACGCCGGGGCAAGTCCGCTCGTTGCGAAGATTGAAGCTCGACTGACTCTCAAGTGGTGTGCTTAGGGTGAATCTTCGACTACCTACAATTGACGCTTGCAGAAATATTTTCAGTGAATAGCGTCACGGAACGGAATGTTCATGCGAGCATGTGAAAGCCTTTCACAGGCGTTCGGAACCATTTTATCAGCAGCCAATAAGCCGTAACGTGTCTCGGCTACTTACACCTATGCCATTGATGGAAATTGGCCCACTCTTTATTAAGGAAATGCCTTTTTAGTTCGGTAACTATTATGGGAATGCGTTCTTTTGATAATAATGTTATTTCGTCAACGAATCCTGAAACATTTCCGTGTTTTCTAATAGCCATCAAATGATCGCATCAAATGACAAAGAAGCACAATTTGCAGGATTCAAATGATGTTCCATTTCCGTTTGAAACTCAAGCATAGAAATCAAATATAATGAGTCTTCAAAGTCAAACGATTCTCTCAACAGTCAGAAAACAAAACCTTCTTTTATATTATTTATTTACTGTCAAGCTATTTAGAGAGAACATGTTGTGTTGTATTCGTCATGTTAGTGGGTCGCTGTACCTGAAGGCCAGTATAATCTTCTGAACACCACCTGATCTCCCCTGAGCGGCTCATGATGGATAGCTATCAGCTGTCACGAGATTTCACTTTGTTATTCCTATTCACGGGACATTACTGGATGAATGTACAGTGCTGGTGGAATTAAACAAGGTTTTCGATCAATGTTTTAGTTGGTTTTGTTTTGTTTCAGTCTGTGTTAATTTTGCTTTATAATATGTGAACTGGTAGATAGAAAGCAATTTATATCGGGTAGTCTTTAAACGCAGATCAAAAAAATATTTTTTATGTAACCAAAAATAATCAGAATTCCAATAAAAATTACTAATTGTACAGCAAAATACTCAACTCAAAATATAACTAAATAAGCAACAATTCATATTCGTGGCGCACCGCTATTTATCATAATGCATACCCTCCTTTAAATTTACAATACCGCGTTGATTTCCAAGAAATAATAATAAGGCGTAGTCGACGGAGCCCCTTCGCGATTTCCGTCTGCAGGGTTTAAAGAAACCTAACACGAAGGAGATGACGGGGGCTCCTTCGCTCGCTCTGCTCGCTCACTTGAGCTCCTTTCATCCCCTTCGAACCTAACCTGTCCGAGTCGGGGTGCCCCAAGTCCCGAGCTCGCTTCGCTCGCTCTTGCATCCTAAGTTCTCATTGCCTTTTTACGAAGTCTACCATCCATGAACTAAGACTATCCATACATAACAAATAAATATCGATATTTAGGACATTCGATACTCTAGACTTACTTTATTTTCATTTTCGGTTTTATGGTCGTTCGATATTTAAGTTTTCGATGTTTTGAACATTGACATTTTAACCGTATGGATTTTAATTTGGGTAGTATTTAAACGCAAATAAAAAAAGTACTTTTTGTGTGTGAGTATTATGTATGTACGCTCTGGTTAATTTGCTGTGCAGTCAGTATATCATATGATATGATTGTCGTATTTTTGTACCTAAAGGAAATGATTGGTCTCGCATTAGAGGAAAAATGTAATGTAGTGTTAATAATAATAATAATAAATTTCTTTACTGCCATAAAAACAGGTTACAGAAAAAATTGAGCCTGCTGAGCTTGATGCCTGTAAGTACTAGTTTTGTTAAAAAAATAGTTTATTTGTAGTGAAATAATTTATTTGATGTGAAAAAAGTATATAAATGATGGAAATAAATTGATATGGTGATTTTTTATTTGATATGCAATTACATACAAAAAATTCTGATGCCACTGAAAAATTTATTAACATATAAAAATCCACATCGTTAACTCCTCCCTCTTCCCGGTATTACATAGGTATAATAATGCGCGATGTGATCAAACGATAATATAGAATATAGAGGTATTTTTTTTTTCATAGTGATGGGTGGTATTGAACTAGGAGTGTAATAAAATCGATTAAGTAATTGAAAAGGTCGGAAGAAAAAATACATTTGTTTTTGTCGTTCATTTTCAGTCAACATTCTTCGATATGAAATAGACATAAATTGTGATAGTTATTGGATCGATTGAAACGATTAAACAAAGAGTTTAATACATGTTCCGAAGCTTTTGGCTATTTTTTTATTTGGTTCTAATCGAATCAAGTGAAATCGAAAAGAATCGATTGTCACTTTTTAGTGCCGTTCCTTTACAGATTTTGCCAATCATTTCTAGAAATCAGATTAAGGCAATCTAAGAAATCAACGTTTTGAGGTTATAGAATAGAATCTTACGTTATTATGATTTGTATGATTGCTCGCCACTAGCCCTACACATGTGTTAAGTTAATGTCGTCGTATAAAGTCATTCTTCTTGAATGCAGAGAATTTCCAACATGTTTAATCCTCAGTCTAGTAAGGAAATCCTTTCTGCTGCATCTAAATCAAAAGCTTTAGGAAATAAAATGAAAGACTTTAATTATAGGAACAAGTCGGAGCCGGAACGATTCGTAAAGATTACCGTTCGTTAGCCGAGCCAGGCTACCGTAGGTCGTGACTCACTGTCCAGATTATTGTGCAGCACAACTGACGTAACTACCTCGTAGCTACCGCGTAGCTCCCTCGTATCTACCATCGATCTTACTTTGCTCATTCTATTTATACATTTTTAATCTTTTTCGGACCACCTGCTCCGTTTGTAGCGGTTAAAATAGCTCTGAAATATTTGGAATAGTGGTTTTAAAGAGACGATTACAGGGCTTTCAATTGATATAGCCGTCGACTGCTTGCTTTTATTACAAAGACCCAGTTAAACGTTGTAATATTTTAGGTACCAGTTTTAGTTAAAAGAGACAGTAGCGGAAAATATTAGGCGCTTCAAAAATGACTATGTTATTACTTAACAATATATACGGTAGAGGTGTACCTATGGTACAGACGCCAGCACATCAAGCTACTACAATCTGTCAAATTTCTTTAATAGATTTCCAACTTTATGGCTAAAGCATAAGGTTCAAAGTCGATTGGGAAAATTTTACAGTTTCGGGTAGCTTGGGCACATCAAGCTACCCGAAACTGTCAAATTTTCCGTCGTGGCGTCTGTACATGGCAAACTTAAGTATAAGTACCCCCTTGCTTAAAGAATAGCACACGATATAAATGTAATTTATGCAATCCAATGTATGACTGCCATAAAGTGGTAGATACCCAAAGTGACGGATATAAAGTAGGTTCTACCAGTCCGTCACAGCCCCAAATATAATAATAATTCACCTTTTTAAAACCTGCTAAAAATGGACGAAGAATGACATCAACGCCATAAACATTCACGACGTAACCAACGAAAACAATCCTGTCCCACAATAAAAAAATAAAATGACACAAATATTTTCTCTCATTTCTTCCAAAACTTTGTAATAAGCCATTAGTTTTGCGAGAAGAGACGTGTTCAGCATTAAAGAGCATTTCTCAAACGAACTGACACTTGAGGACTCCAACTTTGCATCCATCTAAAAATTCTCTGCCATGAATATGAGAAAGTCACGTAAGTACTCCGCGAAGAAGATTTTTCTTTTGAAACTCAATTTGTTTTTTGCAACTGTTTGAGATAAAAACTGGGAATTTCATGGGTTTTTGACGGCATTTACTAGTCTGTATCCTGTATATTTGTTCTTCAAGAGATGTCGTTCCGGAAACATTCAATTCCGCCATAACAACATCGTTTCTTGATCTCTTCCATTGTATAGAAAGATGAAAATGGTTCGTTGTTTCTTAGAAGGCTTTATCTAGATACGACAGTGAAATAATTCGTAGGAATTATCTAAATAATATTGGCCCAATTTTTTCTTACTAATTTCAGTGAATATAATAACACTACAACATGACGTACCAACTCAATGTGTGTATAAGTACTTAGATAAATACTAAAAACACCTAAGAAGCTTTTGAAGTTGTGCCCAGAAAATCTAAGTGCTTATCTACTTTCTTCCAACATAATAAAATTCAACATAGCCACCACGTTTAGTATTTCGGCAGATGAAGACCCTATTTGCAAGGGCAAGAAGAGCACATAAATCAGTGTAGTGGCGGAGATTACAGGCGGTAGGCATGCTGCCGGGATTCGGGTGATCAATCACTCTTTGCTCTGCCGCTATAACAATCTAGCTAACAGACACCAAAAACACGTGTTGCGTGGGCGAAAATCACAGATTTATTCATCGAATTTGATGAGGATGTTTTATATTTAGAGTTCGGTGAGTGGAGTATCAAAGCACTCTACCCAAAAATATATGTCCAAAGAAATATAATATCGTGGGAAGACCCGATCACTCGGACCGACTCTTATTGGGCTACATCATCATCTGCCTAGCCTTTTCTCAACTATGTTGGGGTCAGCTTCCAGTCTAACCGGATGCAGCTGAATACCAGTATTTTACATGGAGCGACTGCCTATCTGACCTCCACAACCCAGTTACTGGGTAATACGATACCCCTTGGTAAGACTGGTTGTCAGACTTTCGGGCTTCTGACTACCCGTAACGACTGTCAAAGATCTACGAATGACAGCCGGGACCAACGGCTTAACGTGCTTTCCGAAGCACGGAGGGGTCTCGGTATGTAAAGATGGTCACCCATCCACAGACCAACCGCGGCAAGCGTAGCTTAACCTGATCGATCGACCTGTGCGGCTGTTATTATTTAGCCACGGGCCCCTTATTGGGTTACAAAAGCTTCTAAATTAATTTGAAAGTAGTAAGTTCAAAAACAATGTCGCCGAGAAACCTTTCATTGGTGCCTAGAACAGTTTCATACCCTCGTGTATATATTACTCTGTTAACCCGCGAAGGATAGCCAAGATATTCGCTACCTTACTCAACATAAAACAGTAAGTGGATCTCTCAGCACTTATAAAGATCGCCACGAAACCCTAAAACGCCTTACAAAAATGATGGGTGATAGCTTTCAACCCTCGCGTTTTCCTGATCCTAATCACCTTTCGAGGGTACTGGACCCATTATTACTTAATCTTCTGATTATATAAGCTGATTATGGTGTTGTCGAACCGTCTGACCTTGATTATCACAACTGTTAAGGCGTGCGCTATATCGGAGTTCGTGTAAATATTGTTTTACGTAGAATCTCGCTGATAGATGAACGGAAATTAACAAGTAATCAAAGTGTTATGAGAGGTTGGTAAACTAAAAAAGTGTTAGTTGAGTGTGAAAACTGGGCAATCCGGTTTCGATTTTTGTTATTTCAAAGTGAAGTCTTTTTTGTTTTTTTTTTTTTTTTGTTTTTGTGTAAACACGGTACCTACTTCTTCATTCTGTCATCTTTCATTTAACAGCTAATCATTCCACATAACATTTTTGAATTCTAATATAATTGTCTTTTGTCGAAGGCTCTACCGAGTGACAGCCAAATGGAGTGAAAACGGAAAAGCTTTTTGGGAACGAAACCCTAAAAACGTGGAGCAGTCTCGTAATTTTTCCTTATGGGGTGACCCATTTATTTAGGCAAGAGTTAAATAAATGGAACACAATTTAAATAAATGGCTTACGATTTATCTAATTGTTCCCTTCGGCGTCCAGAATTTTGGGCTATTCGACGAATCCAGAAATACCCCTTGGACTTCAAATTGATGTAGCAAAAGTAGATATATTATTTCAGATAAACGTTTTATATGTTTATGCATGTTGTTATCACCTCAGGCAAACCATGTTGATATCCAGATATTTTCACAATTGTGTCACGATATATTTACAAGCGACGGAGAAATGGAAGCGTGTAACTTCCATCTTTACGTCGCTTTAACATGAAACGATTCTGAACGTTTTAGTAAATAAATATTTTCGTTTCTTTGTTCAGAATATATCCATTGCATTGATCTTTCGCTAGTCTTGACCACATTTAGTATATTACTAACTATTAAGTTCAAATTTATTAATTCCAGTTATTATCAATTCCACCTACACAATTGCATAATCACGTTAAAATTAACGCGAGAACACCTGCACCGGACGTAAACTTCAAAGTATTATTTGCTGAGTTCGAAACTCATTACCCGTTAGCACCACAAACGTTGAGCTCACCAAACTACCAGTTTACTGAGCTCACCACAAGATTACTACAGAAACGGTGTCTTGGCACCTAGATCCTGATGTTTTTACTCTTAAAATAAATTCGCTTCTAACTTGGAATTTTCTGAAAACTCCCACTCGTACAAAGAACAAATTTTATGTGAACATCACGACTGGACCGTGGAATGGAAGTCGTGCTGCTTGCGATTCATTCACTTTATGCTTATAACTTGCCTTAGTCTACAGGAAGCAGTGCAAGGATATTGCGAGGTGAGAAACGTGTAAAAAGTTTTAGTTGTTTACCATTTTTTTTTACCAAAAAATATTTCATGTTCTTTTAAATGTACAAGCTGAAAATGAAAAGCCCATTCATTGTTTTAATTAACACCTAGGAACATTAAAATTAATCGTCCATTTAGATCGCCAATCTCCCAGTGGAAATTATTTGCAAAATTAAGTAGTTATTCAATTAATAATACTGTTGAGCGTGCTTGTTTCACACTGCTGTTGTTAGTACAGGTTTTTATTTAACTTGTCTTATTATTTAAAACAAGTAACATTTCATACATTCTATTTCTGATTTTCCCTACATGTTCAAAGCTTAACTGGCCCACTCACTATCTTTAGAGGCTAAATGGATTTGAAGCCAATAATAGTGTTGGAAATCGTGAAATATCCGGCCTGAGGTGAGTAGTAAATGTAGACTCAGGCAAGGTTAGAGCATACGTAAGCGTGGCAGACTCAGTTTGTAGAGGAAGGCTAGCTACCACACTGGCACTGGGTTAGAATATCAAATGATAAAAAATTATGCCCGGGTTAAAATAGTTTTCTAAAGAAAGAAAAAAAAAAAGATAATATTTATTGTGACTCGCACAGGAAGATCACAACCTACACACAATCATAAAAATATTAAATAAAAACAAAATTATATAAAAAGAAAGTAAAAATCAGAAAATCCAGTTCGAGGCTAAAATGTTCCTATCTCAGCATGATGTTGCGACATTTAAAGTGTCGCAGCGCTGGTATTATGATAGGGCCCGCTGTGATGTCACGGGCGGTTACAGAAATAAATAAATAACACTGGTCTACAAAACTTTAAAAACGTATTCCTTATGTAAAGTAGCTTTTTTATTTATTTTCACGTACTGAATACAAAAATAATTAATGTCATATTAAAATTAGTTTTCCTTTTAAAAAAAAAAAACATTTTTGCAAAAATTAACAGAAATTATTATGTTTTTTCAATCATAATTGCGATCCGGTTTTTTTGCGGCGCTCTTGTATTCTGCTTCTGTAACATCTCGAAAAACAGTCCAGCAATAATCCAATGTCCTTGATACCGCTTCTCCATGTTTGCGATGTCCTGATGGAAGCGCTCGCCATGTTCATCGCTAAAAGCTCCGCAATTATCCAGAAAGAAGTCCAAGTGAGAATGTAAAAAGTGGATTTTCAAGGACATGTTGGAACCCACTTTTTTGAATGATGATAACATATTTTAGACAAGTTCAGCATAGTTGTAGAATAGTAGTAGAATAGAATAGTGGTAGAATCATTAAATTCGGAAAATGTCAAGTATCGCAAAAACAAACTAATAAATGACTTTTACTTATCAACTTGTATTTAGCATTGGTAGATAGGTAGAAATTTGTTAAAATTATTTCGAATACTTTTCCATTGTAGACCAATGTAATCAATAAAAAAGGTATGTGTAAAATATTAGCAAATAAAATAAAATGTGTATTTAATCCAGACGAAACCTCATAACTTGTCTATGCCTTAAGTGTCTGAGGCACTCTGTGGCATCACTGTGACAAGCAAGGGGTTTGAAGCTAGAATCGCAAGCGAGTAATATCCTGGCTTATTATCCTGGCATGGCATATTATAAAGCTATTTAAACGTTGCTTTGAAATTTTAAGACAATAGCAATGCAGTGACTTTGTAGAGTAAAATGAAAGGCTTAAAATGTACTAGCATCGTATCAACAGCTCTAGCGTGGTGCAAAACCAGGATGGTTAGCAAAAATATCACTTGCTTGCTTTCCCAGCGTGAAAAACTATCCTCGTGTAACCCGAGCATTAGGTAGGTTTGAAGTTTATAATTGGATGACATGAAAACAAAAATGATATACCGAAGCACGTAAAGTTGACAAGGGCTTGTCAGTTTTAACTTTTATTGTACTTTTTATTGAAATTAACTTTTTTTAGACAAATTTACTTCCATTTTCCAGTGCCATGCCATAAAAAATATTTTATTTAGTTACTCATTTGTTAATAGACGTACTTATCGGTATGTGAAGCTGGATTATTATTTAACCACCGTACTAATAAACGTTGTATAGCGGCTGTATAGTTACACAACGCTTTGCCTTCTTCTTTCGAAAGTCAAATTACTGACGACTGAAAGAGAGACATCGGTGCGTAATTATTCATCTGATATAATACGTTTATTAGTATGGGAGTTAGTGTTTATTTGGTACGGATTCCAAATCACTACATAGTATAAAACAAAGTCGCTTTCCTGTCTGTCTGTCCCTATATATGCTTAGATCTTTAAAACTACGCAACGGATTTTGATGCGTTTCTTTTTAATAGATAGAGTGATTCAAGAGGAAGGTTTATATGTATAATACATGCATAATATAGTAGAGCAACACTGATAATTTTAGAGGTTTCTAATGTGATGTCGTAAATAAACACATTTTTTTGCGCTTACATTGTAAACGCTGGCTGAACCCGTCGAGATAGATCAAAATAATGTACTACAGTATTGTACACCTTAAAAAGGTCTACAAAAAAGTCGACAATTGTATATGTCTATCTCTTAGGGATAACCCACAATAACCATTTTTATCCTATACTTTTTACGAGAAATAATGGCTCTAAAATTATCAGTGTTTCTCCATTGCACCCGTGCGAAGCCGGGGCGGGTCGCTAGTCAATCATAAAAGAATATTTTAATATGATTCCTGTAAACTTGTGAATAGCGTACGAATCTCTTTTCCCTATTGATTTAAGTAAGATAAAACAAGATTACGGAAGCTTTTCGTCTTTGTTGGAAGAAATACGATTTTACTGTTAAGGTTATCCGTCTTTATATTGCTTTTTATTATTGAAAAAAAAAACGGTTTATACGTACGTCTTGTATAGTTATGTATGTACATATTATGGTACATGTGGTCGTTATGGAGGAAATGTCATTATTGATGACATTCCTCTATGAATGTTTTAGATTATAATTTCCACTTTCCGACGTAAATCCTCACAGATTTAGATGTCTTCAGAAACGAGCATTGATCATCAAGTTTGCTCATTATGCGTTGGAAATCCCAGAATAGTCTTTCGAGTGTCATTTTTTTTTTTTGTAATATGTTTCTTGTTTGTGCATATTTGTGAATAAACCATTTTTCTTTCTTTATTTTCTTTCTTAGTTGCTTTTTCCTCGTAATGATTTTTCCAAAGTAATAATTTTTACGCAGAACAGGACGTCTTCATGTATTTCAAAGTCTATCCTAAATTAAATATTCATCACAATGATAAAAAAGTACCTACTTGACCCTAATTTTATATTATTAATTTCTTAGTTTTTAGGCTTTGTAGATTTTTTCGTTTTTTGCCACCGACTTCCGAAATTAAAGTTATTTTTCAATTTGTAGTGTGTTTTTTTGTTTTGGCATTCCGTTTTTATTTTTTGTAAAAAACTTTTTATTTTTCACTTTTTAGTTGCACCTACCTGTACAAATTCATTTAACACTTTTTGCTACGTATATATCAGTTATTAAAATATTATCCATATAAATTAAGTGGAAAAAAATCGTACCTATTACTGAAGCAAACTCAAAAACAAACAAAGTTATTAAAATGTATACGGGACCACCCCTAAGACATACCGTATCCATTAAAAAAATGATTTTGCAAATCCGTCTATATGTACCTATATGACGGAGTTATGCCCGAAAAAACATAAAAACATCCGAATTGAGAACCTCCTCCTTTTTTGAAGTCGGTTAATAAATGATACATTTAATCCAACTTATGTGCCTTCCCAAGCTTTTCATACATATAACATAAGTTATTCATGACCCTAATCCAAGTTCTATTGTACGCTGACTTCATCCAATCTAACTTTTTCCGCTTTTCCACTAAAATCTTGTTACAAGATATCTGAATAGTTTAGACATCAATTTCGTGAATCGAGTATTTTTGGAATAAAAGAGAGTTATCAAAAGTACTGTTTTCACTCTTAAAAGTTCCACATGTAACATTTGAGAGACAGAAATGGAACGGCTCAGCACTCTGCCATCACAATAAATCTTTGCGGGGAGCCCTGTCTGAATGACTTATTCCAACAGGTATGTTTTTATATGATCAGTCAAATAATTAATTCCATTGCTTAACATTTATAATATGGTCTCTATAACAGCCAAAAGATAATTTATCTATTAGTCATCATCTGCCTAGCCTTTTCCCAACTATGTTGGGGTCAGCTTCCAGTCTAACCGGATGCAGCTGGATACCAGCATTTTACCTGACCCTGATTTTATCTGACCTCCACAACCTGGTTACTGGGTAATACGATACCCCTTGGTAAGACTGGTTGTCAGATATTCAGGCTACTGACGATCCATAACCACTGATCCAAAGATCCACAAATGACAGCCGGGCACAACGGCTTATCATGCTTTCCGAGGCACGGAGAGGTCTTGGTATGTGAAGATGGTTACGCATCCACGGACCAACCGCGGCAAGCGTAGCTTAACCTGATCGTTCGTTATTAGTTAGCCACAATATACTATATATAGTATTGAGTAAATAGTCACAGACCAAGCTACAATTTGAATAAGTGGTTATGTAGGCGTTTTAGAACGTAATAATTAACCGATTCAGAACTTGAGACCGGACTTAAGTACAAGTATTTAATTACATAATTACCTAACTGGTAACAGTTATTAGGTACAATTTCCTTAAATTATACACTGGTCGCCAAGTTAATTAGAACTTATTTTCAGGATAGGGTTTATTTGGTTTCTTTTCAGCTGAATTTTCTTAAACTCAAGGAAAACCTAAACACCTATATAATACGAGTATATCCTAAATCACTACATAGTATAAAACAAAGTCGCTTCCCGCTGTCTGTCCCTATGTATGCTTAAATCTTTAAAACTACGCTATGGATTTTGATGCGGTTTTTTTTTAATAGATAGAGTAATTCAAGAGGAAGGTTTATATGTATAATACATGCATAATATAGTAGAGAAACACTGATCATTTTAGGGGTTTCTAATGTGATGTCGTAAACACATTTTATTGCGCTTACATTGCAAACGCTGGCTTAACCCTACGAGATAGATCAAAATAATGTACTACAGTATTGTACACCTTAAAAAGGTCTACAAAAAAGTCTGCGATGGCATATGTCTATCTCTTAGGGATAACCTACAATAACCATTTTTTATCCTATACTTTTTACGAGAAATAATGGCTCTAAAATTATCAGTGTTTCTCTACTATATTATGCATGTATTATATGCATATAAACCTTCCTCTTGAATCACTCTATCTATTAAAAAAAAAACCGCATCAAAATCCGTTGCTTATTTTTAAAGTTCTAAGCATACATAGAGACAGACAGACAGCGGGAACGACTTTGTTTTATACTATGTAGTGATAGTGATCAGCATTGCACCCGTGCGAAGCCGGGGCGGGTCGCTAGTAATATTATAAATGCGAAAGTAAGTTTGTTTGTTTGTTACGCTTTCACGCTAAAAAGGCTGAACGGATTTGGATGTAATTTGGCACACGAGTAGACCATGATCTGGAAAAGGACATACCTACCTAGGCTACTTTTCGTCCTGGATCGCAGACAAAGTCTAAAAAATTACCTGATCTGCTGAATCCGAGGCTGCCGCAACGAAATCTCGAAGACTGTGGCTGATAGGATCTCATCTCTGCTTTGGAAAGGTCCCTTGTTAAATCAGGCATCTATTCATACTGTTAATCTCCATTTTTGAAATTGTTTTTGTAACCTTGATATAATGTAATTGTAATTGTATCTATGGATCAAGCTTGATATATGTATTATCATTTTTTTTATTTATTTAAATAGAAAGTCCTTCAAAACAATCAACAACCTATACAGGGTGGCTCATTCAGAGCGGTCAGTATGGGAAAGTCTGAAACTATAAGATATACGAAGATCTGTTCTTAGGAATCATGTCATCGATTTTAATAACAAGAAAAACTGCATTCATACATTTTAAAAAAAACCTGTACTCAGCTCGGGAATCGAACCCGGTCGTTTTGAAAAAAAAAACGAACACTATTTCTATTTAGATATCGATTGTGTAGGTCTTAAGCAGTAAATGTTTCTATGGAACATGAAGTCTAAAAAAAATTTTATATAAAAAAAAAACAACCGACTTCCAAAAAACACTACAAAGTGAAAAATAATTTTAATTTTGGAAGTCGGTGTCGTTCGTTCCGCATTTTGGTTTTTTGACACCGACTTCCAAAATTAAAATTATTTTTCACTTTGTAGTGTTTTTTGGAAGTCGGTTGTTTTTTTTTTATATAAAATTTTTTATTTTTCACTTTTTAGTTATATCTACCCCAATCAAATTCATATAAACACTACTTGCTATGTAAATATCAGTGACAGGAAGCTGCATCTGCGTTTATAGGGTACAGACGTGATGTTATGTTATGCGATTGCGTAAACAATGCATACATATGCGATGGCAGCAATCGCGGTTGTTTTACTGGTATTAATTATTATTATAATAAAAAAAATATATAATCTTTGTAGTGAGTACAGGCGTGATATTACCAGGTGTACCGGAAAGTTTTTACCGGATTTTTAAATGAAAAGACACATAATTAAAAAAAAAATTAAAAATGGTATTTATTCAAAGTATTGGCCATTCGATTCTACACACTTTGTCCATCTTTCTGGCAAATGATGAATGCCATCTCAAAAGAACTGCTTGTCCTTTGAGCGAAAATATTCAACGACCCATTTTTCGACTACTTCGAAATTTGCGAAGTGCTGCTCAGCCAGTGCGTGCCCCATTGATGCGAAAAGGTGATAATCGGACGGAGACAGGTCCGGAGAGTACGGCGGGTGTGATAATACGTCCCATCCAAGCGATTTTAATACGTCTTTCACCGGTTTTGCTGCGTGTGATGGTGCATTATCATGCAACAAAATCATTTTACCGTGTCTTCGGGCCCATTCTGGACGTTTTTCAATCAATGCATAATTCAAATTGATTAT
This sequence comes from Eremobia ochroleuca, assembly GCA_949629135.1. Taxonomy (NCBI): domain Eukaryota; kingdom Metazoa; phylum Arthropoda; class Insecta; order Lepidoptera; family Noctuidae; genus Eremobia; species Eremobia ochroleuca. The sequence goes on from OX451396.1 coordinate 15,874,645, forward strand.
TTGTTGTTTGTAGCGATCAGTATTTACTGTTTCACCAGGTTTTAGAAGTTCGTAATACACCACACCACCCTAGTCCTACCAAACACAGAGTATTGTCTTCTTTCCGAAGCGATCCGGCCTTAGAGTTAATGGGCCAGATTGGCCAGGCGATAACCACGATTTTTACGTATGGATTTTCGAAAAAAATCCATTTTTCATCACCCGTTACAATCCGATGGAAAAATGACTTTCTTTCGTACCGTTGAAGCTGCATTTCACAAATGTTTTTTTCGATTTTCCATTTGCCTATCATTCAGTTCATGTGGCACCCATCTTCCCAGTTTTAAAATCTTTCCCATTGCTCGTAAGTGGTCGCTAAGCGTTTCTTGTGCCACATTTAACCGTTCTGCCGATTGTTTTTGAGTTTGCGTTGGGTCTTCGTCCAATAACTCCTGCAATTCCGCGTCCACAAATGTTTTTGGTCTACCCGAACGTCTGAAATCAAAATCCCCACTTTTAAAATTTCGAAACCACGTATCACACGATTTTACGCTTGGAGCATGCTCTCCGTAAGTTTCTACCAGCAAATGATGACTTTCAATGGCCTTTTTCTTTTGATGAAATAAGAAAAGCAATGCATGCCGCAAATGCTCTTTGTCAGGTACGAAATTCGACATATTCACAGAGCTACAACACTATGACACTATTATTTAGTCAGAATGAAAATGAGTAGTTTTTGAAGGTTAATGACAGTAGAATAAAATGACATATATGCTAAATTATTTTATTCCATACTGACGGCTAGCGGCATCTGTCAGAAAAACCGGTAAAAACTTTCCGGTACACCTGGTATGTTTTGTGATGGTGTAACCAATGCTTAGATATGCTATAGCAACAATCGCGGTTAATCTGCTGTTATTTATTGAAGAGTTCCCCCGATTTCTACAAGATCCCATCATCAGATATTGAAATGATGACAATGGGACCACACGGGAAGCACCAGCTTTCAAATAAAAAAAGAATCATGAAAATCGGTTCACCCAGTCGGTTATTATGAGGTAACAAACATAAAAAAAAAAAAAAATACAGTCGAATTGATAACCTCCTCCTTTTTTTGAAGTCGGTTAATGAATAAAAGGCATTGTTTTCACATACTTTTATTTATTTTAGTAGGTGTTCGAAGTGACCACCATTACAATATTCAACAAGTTCAGGCATGTAAACTTGTCTCTATGGTTGTTTGTAGGTACCTCTTTGCTGGTGTCACAACTTGTTACATACACCGCTTTACATGTCATACTTAACTGAGCACTTTTCCCAGAAATGTATTGGTACGAACGGCCCTATCAAATGCCCCGCGAGGTCGCCCGATTTAACGCCTCTAGACTATTTCTTGTGGGGTTATGTTAAGGATGAAGTGTACAAAACAAGCTATGACACCGTTGAAGACCTAAAAGCAGCCATAGAGACAATTTTAACGCAAATTCACCACACGAAGATACAAAATGCAATAGTAAGATCGTTACCTAAACGTGTTGAATATTGTATTGAAAAAAACCGTGGTCACTTCGAAAACCTACTAAAATAAATAAAAGTATGTGAAAACAATGCCTTTTATTCATTTTAGACATCATGTTCCATAGAAACATTTACTGCTTAAGACCTACACAATCGACATCTAAATAGAAATAGTGTTCGTTTTTTTTTCAAAACGACCGGGTTCGATTCCCGAGCTGAGTACAGGTTTTTTTAAAATGTATGAATGCAGTTTTTCTTGTTATTAAAATCGATGACATGGTTCCTAAGAACAGATCTTCGTATATCTTCTAGTTTCAGACTTTCCCATACTGACCGCTCTGAATGAGCCACCCTGTATAAGTTAGATTCAACGTTTTTTCGAGATTCTAAGGTCGTCCCGGGAGTCTGGATTGGAGCCCGGAATGGCAACAGGCTCGCCCTCTATTATTTATCACTGAAACATACCTGGTACAATGTATGGTTTCACTGTGCGTTACTGTAAAGGTTGTCCGCTAAAGTCAACTTTATGTAGTGCAGGCTGGATATAATTTAGTGCGGGTTCCATTCGAACATTCAAGCAAGCTTAGAAATATTTTATGTAGCTTTTTTTTTGTTTAGGGAAATTCGCACTCACTTTTCCTAACGTCTTTACGTATTCCCGAATAAACGAGTAGGTACTTAGTTTAGTCGGGAATATGTAAAGATGTTCAGTCAATATAAACTTAAATAAATCCTATCATTATTTGAATTCTTTGAAGGGCTCCTTTAGCCCTTCAAATTGGTGGAGGTAGCCGAACTTGCGCCATACGTTGTACGAAGAAGCGTTACCCCATACTAGTATTATACGAATATAATTGAAGAATCGAGACCGCTCGCAAGCCAAGCAGAGGAACAGGCGCAGAAACGTCGCCTGGAGGAGAATATAAAGCTAAGTGGTTTAATGTTTATTTTTTTTTTTTTGTAAAGGGAGCGAGATGGCTCAATTCTTCACGGGCACCGATGACGGATTCCTAGACGATTTCATAGAACAATTTAATGTAGTTGCCTCCTACAATAAATGGCTTGAGAGCAATTGGGTGCTGATATTGCGCGCGTATCTTCAGGGTGCTGCAAAATAAATTTAAAGAAATCCTATCGCTGTTTGAATTCTTTGAAGTGCTCATCTAACCCTTCAAAGAATACAGGCGCTATGTGATGTCAATGACCGGCTGTTCTTGTTTATTCACCCCATGTCGTTACATGGGCATAAAAAAACAGTACGTATGACGTTATTACCGCCGACGCACCATAAAAACGTTATATCCTTCTTAGCTGCTTATGCCTCAGCTTCACCAAACTCTCATTTAGTTAATAAAGTGGTACAAAGACATAATCCAGGCCAGGCGCGTCAAGGAAGTAATATTGTGGAAAAGCTAATACATTAGTCGACGAGTGTTCGGTGACGTATGTACCCCACACTATACAACTTGGTGCGGTATCCAGCTCAACTGTGACTAAAGAGACACAATTACTTTTTCTATTGTTATAAATCAAATTTTGATTAGGTATCCCACAGTTGAGCGGTTGGGGGAAAAGTGAATAAGAAACTCGTGTTTTTTTGTTGTATTGGGAGTAGAGCTGTTAAAGTTTGTCTGGAGTGACATAGAATACTTTTACCTCGGTAGTAGGTACGTTCCCGTGGGATCATTTCCGACCACGCAGGCGGAGGTGCAGGCTGAAGCTAGTGTCACTTATATTTTGGTCTGGCTGTGTTCCGGTCGGTCTATTCCGTAAAAATCTCACCGTGAACACTTAGGTGAAGTGAGCTTGAAGTGAGTGATCATTCTAATTGTTGTTAGGCCCCTAACAGGCATTGCACTGAGGGGTTCCAGATCGGTCTATTAAGAGGTAAGGGCCTCCATGTGCTGATGGCGATCACCGGGGTGGTTTTAGTGAGGTAAGAGACCCACACTACCTGGTCTTTTTCCCTAAACTCCAGGTGCGTTTTGAAGGTTTCCCCCGAAAACAAAAAAAAAACGATTAACTTTATGGACAGCTCACCTCACACTCACTTCACCTTTGTTTTCACGGTGAGATTTTTACAGAATAACATTATAGTTGATTATTAATCACGGGCTGGTCGCCTGCTAGGCAAGAAAATTCCGACTGAATAAAAACGCCACACCTAGCATTTTGTTAAATATTTTGGGGTCGGCTTGCAGTCTAACCAGATGCAGCTGAATACCAGTATTTTACATTGAGCAAGATTAACACAAAATTACAATCTATCCCTCTAAAAATTACTGAACAAAGAAAATCCAAACCTTTAAACAAAATCACTACAAAACCACGCCCAAAATTAAAGCGAATGTTGAAGCACTTCAATTATGTTGATTTCATAAAGAAAAGGCGCTTTCCTCCGTGTTGAAGATCTTAAGAGCCACGTGTACAGCATCTTCGCGAAGTTACGAGTGCCTCATAAACTTGTGGCAACCGTTACTGGGGCGCTAAGGCTTCAGACAGATGACAGACTGTAAGACGATTCAGTTTGACAGTCCCGAGTGGTTGTCGAGACTGCTAAAAATGTGTGCTTTTGGATTCATTTTCAAAATGGAAGAGAAGTGATTATTGGTTCGTAAAGAAGTTTGTGGGCGTATTATTACTATTTTATGAAACGAACCCCTTTTTTTAATATTATACGATACATATTTTTTTTCCTTGCATGACTTTATTTGTATAAAAAAATACCACTTAAGCTCTGGCAAAGAAAGAATTGCACCGATTGTGTCTAAGTACTAACTTGTATGGAGTTTTTAAACTGGCGCCAATAATTACGTGACTTCCTAATCCTTTAAACAAAAGAGGAGCGCAGTCGAGAATCCCACGTGGGTTTGCCTCCGTGTGGCCAGAACTTTAAAACCACAATCGCTTCGTTAGTTCGACCACACATTCTCAACACTGAGTACAATCCATAAACCACACACTCCAAGCCAGACCAGCACTCCGACTACCCGAGTCGAAATCGTGACCAAGACACAGATACGACAAACACTTCAAGTTGCGTCATGTCGCCCGTCTACTTTCACCCTTACCCATAGATATAAGATTTCTATGACCCCTTGGCCACAACCAACACGCTCAAGCGACACGCGCCTTGTGACTGCGACTGCGGGGAAAACAAATGAAAGAAGTTGTTTAGAGCATGCCACGAGTCACCACAATACACCTTGCTCTTTCCATCCGTCACCCGTACACGTGCACATCTAAAACAAAACAAACACGAAACAGGGATGTTTCATGTTTGTTTTGTTTTAGGTGGGCACGTATCTTCGTTGACGGGCTTAGAGAGCTTCTTTCTCTAAGGCCGTTAACAAAGATAGGTGCCCACCTTAAAGTATAGATAATTCGAAGTGATCCCTACTCCCGATTAATTAACTTTTTCGGACCGGACGGGCATAAACACATCGGAAGTAAGGACCACTTGCAAATCGTGTTGTCATTCCCTACTATTTTGGGCCCCTAATTACTAATCTTATGTCCGTAAGTGATACATTTAAGAATTGCCCGTAATTTTGGCCGAAACTATGGATTTCCTACTTAGGGTGTAAACGTCCTGGTTGCGAGAGCGTATCGCTTGACGCGAGTCGCGTCGCAAGTCGCATCGCTCGAGACCGTTCATGGGGCCTTAATCGTCTAATCAACCCAAGCAGACTGAAACAGTTCCATGCGACTCATTAGACGGCGAAGTGCGCTGAATTACCTATTACTTTTAACATGCGAGGAAATGCGCTCTCTTCAGCAAGCATTGAAACGAGGGCGTAAAGTCTGGATAGTGTCGAGTTGATCCAGCTGTTTTATTTTACTGTTTTTATGAAAATCTCGGCGGGAATCCTTAGTTGGAAAATACTTAATAATAATAATAACCCCACCGCCGTATCTCTACGTTGACGTCACGGTGGGGCTTGCACGCTCCGAACTCTAGGCCTGTGCCGGAAGAGTTTACTTTTCCGGAACAGGTCTAGGGTGTGGAGCCAGACCAAGAGAGATACAGAAACCCGCAGGGCAGCATGTGGCGAGCTGTTGGGCAGTAGCGACCCCACGGACCCTATCTCCCGGGAGTACTCTTGTTCCTCACCTCAGGCTTGCCTTAATTGGCCGGCTGGAGTGAACACTGCCGAGGAACAGAGCTCCCTACTCTTTCTTGCCTTTATTGGCTGGCTTGAGTGGAGATTTGCAAGAACAAAGGTGCTCGGGGGAAGGAAGTGTACCAGTAAGTGTTCGTAGGGACCTTGTCCATCTTCCGGGCTCTGGGATTATTCTGAAAGCCGTGGAATACCTCTCCACTCCTCAAGCACCTCAGGACATGTTGTCGCTACATCACTATGTGCTAGCGACCGTTTCCGGGGGCCCATTATTAAGTGTGCAAGTCACCCTCTGCCATTTTATCCGTGTGTATATAAAACAAATTGATCAGGCAGGGACCATAGTTCTTCCTTAGTTCTTGGTAACCAACCCACTTTAGCCGCCCCAACACATAGTCCAACTTTTTATTTTTCCATATCCAGCAATAGTTCTACACCAACCGGGGGTTGTCCTTGGGTGCACTTGCATAGCGTATACAGGGATAATCGTCGGATGGAGCCGCATTTCATTAAAAATTCCTAAGGGGCCTCTGCGAGTTTGCTTCGGCCCCTCGTACGCCTTACAAAGGACCGGGACCTCATGGTCCCGAGATATTTAAAAATATAAAAATAATAATAATAATCATCTTTATTTATCCAAAACATACAGAATTTCAATACAGTTTGATAAATGGTTTAAAAATATATTTGTAGTTTAAGTTGTAAGTAACTTGTTTAACTTTAACTTGTTTATGTTATGGAAAATACTTGATTGTGCACCAAGCAAACAAGAAAAACAACTGACTATGATTTAGTATTTTACCGTCAGTTTATCCATACCTGTAAGTATTGATGGTAGCCTTGAAAAGGAGAAAGATTTTCATCAATTAAAATTATTGTTGAATCTTTGTAATCATAATTACAAGTGACATTAGTTTTTGCCGTTGAAGACAATAGGCTCGCTCCCTATTACATGGGACTGTAACATGTCTGGTGAAATGTGAGTGTTTACTATATTTTGACCACTGCACAACCGATCGGGAAATGTAAGCAAAATGATATGTATGTTATTATACTGTTCATCTTTTTCTATTTTATTTAATTTCCGTGGTAAATGATCGGACATAGACATCTATGATAATTACAGAAACCAGCTAACAAGTAATCATGTTCACAGTTGTGCTAAAATTGCTTGCCTAACATACCCATAAAATTTTCCTCTTGACAGCCTTTTACATGTCGATAGCCAAAGGGTTAAACGGCACTTCGAAGTCTATGTTTCCTAGCGCCAATTAACCTTTGAATGCCAAGCTTCAAATAGAACAAAAATATTGTTCTTTTCGACCTTTAAATCCGACGATAGATAGATAGGTTCAAGAGATCTTCGTAAATTGATTTAGAATTTCTTTACTGAAAAACTGAATAACACTTTTCTTTTCTCGGGAGGGCTTGTGGCTAAGTAATAACAGCCGCACGAGTCGATCGATCAGGTTAAGCTACGCTTGCCGAGGTTGATCCGTGGATGGGTGAGACCATCTTTACATATGAAAACCCCTCCGTGCCTCGGAAAGCACGCTAAGCCGTTGGTTCCGACTGTCAATCGTGGATCTTTGGCAGTCTTTACGGGCCGTCAGAAGCCTGAAAGTCCGACAAACAGTCTTACCAAGGTGTATCGCATTACCCAGTAACTGGTTTGTGGAGGTCAGATAGGCAGTCGCTCCATGTAAAATAGCTTCATCTGGTTAGACTGGAAGCCGACCCCAACATAGTTAGGAAAAGGCTAGGTAGAATAGTACATTGTTCACCGAGAGGAGAAAGTGACCGATTACCGTCGAGGGTGTCGTTTGAAGCCCGAGCCGTAGGCGAGGGCTTTAAAACACCCGAGATCGGGAATCGCACTTTCTCTCGAGTGATACATAGTGCTTTATACTACACCTACGAGGAAAATAAAAAACGAAATCTTTATTTTACTTTCTACGAAAACTGAATCCTCAAACAACACACAAATTGGAAATGGCGTCTGCAATTTTCGCATGTTCTTTTTTCAAATTGTTTATCCTGCCGCCGCAGGGTCGCACTGCCAGCCCGACACCATCCAACACACAGTTAGTGGCCAGTGTCATTTTGCGAACTTGGAGATAAAAACTCACTGTAAAAACTTTTTGGCTTTTGATATTTAGGTTACCGGCGCATAGTCTTACCCAAAATTAAAAAAGAAAAACCACGTAAGAAATGGATTTTCATACACTTTTCTCTCCCGCTCAGATGCGTTTTCTCCCCGCATATTTGTTCGATATGCAATGACGTACTTTCTACCGTAAATTTGATAAAGTATCAAGGTACTTTCCAAGCAGGTGTAGTATAAAATTACTTTTCCTTTCCTGGGAATATATCGAGGGACATCCTTCGATTTGACAGCAAAGTTTGCGTCGGATTATGAAACATTTGTATTATAATAAACCAAGTAAAAACAACCAACGTTCTGATTAAACTGTCTTTGTTTCTTATTTCATCTAAACTAATACAAAGAACACTTTTGTTTCAAACAACAAACAATGTACAAACTGCAACGAAGAAGAGATGAAAGAAAAATTACACTCAAAGCCAGAATAAAATGTCCAACGGTAAAATATTTATGTTGCACACAATTCGAAATAACAAAGACAAAGTTGGCGCCGGCTGGGCATTCATCGAAGCCGACGGAGAAAAATTGTCAAGCACATGAGATTCGACGGGTGTGTGGCAACGAGTAAATTGAACGTCGACAGATGTGGGAGCAGCCCTGCACGCCTGGCTGCCTGCACCTCGCACCCGCCGCTAACAGGGTTGGCGAGTTGCCACACAAATATTTTTTTCGTATTTCAAGCAACAGTCAAATAGATTTTTTGGCCGTACGTCAATCGCCGAGTGTCCGTGCTAGTTACGAAAATCTCAGACAATTGGGTGGGGAAAAGCTGTGTTGTGACATCCCTAGCCGCACCCGGTTCTACGTCGACACTCACTACAATCTACACCCACTTGCAGGCACATTTAACGACCCGCTGCAAAATTCACACTGCACCCGTTCCCGACGAGTTTCGCTAAACGCCTTTCCCTAGAATGAATTTCGACGTTAATGCAAATTGCCGCGGATTTTCTAAAGCGCTTTGTGAAAACAACGACCATTGGAACACTTCGCAAAGGTGAAGTCTGAACTGAATAGTTTTAGGATACAAGTGAATTGCTTGGTAACCTTTTAAGGAGGTATCTCGAGAATATGTATATTGGCTCATCAAGGTTCTTTTTAACTATTTTCTAACACGACAAAAAAAATACCTTAATCAGTTTTACGTGATTTTTTTAGAGCAGTCTATTACGCGTAAAATGCTGTACTATAAACGAGATTACACCTGTCTAGAAGTTGCCTAGCTTTATTGTTCTATCGTGGATTAAAATCTAATTCTCATAACTCGCCGCTAAAGCAAAAAAAATCCTTCACAAAATACAGCACGCGATGAGAGATTGTTTTCAGTTCCGTACCCGCCGTTTGTTGCACAGGAGAATAAAGTAATGAGGCCATTTCCTGGTGCCTTTTGATGCGCCCTGCAAAAGGTTGCTAACGGCATTTTTAAATTGAGCCTCAATTAGGATTCTGCCGTCCCGGTTGCTGGGTTCTCCTCGTTTTGTGAACGTAAAGGCGTCCGAATGGATTTAAAAGCATCTGTATTCTGTAAGTTTGGCACTGTTAGCAAACTTTGTAAAGGCATCAGCGTACAAGTTCTATCGTTGTCTCTTTTGGCTAGGGACTTTGAGACTAACTAAATGACAGGACTGGTCGACCAAGGGAGCAAAGCATTTTTGTTGTGTTTACTTGTATATATGAGTCTGGCCAAATAAGCCCAGAGAATAAAGATTGTTTTGATTATTTACTTTTTCAATCTTTCAATATAAAAATAAAACAATCAATCGACAGGTACTATTTCAAATTGAAGTGCCGATCGAATCATTCAATTTAATTTAACCATATATTCCAACAAACCATTCAATTTAATTTCACCATATACGAGTATTATTATCATTTTCAACAATTTAGTATATGAATCAAAATCATCAATCGACTAGTCAAAAATAAACACATACGCACACTAACAGTTTGACAGTTTCAGTGTGTAGCAGAGTTTCCAATTACTATGAAATATAGACCCCCCAAAATAAACACACCTCTTGCACTCACAGAGTCGTGGAGGCACTGAGGGAAGCGGCAGGTAACCGTTCCGATGGCGCGTCCGCTCGCCGGGAAAACTTATTAGCATCGACCCTAGCAATTAACTCTATACCATTTCCGTGGGGTCCCGCAGTCCCCAGTCTCGACCGGTGTGGAATAGCTACAGAAACACGATCCCAGACGCCTTTAGCGACACTATTCGGGTAGTAATTGAAATGTAAATTTGAAGTATACGTCCGAATGGGCTTCTTGAACGTTAGAAGGACCATTAAGTTGTACCGCTGGCATAGTAACTAAGATTAGTAGTATGATTTCTATTCATAGATTTCGGTTCTGTGGGAAAGGTCAAGGTCAGTAATCGACGTTTGGCCACAAAGCATCTAAATCTAACCTACAATGTTGGTTTAATTTAGAAGCATCGGTGCAACTGATAAGTCTGAGAAGTTCGAAGAATCAAAATCAATACAATGAACTGTTATCGCAACCGCTTTCTCTCGAGCTTTTGTGTGATGTGCACTTTAGCAGCTCACCTCCACATAAAACAAGGAGCTAGAAACCACATTACAGCGCTAATGGGTTTCTGTACTGAGAAAATATATTACGAAGTAAAATGGCTTTTATAACATTAATTATTCTACCATAATTTACTAAGAATTTTCTACGTTTTAAGTCACAATAAACTGATTTCTCTCTAGCATAAGGTTGATTTATAACAGTAAGGTTTGTACTGTTAAATTAGACTGGAATGACGAAATCATAATAATCGCAAAACTTCAAATTATCGCTTTTAAGAATGAAAGTTTAGTATAGTACTCGTACAGTTAACTGCTTCAAAAATTTCACATAAAAACAAAAGCCTGTAGTGCGATAACAAAAAACTTTGTGATTTGAAGTAAATCGTCGAAACGTTGTAAAAGCGTCGAACAACTTTCTCGATTGTTAATCATCATCAAGTCGCCTGCGTATACAACGTGTAACGTTAAATGCGCAAAACCTCACACACCCCAACTGATTTTTAATTCAATTGACCTATTTCAGAGAGAAAATAATTCATTAAAAACATTGCAAAGGTTTTATGTGCTGTTTTATTTTTACTGGCCATTCTGATCGTTTTTTGCGTCTGCGACGACGCTTTACCGAGGGAGGAGTCGTCACCGGGCCGCTGCGCCGCGCTGACATTGGCTTGCTTGACCTATTAATAAATAGACACGGCAACGTTTTTAATGAAGATTTTTTGATATTTGTGACCTAAAAATAGTTCAATTAATTCTGCTCGTTATTCTGATCAAACTATTTTCAGGTTTTGCGCATTTAACGTTACACGTTGTATAATTATGACAAGTGTAGAATCTGTACCTACGCAAAAACTTTTATCATAAATTGTTACTTTAGTCGTTTTGCCTTTGCGTCTGAGGCCCACGCTTTATCTTAAAACATCCCTGAAAATTATACAACAATTTAAACTTTAAAACTATGCATACTGTGAGCCTATTTCATTATACCTACGTCTGGTGCCTCATCCTCCATAATGAGGTGATCTTTATTTAGCTAATCATACTTAATACATTATGCAGAGAGCTGTCTCTCTAACCACCAGCGGAGAAATTCTATTCAATACCGTATTTTCAGTTTTTGAATGACGTAATTTGAGTTGGTAACATGACCATGGCGTGACGAAGCTCCCTATTCAACCTATACAAAGTATTGAAGTTCAAAATTCTTGAACACAGTTGCGGTATCTTATTATAAGCATTTCTGTTAAAAGTAAAGGCAGTCCTACAAATCTATACAGGGTGGAAAAAATCAATGGGCCCTGGAGGGGAACCACCTTAAATCCTTTAGTTAGCTCATTTTACTGAAAGGAAACATTCCTTTATTTTTTAAAAGAAACAAAACTGAATTCAAAGATCTTCTAAAATTCGCTTGTCTCACTCGGGAATCGAACCAACTAAAAATTAAAAAAATAAACTTAACTAAAGCTAACTAAAGGATTTAAGGTAGTTCCCCTCCAGGGCCCATTGATTTTTTTCAACCTGTATATGTAAAATTCAAAGTCCTGACTAACTGATATATCAAGGCACAGCCTAAACTGCTGCACCAAGACAGGGTTTTTTTTTTAATTCCACCCCTAAGAAGGTGAAATGGGGGTTGAACTTTCTGTGGATAATTTCCGACCTCCACGCGAGCGAAGGAAAGCTAGTACCTTTATAAAAAAATGTTTTCACCCTTCTACAAACTGTGTCATTGGGTCCGATAACACTTTTACGTTATAAAGGTAACCCTTTTGACCTAATTCTTGATCACTTAGCGATCCGCGCCCTCTGATGGAGGCCAATAAAACCAACCCACAATTAACCTGGGTCCCCTGAGTGTGCCCCGATTAAAGGTTGCTTTATCAACTGACCTGACACCCGTTTTTGTTGAAATCGTGAAGATTTTTTTTTTCAGCTATGCTTCATTAAGTACCTATTTTGGATCATGGTGGTACTGTGTTTGCGGACTGACCATTCAATCATTCTTTCTAATGTCAAAATCACGTTGGCAGGCAAGAACAGGATGCTAGGTTCAACGCACTTAAGAGCAAAATGTTACCTACATGGCACATTGAAATTGATTTCTGCCTTACCTTGGGTGGCTTATATTGGCTTCTCGAGACGAAATTGATACTTTGATTCAATTCCACTCTGCGCCAATGTGCCTTAGATATTAACAGCGCATAGCACTTTATCATATTAAAGGTAGGTATGTTCTATCTATCAATAATATTAAGATGATGTGATGAGAATTTGGCTACATAATAATATAATTATTTTGTTACCTACAGAACCAAGTAAGTTACTCAATCCATTCGACAATTCAAGAGCCTACATCCACCTTCTTGCTTGCCCAAAAGCTACGTCACAGCGTTGACATATTTATTTTTATTTTTAGCCTATGTTGTCTCACTGCGGGGCAAAAGCCTCCCTTTCTCCTTTCTACTCCTCTCTGTCTTCAGCTAGTGTGGACTGTGGACCAATCCCGTCTGTAGGCGCCGAGCTCATCCTGCCATCTTCTGAGTCTGCCTCGATGTCGCCGGACGTTTTCTGGGACCCATATGCTGGTAGATTTGGCCCATGACTCGTTCGACAAGCGGCAAACGTTCCAGCCCAGTTCCACATAAGCTGGGTGACGTCGGCGATCTGTGTTTTGGAGCGCAGCATTGAGTTCCTAACACTTTCACGAGCACGTCGAGATAGAACATAATTTTATTTGTCGTACAATAAGCAAATTAGAAAATTATCGTAATTTTTCTTTGTCCGCCATGACAAATTGGTCAAGAGCGATAAGCGCTGCGTGATATGCGTGCGACACACCATAATTTTAATATAATTACTTCTTGTCGACTAATGTAACCAACTTATTTATAACCATTAAAAATATTACACTAACGGTTGAATGATTTTCAACGTGGTTTTAATAGGGAGAGTTTCTTTAATTATGAATTTTTTGTGTTTACTTATATAAAGTTACATATATTAACGCTAAGGTCATCATCTACCTAGCCTTTTCCCAACTTCCCAACAGCTTCAGCGGCTTCCAGTCTAACTGGTTGCAGCTGAATACGGCTATTTTACATGGATTACACATACGCATTCAGTAAAAAGCTGTTATTTTGACATTAGAAACAGACGCTTAAATTTTATTTATTTGCATGTGTGTATGTATGTATAGATTAATTCAGTATCAATCATCGATAAAAAGCGAATGCATTTGTAGAAATCCGTGCTCTACACGTAGTGATCCACGAACTCAAATAGAAAGCGCTTGCTGTATTCACCAGTTCTAACAATTCCCAGTCTATTCGAGTGCCGCACACACTCAAAGTGCCGCTTGTCAGAACATAGGACGCGCCGAATCCCGGCCATTCATTTTTAAAGTTTACATATTTCAGATGACATTCAGTTTTTGTCGTTCCCCCGAAAATATTCGGAAAATACAAGTGAAGAATTCATATTGACGATTCACATATCTACCTTTCTGGTTTATTTTTGTGCCAGATATATGGAGGTATGCGTTGTTATTGTTTTATTTTTTAAATAAAGATTTTGTTCTTTTTTTTCGTTGTTCGTAACTGTCGTGAAATGAAAAAGTTCATTACTTTCTACTAAAAGACATAGACTTTTTTCTTACTTGACTTCTCTGGATGTAGGAGGTAATATCCGAAACCACTCGTACGCATCAATTTTCAAAAAAATATTTCTCTTAAACGCCACGCTATTGCCAAGTGCCATAGGATCACGCGGACGTAATTACGTCATCGCCAGCTGTCGCTGGAAAGCAGCGCTGGGGCTCTGCCTCGCATTCGGTCGTAGCATTATGCTGAGTAATGACCATTTTGCTGGATTTTTCTTTACACACCGAGACCCCTCCGTGCCTCGGAAAGCACGTTAAGCCGTTGGTCCCGGCTGTCATTCGTAGGTCTTTGACAGTCGTTACGGGTAGTCAGAAGCCCGAAAGTCTGACGACCAGTCTTACCTAGGGGTATCGTATTACCCAGTAACTGGGCTGTGGAGGTCAGATAGGCAGTCGCTCCATGTAAAATACTGGTATTCAGCTGCATCCGGTTAGACTGGAAGCCGACCCCAACATAGTTGGGAAAAGGCTAGGCAGATGATGATGATGGCCATTTTGCTGGATTTGACACATATTTCCCCCAACTTGTTAATTTGTTACGTTTATGTTCTTTCTCTGCGTCGTCTTTACCGCAAATAAATGTGTCTCGGGCAGAAGTTATTCATAAATTAACACTAAGGCTACGGACACGAAGTCAGCGGTCGCGGAGCGGCGGCGGCGGCGGCGCGGGGATCGGCGCGGCAACGCAGACCCGCCGGTCGATTCTGTAAAAATCTCAACGTGAAATCATAAGTGAAGTGAGCTTGAAGTGAGCAAGCGTCAATAGTGTTAATCCCTAATGACAGCTCACTCCACGCTCACTTCACCCAAGTTTTCACAGTGAGATGGTTACAGAATCGCACGGCCGGTCTCGAATCCAGCGCGCAGATCGCGCGGAGCTAGAGCGGCGTAGTGTTGTGTTATGAGAAATTAGTGTCTGTTCCCGAACGAAATGTCTAAACAGCGACGATAACATCTTTTTGATACAAAATTTTGAAACGTCGGTCATAAAGAAGCAAAAAATAAAATGCACAACACTACATCAATGCAGACACGCGGGCACTGCTAAACTGGTGCGCATCGCTCGTACGCCGCTTCCCGAGCCCCTGTCTTCGAGGCCAGTTCCATATAAATCTATGCATTGAAACGCGCCGCTCCCCGCGCCCGCTGACTTCGTATCCGTAGCCTTAGAGATTAAGTATCTATCTACATAATTCACAAGCAACTATAGCATAATAAGCCTATAATTTTCCCACTACTGGGACTTCTCTGGGAGAGGGATTGGCCGCAATCCACCACCCGGGTTCAGTGCGGGTCGGTAGAGGTCACATGTCTTATAATGTATGGTTCCAGGACATGCCGGTTCTTCACGATGTTTTCCTCCACCGTTTTGAGCTCAGTGGTTATGAAATTATTTCTATCACTCCCTCACACACCCCAACATAACCACGCACACAACACACATGCCACAAACACCGCAAACACCCCTCCCATACCTCTTTAACACACACCCATTAATTCTACATTCACCACATTAACTCAACGTCAAAATACATCCCAAATCATGTCCTGAACTGTTTATTTTTGTCTTATTATTTGTTTTTATTGTTAATTAACTAAATCTACATTAACTTAATTACCTTTCAAGCACTTTTTTAGATGGAACATCATTCCATTCTGTATCTGGAGAAGGGCGTTGTTGGCTGCGCTACAGTTTATACTTTTGCAGCTATCATTGTTTTACTTGTTGTGAGGGGCTCGTGGCTAAATAATAACAGCCGCACAGGTCGATCAGTCCGGTTAAGGTACGCTTGCCGCGTTGGTCTGTGGATGGGTGACCATCTTTACATACGGAGACACCTCCGTGCCTTGTAGAGCACATTAAGCTGGTGGTCCCAGCTGTCATTCGTGGATCTTTGACAGTCTTTACGGGTAGTCAGAAGCCCGAAAGTCTGACAACCAGTCTTACCAAGGGGTATCGTATTACCCAGTAACTGGATTGTGGAGTTCAGATAGGCAGTCGCTCCATGTAAAATACTGGTATTCAGCTGCATCCGGTTAGACTGGGAGCCGACCCCAACATAGTTGGGAAAAGGCTAGGCAGATGATGATCGTTTTACTTGTTGTACAGACGCTAGCACATCAAGCTGCTACAATCTGTCAAAATTCTTTAATCGATTGTCACCTTTATCGCTATTAGAATTAGGTTTAAGGTTGATCGGGAAAATTGATGTGCTGCTGTCTGTACTTAGTCTTGTGTTATTGTTCAGAAATAAACGTTTTTTATTATTATTATGTATATACACAAATAAATTGCCTGCCTGGGTTCGAACCCACGACCTACCACTCGTCAGTCGGGGCCGTTACCACGGGGCCATCACTGCTCTTTAAACACAAGCCACTATTAAAGCAAAACTACTGAACCCTTTACAACACTATATTAGCTACATTTTACGAGTAAATGTACCACATTACCTCAATCCATTGATTGGTTCAATTAATTGATTCTGTGTGAAAATCGGCCCTTTCCTCACTAGACACGATGGTCCTGGTCTGTCAACAGGATGACGTAGGTAGGTACAAACATAAAGTTCACGAATGGAGAGTAGGTACAGTCACGAGCATGAATACCTTACACTTACGCAAGATTCTAAAGTGATTCTCTCCATAGTATTATTAAAACCATACTTTATTGAAATAGGTCTTTTTCTCAAAGGCGCAATTTTCATTTCACGAGAAAATCGCTTTAAATTTTGCATGACTTAACATAACATTTATGCTCGCGATTGTACCTACCTAATTTGGGGATTACGTCACGAACTCTCAGCTGACAGAGACATATCCGAACAGAGAAGAGAGGTGAATTAGTAAATTCTTGTGAGTTACGGAATCCGATAACTTTATAAGGCTCAAAAGCTCATTCGGAATTAGCGAATTTCCAACCGGTGCACACCGGTTAGAAATCCGAAAAAGTCCACGTTTTGTGTCAATGAGATCGAACAGAAAGAAGATAAATCTTCTTCTTCTTCTTCCATCCCTTAATTCCAGTTCTATCTTACGTCGGGTCTTCTTGTACAGAGGCGCCAGGACGATCTGTCCTGGGTTGTCATAGGAGTTCAAAAGAAGATAAATACGTTATAATATCTTATCTGACTAAAATATTGTATCAAACAACGAAGCCAATTCAATTATTTTGAAACTGAAACATTGTCCTAGTTCCCTAATGATGTTTTGGGTCTGCTGGCTTCTTGATGATCCGCATTATGGATATCAATTTTAATAAGCTACGCGACCCGACGTCACGCTTCCATCCCTTTCCTTTTATCATTACTTGATTATATCACAGTAGGCAAGAGCTTTCAATTAATTTTCTGTCCTAAAGAAACATAAACTTGATTAAATTGCCAACAACGGCGTCCGAATCTGTGACAAAATTGAATTAGTCATCAAGTTATTTTATTCATTTATTTATTTTAGTACATGGAGGACTTGCAGCTAATAACAACAAACACAAAAGGAAACCATAGTCACCCGAAAGCCAATTATAAATCCTCACGTATAGGTAGGCTTATAATAATAATTTATGGTGTGAGCACAAAAAGAATAAACACACATCGCCTAATTTAAAGTAAGGAGCAATATAAATACTTACTTAGTTTGCAATTATATGATTAAAATAATAGAGAAAAAAATAAAATAACAAAAACAAATAATATAACCTGCCGCTACTACAAAAATTGGAGGCTTAAGCACCTTCTGGCCGAGTCCAAACTAATTGTGAATGGATCAAAATCATATTCCTTGCATAGTTATATCATTGAAATTCTGCTTGCGCACACAATGTAACTTTTCTGCCTATAATTTGAAAAAGTATGAGTTATACGTATAGGTGGATTAAAACGAAGTGCTTTACTTGGCACATTAAAATAAAAATAAAAAATACAACAAAAAAAATTAAAAAATAAAAAAACCAAAATTAAGGCTTTGCCCAGACGTAGGATACCGTAAAACGCTCAGTTTTTACGCACAGTACTTACATATTAGAAGCCAGAAAAATTGAGTGTATTGTCAAATATTCAAAGAAAAGACTTATTCAAAAATATTTCTTAAGAAATAGAATAGTATCATTAGAAAACAATCGTAAAGCAGAGCTCACATCAATATTTTTCGACGCATAATTCTGAAAAATTACAGCGTAAACTATTTTGACAGGCCTGTTGGTCTAGTGGTCAGTGGCCCTGACTGCTATGCCCAAGGTCGTGGGTTCGATTCCCACCTAGGACAAATGTTTGTGTGATGAGCACGATCATTTGTTCTTTGTCTGGGTGTAATTTATCTATAATATTATATGTATGTATTTAGAAATATATATGTATGTATTTATCAGTTGTCTTAGTACTCATAGCACAAGCTCTGCTTGGTTTGGGACTAGATGGCGTTGTGTGAAAGTTGTGGAATATTATTGTGGAATATTATTATTATGTAATTACAATAAAAGGATTTCAATCATCTAAACAAATACCTAAAAATTATTCCACTGAGTTGTGCATTATTTTTTTTATTTTTAGTCCTTAAAACCGCAAAATTACTTTTATTTTGGTGGTCATTCTTTTCAACTAATATCCATCTCATTGCTATTTTGAACCATAATATGTGTTACCGCGATGCGCTATTGTCAACTAGCTAAAGATTTGCTTCTTACCGTGCCCTCAATTTACTAAATCCTTCCTCGTTATGACTGCGCGCTGACATGCTACAACGTCATCAATACCGGTAACAGCACTAACGGCCCACGTTAATGCCTCATAAACATCAATGGTGCTCGCTCTACTAATAATTTCTCTCGTGCAGCAACACATCACCACAAACGTCAGGCTTACCGTGTAATGTTTTATCAGAATCGATAACTAACTTTGCAAATTTAGATTGGCCGGTATTAATTTGATCGGCAGGCAGAAGGCAGCACTGTAGCATCGTTAAATTGTTTAAATTTCCACTTCCGTGGTGAGTCCACTCTCAAAGATTGTGTTTTAATTGTCAACTGTACGTAGAACAAAGTTTGTTCTGTAGTTATAACGTTGTTGGTTGCAACGAAACACTCGCCCTGATAACAATAAGTTAGTTACTTGAACTTGTGTATGTTACGTCCTATGCACTAGATGGCAGTAACTTTACGCATAAAACGTAGTATAGACGCCAGCCCATCAAGCTACTACAACTTGTCAAACTTTTTAATAGATTTTCAACTTTATCGCTAAAGCATAAGGGTTAAAAGTTGATTGGAAAAATTTGACAGGTTCGGGTAGCTTAATGTGCTGGCGTCTGTACATACCAATGTGAGCTTTGATAATCTATATCGTGACGATAATATCGTAATCGTCCACGTCCATGAAATGTATGGGAATGCTTGCACGTTATAACTTTATCGTAGACGGAAATTTAAAAGTGTCTTCATTTATATTTCCATACATTTGACTTCTCTGTGTTATCGTGATGCCCGTGACCTGGACGTCCACGATAACATCTCCACGCTAGAAATTATAAAAATGCACAATAGGTTCTTCAAAAATCAAAATCAAAAGTCATTTTTATTCAAACTAGGCTGAGAATAAGCACTTTTCGAACGTCAAAATTACAAAAGACAGTCCCCCAAAACTCCCGCCCTTCAACACTTCCTAGTGCTTACGCTGGGAAGAAGAAGTGGCTTCTAACTCGAACATCCAGCAACAGTCACCGTTATCGCGTTGATACGAGTATCGATAAATTGTGTAAAGGTTGTTTCAGCCCCATGAGAGTGAGCCTATTTGGAACTTAACAAACATCGACATCAACGTAATTAATAGCATTTACCTTTTTGTCACAAACAATGAAGATTTACGAAGACTGATTTTCGGAAAACACGTTAGGCACTATTAACGTAGATGTATTGTTTCAATTACCTTGATTAAAAAATATGAAACAGGAAAAGATAGCTTAACTTGGCGTGCTTAAGGTAAAAATTTGTAACACGGAGCGTAAGGTGGGTGTGATAAACCCATCTGATAAATTAGACATTTTTACGGTTTAATATTGATTTTAAATACAGAGGACCAAATTTAATATATATACATAAAATATGTATATGTCACAAAAGGGGTCTGGGTGTATAATACCCAACCTTACGCTCGCCGGGTTAAAAAGTCTTCAGTGAATATTCTTCTTCGTAAATATTTCACAACAAATGCACGATTCTTATAAAACAAAAACGAATCGTTTTGCTTACCAATAGTAGATTTTTTTATTACTAAACGACACAAGTCCTAATTTTAACCACGGTCCGTAAATTATAATAATAACTTCCCATTTCGTACCCTTCTTCTTCAGTAACGTTCGTGGTACCTCTACACTAAGTGAGGGCTGTCACAAAATTGACTGAACCTCTCGGTGATTCACTTGCCTTCAATATAAAGTTACAATACAACTCGTAAATCTTAAATGAAGCAACTCGTTAACTTTGCACGACCTCTGCGAAGCTTAGCCACGTACTCTCGGACAAAGAAATGAAAACTTTATCTCTTTAAAATTTTATTAAAATTTAGTATTTTTCTTAATGAAATTGTGACAGCATCCCTATTCTGAGTGTCGTGCAAAATTATGTGTGAACATGTACACGCGACAGTAAGTGAATTTAAACAGAGGAGCAGAATAATGAAATCTTGATGAATTGCAGACTTGCAAACAAACAATTAATTAATAGCTTAGAATTCCTAATACAAACTAACATTTACATTTTATTTATTTTAAACTGTTTTAAGGGTTCCGTACTTCAAAAGAAAAACGTAACCCTTTTAAGATCAATTCGTTGTCCGTCTGTCTGTTCGTCAGTCAAGACCCTTTTTCTGAGGAATCCGTGGAGTTATCAAGTTTAGGTAAGCAGTATCCAGTAGCAGCTCAGGCAAGTATCCGTGAAAAAATCAAACTTCTAAGTGAACGCAATCAAAAGATACGGGTGTTTGTGTTCCGAAATCAAAACCTATAGGGTACTTCCCGTTGACCTAGAATCGTGAAATTTGGCAAGAAGCAATGTCATGTAGCACAAGTAAAGGAAAAAATCCGAAAAACGTCAAATTTTTTGATACATTACAAAAAAAAAAACACTATTAACATACCTACACATTTGTACGGAACCCTCGGTGCGCGAGTCTGACTCGCACTTGACCGGTTTTTTATTTATTGTTTAGTTTTGCTTTGGGACTGCAAAATAATTTCGGCGAAATGTGGTTGTACCATACATACACCTTTGCGTAACCCTTCATGGGTAACAGGCGTGATGTTGCGTTGTATTCTGTGAATTAATTATAGCAATTACAATGATGTAATTCCTATTTTTGCACGACTCTGTAGCAAAATATACCACAAAACTCGAGTCTCATTCGCAGTACATTCACAAAGTAATCTTTGGTCTTGCTACGTACAATCTTTAAAACATCTGCTAGTTTTAAATTCTGCTCTGTGACTCCTCCACTCGCGGAGGAAATAAAAATGTGGACTTAGTATAATGTTTCGAGTCGCTACGCTAAAGTTCATTCCGTTGTCAGTAAAGAGCAGGAGGTTACAATAATAAGAGTAGGTGGAAGTACAGATTATTTTATATTGAACTTTAACTTACAAACGTTTTTATTTGACCGTCTTTTCTATTATACTCTGGACTTTGAGAAAATGGAGACTGAATGGTAATTATTTTTTAGATTTTAGGTAACGTTATCTGTTTTTTATTGGTCATATAATTTGCTTATTGTTAAATGGTATTTTCTTACAGGGCGCTGTTGGACTAGAGAAATTAACGCACATCACAAAACAACCCAATTAGAATTTTATGTTAAAATCATAATACCTACACACACTGAATTTTTACTATTATATATAAAACATTGTTTATTTATGAAATCACTTAAAATGATTGTGGGAGAAAATTGTGGTCTCATTACAAATCCACGCACGCACACAGTTGCACACGTATAAGGGTCTAGCGTAGTGAGTACTTCGTCCATTTTGGTTTGTTTTGACTGTAAAATGGAAGCATATATGACGTAAATTACTTACGATGTTTCAGTTATTTTAGTAATCAAAAATTACCTATATTAAAATTTATAGAAATCGATTCAGTAAATGATTCAACTACAGCGAACAAATTACTTTAATAATGTGCATTATTTCAGTAGTATTGTATAAGTATCTGTTTTAATTTTTTCTGCTACTTACTTAATCGTAAGATGTCAAAAATTAAGAGGCATTGGTGCCGATTCCCTCGTTCACAAACTAAACTAAATTTAATTTCAGTGCATCTTTTTCTTTCTATTTCTTTGAGAAAAGGACAGAAAATAATTATTAGTTTAGTCCTGTCAAATTAAGATACTCCATACATAGACAAGTTTAGACGTGATTAAAAAATTCGCTACTAAAAATACGTCAATTTACGTCAGGCACTGACTAATTTGACAGGACTAAACTAATATTTATCTTCTGTCCTTTTCTTAATAAAATAGAAAGAAAAAGATGCACTGAACTTAAATTTAGTTTAGTTTGTTAACAAGGGAATCGATGCCATTTTATATCCATAATTTTTTCCACATTTCACAAAGCATTTTTGTTTCTATAAAACTAAATAGCCCTCACTTCACACCCTATATCTCGCTATCTGTATCTAATTTTATTTATTTTATTTTACAGTTTTTGGAAAACTTACAGCTAAAAACTTTTGCACGATTAAGAGTAACAGAAATAAGGCCAATTACAAGTTTTCACAGATAGCATGTTACAACAAAAAAAAAAAAATATTGGAGAAGGTAGACATTTTGCGTAGAAACATAAGTAATGTAAAAAGGTAAAAATGTGTTTCAAACAGAGTAAATTGTTACCAGATAACAATCTACTCTGTCCGAAACACATCTCTGCGATCTCTTTCTCGGCCACGCAAGCCGATAGATTTTATAAGTTTACCTGATCAAAAAAGAAATCACAAAGAGTCCTTTTTAATTTTGAGATGCTGGTACTGAAAACATCGATGTCGACGTCCCGGCAGACCGCATTATACGTATGACTCGCTCTAATTAAGTACGAATTTTATCTGTAATTCGTACTTAAACCTACCCTAGGAGTATGCAACAGATAAGGATTGCGCAGAAAAACAGAAGGAGCCCGCAGTCCAATATTGTTCAGCAATTCGGGAAGCTCGGTTGAACCGTTAGCGATTCTAAACAAAAACGTCAAGTCTGCAATTCTTCTACGTTCAGAAAGAGGAAGTAGATGGAATGTAATAATCTAGCCAGTTAATTAATCATCGCGCCACATCTCGACCATCAAAGCCAACAATGCCATACATCGAGGTGAGGTTGATAATTGAAAAAGTTGGCTAATTTACTTGTGCGATAACCAGCGGCTATTAGCTCTATTAAGACTCATTTACAGGGGGCAAGTTGCTCGCCTCCAATACCAAATGACTGAAAAGGGATAAAAGTTGACATGTATCACAAAGATCGCCTTAGAATTCGTCGGCATACGCTAGTTAGCTTTTAGCGACGTATTATTCTGGTCCGCGATCTCACTGGTGTAGTTAAACAGGTGAGTGTATTATCTTAAGAGACAAGGAGATATCAAGACTGAAACCAACTTTTTAGAGTCCTGTGTGGCGTCCAATAACACAGAATAGCTTTCCGAATGACACTTCAAAAAAAATTACATGAAAAATCTCGTATTATATGTGAAGATTTGAGTGGGATAATTATCCGGCAAATCGCTCTCGACTCGCAAGGAAATTCTTGCACGAGTTCCAGGAAGAAACTCTCGTTTTGTAAGCGAGGCTTTACAGACGAGCTTAATTAGGTACTTATGCTCGTATGTATGTACTATTAAAGTAATATGGCTACACATCTCCTGTTCACAATTAGCATGCGTTGATTGGAGCTTACGGAATTTTACAGTTGGCTGGTTGTCTATGACGATCGAAGATTAGAACAGCCCTGCCAAACAATCTCTATGATTGACGTCATCTTCAGGGATGGGCTACACGTGTCTAGGTACTCCCCGAAGTACGTAAGCTAGGAACACATTATTTTGGACTAACTTTAATATGTCTATGGTCATAAATCTACCAAGCCTGACTTTTTTAGGCTTTATTAATGAGTAATAAACATAATTGACATTTAGACCTAGTAACAATAGGTATCCAAGTTGACCTAGATGGTAATCGTGCACGAAAATGAGCAAAAAACATTATGTTTTGTCGTAACAACCCCTTAAACTATTAAAGAATGGCGGAAAGTTTAACCTGGTGTGATTATTTTTGTCCATTAAGAATACTTTTTTTTATTAATAAAACGATAAAGCCAAAGGGACGAAAAATGAAACGATCATCTATTGCAAATTCTATTTTACGAGTATTTCTATCACAATAAATCTACCAAATAAAAGCTAAAGATATAAATTCACCAACTAACGAAGCGAATGGGTATTCCGTCAATCTTTTATGTAGCGGATGCTTGCATAATGTTTCGGTATCAGCCTTCTGTGAGAAATAGGTCGACCGTATTTCGGACCATTCTCTTAGCCACAACAACTTCGTTTAAAATTTCAGACTACATAACGAAGCCTCAGTTTTATCCCGAAATAGACCATAAGTAGGTGGATGTTACAGGTATTCCAGAATATTTAACTTTGGAAAGACAAATAGACTGTAAAAAATGTTTTTTTAGCTACCTATACAGGGAAAACTATTTCAAAGACCAGCCAAATTTAAGGGTGTGGTACAGACCATCAAACTAAACAACTTTCTCTATGGGACCAATATTATCAACTGTCCCATAGAAAACTTCTATACCTACTCGACCTAAACGTGTGGGACGGCTGATATTTTATTCGCGAATACGATGTTGGTCCCATAGACAAAATTGTCCAATTTTTTGGTCTGTACCACACCCTTAAATTTGGCTGGTCTTTGAAAACTAACCCTGTATAATATTTTTTTACACAGTCTATCCATCGTTGTATCAGGGGTTTAGTTCTAGGGTGTGACTACCGTGATGAAGACTAATAGCGAATTATGGAAGAAAAGGTTGCGCCCACCCCAAATAAATTAGGATAAGGGGAGCAGTGGTGGCGAACGACTGCGACTTACGAGTTGTAGCTCGTAGGAAACGCTTTACTTTGTATAAATTATTCATCACCACTCTGCTCTCAAAATTGTGAATGAAAACATCGTGAGAAAACCAAAGAACTGCTAGAACCAAAAATTCGAAGACATGTGACAGATACCAAACCTGGGCCTGTGTGGTGGATTACGGCCCATTCCCTCTTACAGAGAGGAGCAGTGCCCAGCAGTGGGAACATTACAGGCGTATAATGCTATGGGCAGGGGAATGATAATGATGGAACTATAATTAAATAATAATAAATAAATAAATCCCTGGACATTTCACACAGCACCATTTGTCCCAAGCTAAGCAACCTAATGCTTGTGTTATGGTAACAAGATGGCTGATAAACTACTTATATACAATTTTTTTTTTGTAAATACGTACATATTATAGATAGAAAAACACCCAGACTCGGAACAAATACATGTAGGTCATACAAATATTTGTTCCGTGCGGGAATCGAACCCGCGACACGCAGCGCAGCAGTCAATCGCTTAACCACTGCGCCAACCGTGCCGTCAGATAATTATGTGAACAAGTCATGACTTGTCCATCCAAATCTATGGATTTCGATGTAAATCAAGGCTTCACTCAAGGCTTGGTTTTATTTTCTTAACTTCGCGTAGAACGTGGCTGTTTAAGGTAGATACAGACGCCAGCACATCAAGCTACTCGAAACTGTTAGATTTTCCCAATCAACTTTGAACCTTATGCTTTAGCGCTAAAGTTGAAAATGTATTAAAGAAATCTGACAGATTGTAGTAGCTTGATGTGCTGGCGTCTGTATTTGATAAAATATTACTCTTGATCGAACAATTCATTCACTGACAGTTCAGTAGGTATATGATTCCTTGTTAATAAATGAAAATTAATACATATAATAAGCAACTGTATAAATGATGATGATCAGCGTCAGGTGATACACCTTGTGTTGTCATCTAACATTATGCTGAGCTGAGGCCCTTTTGGCATTATAGTCTTTGTTTTCTGTTTTATAGTTTTAATGTGTATTTATTTTGCTGTAATACCAATAAACGCATTTTTTTTCTTTTATTCTTTATGTACAAGTCGGTACAAAACCAGTGTCGAAGTGGCGATGCTTGGGTCCAGCAGTGGACGTCATTCGGCTGAAATGATGATGGTATGAAAGCATATTAAAAAAAAGGGAAGAGCTCATGGGGAACAAATTGTTCAGTCGCACAATTTGTATTGTCTATCGAAATTACTAAATATTTATCGACTTTCCCGAAGTTAAAACTGTACCAACAATATAATAATATTTACGACTACATCACACTAATAGCATAAAGGCGAAAGTCGTGAGTGTGCGTGTGTTTGTATGTTTGTTACTTCTTCACGCTCAAACGGCTGCACCAATTTTGATGAAATGTGGTATACATATAGCTTATCACCAAGATTAACATATAGAATACTTTTTATCCCGACATTCTTACGGGTGAAACCGCGGGGTGCAGCTAGTCATACAATAAGCATTAAAGTAGAGCTACTTTTACAGCGTTTTCCAAATTGAAACAGTTGGCTTAGTCCGAAGTTACACCAGAGGGACATTTTAATCCTATGAAGTCCGTAAAAGACCCGTAAAAATGAAACGGTCTTCCTGAGATTCCATTACAGCATCGAATATAAACGAAGCTACATACCAACGCTCTACGTAATGCTGAAAGACGGCGCCTTACAGGGCCACAATGTTACGATTTTCCGAACAAAGATCAGAATTTTATAGTCCAGAATGTCTCCATGGAATATAGTTTTATCTCTAGAAGATATCTTTGAGTGGATAAGACTGGGCTCGTTTTTTTACGCTTACA
The DNA here is from genome assembly GCA_949629135.1 of Eremobia ochroleuca. Classification (NCBI taxonomy): domain Eukaryota; kingdom Metazoa; phylum Arthropoda; class Insecta; order Lepidoptera; family Noctuidae; genus Eremobia; species Eremobia ochroleuca. The sequence continues at coordinate 15,901,598 of OX451396.1, forward strand.
ATTGAATCTATATTGACTAAACTGTCTACTCGACTTGGTTGAACATAAAAATAACTCCAGTTGTTACGGCTTCAGATGCATTTTCCTAAGTAAGCATAATTGTGCTCGGATTTATATTCAAAATTAAATAAAAGTTCAGAAAGGAACAATAACAAAATTGGTAGCGAAACCTAACGTAACGTATTTCAGAAAGTTTTTCCGAGGCCGACGTCTGTTGAGCGAATGAATATGAATAGCTGAGTAGTTAAATTTTTAAAGAGAAATTTGACGTTTTAACACTGTTCAAACGGAAAAGTTCTCAAAGGAAATTCTGAATCGATGTAGCTGTTACGTTACCGTAACAGTATTTTAATTTTGGTTGGAGCGTATTTAAGTTAGTGTTTAGAATTTTATAGTGTAGATACTCTTTGCTGCAATATTTGAACACGAATAATGAAGTTGTTGCTATTAAGTAGGTACTTTTGCAACCCAAATGTTATAAAGTTCGACCCCATAGCTTTATGGAGTCGTAAACTCCTTTTTATTTGCCAATATCCCAAATTATTCAGAACAATATTTTTAGATTTTCTTTAAAATCTTTTCGAACTTTACCCTTAGATATATATATTAGAAATTCATTCATTCTAAAAACACATGACAGTCCTAACCCTTCGTTAAACCAATAACGGCAACAAACACATATTAATTCAGTAAAAAAATTGGTTGTTTGTAAAGTCGGTTTACGGACGATAATTTTACGTGATAACGTCGTAGTGGAAGGGAGATAGATGCGTCACAAGCCGAATGCTTAGGGCGATCGTGCATCTCTATCGCTTGTTCCGCGTTCTCGCTTGCACGCTCGGCTCAAGCGGAACGTGACTATGAGTCTTGTTTTTTCGTACATGCAGCTAGCGTTCATCGATTTATAAGATGTTATCACGTCAAAAAATGCATAAAACACATAGCTATTGTCAAAAAAAATGTAGCAGCAGTCGAGTGTGAATACCGCGAATTGTATCGTAAATACTTCGAATTCTATCGAAAATACAACGCGGTAGGCTCCGCGGATTCAGTGTTACTTTTATGTCCGACCTTCTTCTATTTATTGCCTCCCATCAAATTGTTATGGCGTTATATCTACGACGTGGACTGAAGATGTTAAGGTTTGTTCGTGAAAATAATAAATTGTTGACAAAGTTGGGATTTTTTAACGTAAAATGCATTACCTACCTATCTATACATCAAATCCAAATAAATAAAATTGAAGTGTCTGTTTGTAATGTCAAAATAACAGATTTATACTAAATGCATCTGAACAAAGCATACCGTATATAATTTTTTATTTTTTTTTTATCTTTCTGTCTGCTTGTTCCACCTAATCTCCAAAACGGCTGGACCGATTATAACGGGACGTTCACTGGCAGATAGCTGATGTTATAAGGAGTAACATAGATTTTTTTTATTTAAAAAAAGAATTAGTAAAGAGACACATTATGGTTTTCCGACATCCACGCAAAAGGAGTCGCGGGCACAGCTATAATAAAGAAAACAGCTGTACTCTAAGGTCATTTATAATCATTATAACTATACACGAACAAACCATAATTATAATTACAGTAAAAAATCATAATTCATAGGTTTTTGAAGCTTTACACCGAAATTGTTTACTGAGGAATTATTGTTAGAACGGTTTCGCTCACTTCCTCGTGTTATCTAAAACGTCAAGCAACTGTCCTATGTATTTCTCTTTATTTATAGCCAACTCTCAAGTTACAAAAAACTGTTAAAAAAATTTACTATAATCGAATTCACGATTCAATTACATGGAGTACCTACCTACTTTCTGATCACGAAAGGTCGAACGTTTGCCAAATTACCGAAGTTAATCGATCAAAGAACCTTTAAGACCATCTGAAATGTGTGACTTGGGAAAAGTGAAAAATTAGACAAAAGACCTTTTCCCTAAAAGGTCTTTTTAATTCCTCTAAGTACGGCTATTATGACGTAGCTCGCGATATTTCTAAAGAAAAAGGATAGTGAATTGGGTAAGAACACTTTAATAAGGGATTTTTGAACTAGTGGAGTATTAGCAGATCAAACAAACTTTGAAAAGCGATATAAGTTTTATGCTGACATTTTCACCAGATCGGCCAACTAAAATGAATGCCGATGGGTCAAAAAATCAAAATCAAAAGTCATTTATTCAAACTAGGCTGAGAATCAGCAGTTCTCGAACGTCAAAATTACAAAAGACAGTCCCCAAAACGGCCGCCTTTCACCACTTCCTAATGCTTTCGCCGAGGAGAAGAAGTGGCGCAACAAACTCCCCAGCAGCACAGCTGTTCAGTTAGAAAATACTTGATTGAATACAATACGAGGTATGGAAAGTAATTAGCATTACAAGACAGAACACTAAATTAAATTATTTGCTATATATCAGCTAGCCACGCCAATATACCAACAAATACAATAAGAACTATACGTACTCATGCAAAAAAATAATATACCAAAATTAAAAATGTAAACAAAAACTTACTGTCTAAATAAAAGCCTCCAGGTATAAAGGTGTTTGAAAGGGCAGTTTTCACTACAAACTTTAATACACATCACATAACATAACATCACGCATATTACCCCCGAAGGGTAAGGCTGAGGCTTAACTATAGTACTGACGCCAGCGCATCAAGCTACTACAATCTGTCAAATTTCTTTAATAGATTTTCAACTTTATCACTAAAGTATAAGGTTCAAAGTTGACTGGGAAAATTTGACAGTTTCGGGTAGCTTGATGTGCTGGCGTCTGTACATACATTTTGCCAGGAAACTTATAATAAACGAATTTAATACATAATATAAGCAATATTTGGATGGGACGCAGAGTACAATCGATTGATCCCAACCCTTACTCTGCTGGGCAGACAGACTGTCTGGCATACCAAAAGAGTTCGTCAATGCAGCTGCACTGATTGGATACCGCGTAATTTTTAAAATCCCTCAAACAAAGGGCCCGGAGCTCATGATGTGTGTTTTATTAATTATAGTATTTTATTAATTAGCCTGTAATATTCCCACTGCTGGGACAAAGACCTTGTCTCTATGAGAGGGAGTGAGCCATAACCACGCGGGCCCAGTGCGGGTTCGCGGATGTCACATGCCTTCGAATTTTTACTTCTAGGACATGCTGGTTTCCTCACTATGTTTCACTACACCGTTTTGAGAACAGTGATAATGAAATAATTTAGACTATGAAGTATGTATGTATGTATGTTAGTATGTATGTATGTTTGTATGTATGTATGTTTATTTGTATGTATGTATGTAAGTATATTCTCATAGTATTTGTTTAGTTTTTAAGTGAATAGTTGATTACGATTTTATGTATTCTTTTTACTCTTTCACACGCTGTCTACATCTCTCTATCTAATGTCCTATCGCAGGTTTGCTGGAAGAGATTTCTTAAGAAATAAGCATCACCTTTGTACCTATTTTTCTGTTCTGTTTTTTCTTGTCTGTTTATATATGTGTGTACATAAATGGTAAAATAAATAATAAAAAATAAATAGACTAAGTAAAGTGCCTGCTTAGGTTCAAACCCACGACCTACAACACGTTACTCGCGGCAGTTACCACTGTGCCACCACTGCTCTATGCAATCTAAGTACCAATATAAAACTATACAGATAATGAAAACCTTGTTTGTGAGTTTCTCCCAAACAGGGATTTGGGCGGCCCTGCCGAAGATAAGGAAAGCTTAGTTTATAAGCCCACAGGGAACCCAAACTACTGGACCATGGAACTAACTGACGCTATTTTAGTTTACCCTATTTTTCTACTAACGAAACGCCTCACGCATTTACCCAAGAAAAAATATTTTGAAAATTGGATGGGGTTTCTGGGAAAATGTAAACAGATGAAATGTAGCTTCCGCACTATAAGGCTCTTCCGGGTTGAGGTATAACAATGAACAATTTTCTCGCCCTTAGGTCTACGGCAAAATAAGTTGTTTTTTTTCATAAAATTTTCACGTAAAACGCTACAATCCAATTAAAAATGTTTAGCCTACACGCACGTGTGGAAACAGGGGAAATAATTTTCAATTTTTTACGTGAGTAGGTTCGCCTTAATTGCCTACAAGGACAGTACTGGCAAAGACTAATATTTGACGGAATTTATGTTTACACCACACAACGATACTATAGCTAATGATATTTTGTTAGGATTAAGCTAAGCAACCATTATGATGACAATTACTTATTTTATGTAATATTTTGTTGTGATAAAAATCAAGAAACAAAATTATTCTTCGTTTCGAAATTGGTCCCTAATCCTTCCCATCTTCAAATTAAAACTTGTTCCAAACTTTGTTGTTGTTTCAACTGCAGCGTTTTACGAGAAGTGAATAACCATGGTTTTTTTTTTTGTTTTTATAAGCTTGAGCCAAAGTTATGTCTCTGGGGTCTTAACTAGAAAGTTTGAGTGGGGGAAACTTGTAAGCTTAAGTCGATAACAACTGACAGTGCAGGAACTTGGCGAACGTACTGATACGCGTGGAGCATTGACGGGGGGATTGTAACTTCAGTAAGTAACACGATCTGGAATCCCCTGGTTGTAAGTTCATGATTAATGGACATTTAGATACAATACACTGTAGTTACTAGAAATATAAGAAAAAATGTCGAGTATGATTTTTTAAGAAAAGAATGAAGCGCTTTAGTTAAATGACAGATGATTATATGACAAATGGTATAGCGATACAGAAACGTATCAAACAATTCGCCATCGAAATCCTCAATTGTATTTATTGAGCTCTATCTGTATTTTCGGTAATCCTCGGCACTAAATATTATAGAGGTTTTCGAGAACAATAAATAACGTAACACGAAACAAATAACAGAGATAAATTACGGTAATTTGGCAAGTTGCGATAGAATAGTTTATGATAACAATAAATTAATTAAACCTATGTTATCTTTTGTAATAAAAACTTTAGCAGATTAATAATTCTGCAAAGTTCGGGAACAGTGGTTTTTTATTATTATTTTAACAAGACATGACGCTTTATTTTTCTAAATCAATTATTGTTCTCATCGATCAAAACCAGTAATATGTCACAACGGGATAGAAACGTTACAAATTGAATATTTTTGTAGGAATTGTAATTCTCCCCGTACCATTCGATCCATCATCTGTCCAACCCAGATTTTGTAACAAAAACGCGGTCGAAAATATTACTTTGCTCCACTTTTTGTAACTTTCTGTAACAAGAACTAAGTAAAAGATAAGATTTAGGGTTTAATAAAGTGATAAAATGTATTATTGTTTAGGAAACGTTAATTTCTCTTTAAAAGGTTACTTTGTATATTTGTGGAATATTATTATTATTTTATTATTATATTTTTCTTTATTTCGATTCCGTTTCATACCATACAAACATAGAACTTTTACAGTAAACTAGTTATATGATGTGGAAATAATATTGTGTTGAACTTGTGCTAAGCAAAGGGTTATAATGATGATTACGACAATAATCCTAAGTTGCGGAAGCAGTGAGTATAATATAATAACATGATGGTAATATGCACAAATCCAGCATGTCGATTCATGTAAAAATCTCACCGTGAAAACTTGCGTGGAGTGAGCGGTCACTGTCAACCCACTGATGCTAGGGATTGACTGATCAAACATTTACAATCATAATCGTTATTTTAATAATATTTTGTAAGCTAATTCTATTGACCATTTTATATAATTTCAAAAATATAGTATTTTAGCTGTCAAAACATTACTATTTTGTGGGGGTTTACAATAAAATAGCAAAACAGAAAGTCAGTCAGAATATCAATTTTCTTTTTTTTCTTTTTTTTCCTAGACTAGTCCTTATATAAGGACTAGTCTAGGTAGTCTTGTTTTTATTTTCCTAGATTAAAACCCAAAATTATATAAAATGATCAATAGAATTAGCACAAAAATATTATTAAAATCTCGATTATGATTGTAAATGTATGCTTGGTCAATTCCTAGTATCAGGTGGGATGACAATGACAGCTCAATCCACGCTCACTTCACCTAAGTTTTCACGGTGAGATGGTTACAGAATCGCACTGCTGCCGTGCGATTCTGTAACCATCTCACCGTGGTCAATCCCTAGCATCAGCATGACTCACAGCTTACTCTAAGCTCACTTCACCTTAGTTATCACGGTGAGATTTTTCCAGAATCGACGGGCTGGCTTAGTATTGATAGACGGTGCTAGTTATCTCCTATATTTTTGTCCAAAAAAGTCTATAAAAGGAAAACAAAAAAAGTGTTTTTAAGGAAAAAATGAAACTAAAGAAAAAGCATTCAAAAACAATTTAGATATCCTCCTCAAGTTCTCACGATTTAATTTATTTCTCTGTTTCCTCTCCCGCCTGTTAAAGTTCTTATTCAGATAGATCTCGGCGGAAGTTTGCCGACTATACCGTTTTTTCTTAGCGAACGTTTCATATCCACCTTGCATAAATAAATAGATTCTGTGCTAGGTAAATAAAATAGTCTTCTTTCATGTTACGATCGCAATTTTATCACTTTAAGCGTTCGATTTGTAGATACGTGATACTCGGTTCTACGGATTAAGTATGCAAGATTAAAAAACAGATGATGCATGGAAAAGCAGTTTAATAATTGAATAATAAATAAAAATAATTTAATACCCATTCATATTCAGAAAAAAAACACAGTTTTGTATAAATGCGTACGGTTATGTTACCAGTGCCTGCTATACTCGTAACCGTAACTTCTTATTTGATTTCGCGCTCAATGCTACGCTGGTAAAGCCATAAAGCTTTCCTTTGATCGATTTATTTTTGTATTTTTTTTCACTGATTTTCCAAGTTCATTAATAAAACACGACATGCATAAATACCTATGCTTCTGGGATTTCTTAGTAGCAGACTGGTGGCCAGAGTTGTGCTCGGTAAATGCTAATAGGCTCGCCCCCTATTACTTGGGACTTAAGATAACTGTCGAAATATACATGTACAGACGCCAGCACATCAAGCTACCCGAAACTGTCAAATTTTCCCAATCAACTTTGAACCTTATGCTTTAGCGATAACGTTGAAAATCTATTAAAGAAATTTGACAGATTGTAGTTGCTTGATGTGCTGGCGTCTGTACCATAGGTACACCTCTACCGAACCCTTCTGGGAACAAGGCGTGATGATATGTTATTTTAACTATCATTTCACCACAATAATAAAATACATATGTATTTTCTTATTACTTAACGTAGTTTACAAACTGAAGTAACTAATAACACAAAATTCTACTCTCCATAAATCGTGTTCGAGTCATTAAACACGCGTTTATGTACTCCCACTCCGAAGGTACTTAGAAACATTAGCATACTGAAACGATAACATCCCTAACCTGTTTTACACAGAAACTTCTAGACCCTTCCCTTTTTATTAATTAAATACACAAACAAACAGAGTTACTTTTAAAATAATACGGAGTTTTCTTATGAGTCTGTTAGCAAAATACATCATTCCTGTTATAAGTCTATGTAGATTCTGGAGTATTATAAAACTTTTTGAGACGAGCTTTAAAGTGGCCTAGCATTTCATACCATTTCTTACGCATTATCTTTTTTATAATGTTGAAAATGATTTGTCAGTTTCTGTATGTATGGTTAAGCGAAAAGGGACAGCAGGTAGTATTGCGTAACACAGTTTCAGTCCCAATCTGAATAAATTTGAAGGATATTACTAATCCATTACTTCATGTTTTCGAAAAATTTATCTGCTCAACAACGTAAATAACATGAAACAACATGTTGAAAATTGTTGGACTGTCAAGTGTCAATATGAAAGCCATTGCTAATGTCAGTTAGTCTGTTACGCAATTACCCCGCAGTATGAGCTCGCATTCTATTGAAACAGCGTTCTACTCTCTCCGACTCAATGTTAAAGCGTTACCATCGACTAGTGGTTTACTGTTCATTTTTATTTAGCTATTTATTGAAACACAAAAGCCACTTTTGATTTACAGTCACACTCCCACCCCACTGCCCCGGAGCCGGAGCGGAGGTCCATCTGCGGGGGTGTAAAAATAATTTATTCAATGCTTGATTAAACTGGATATCAGAGTCAGAAAATAGCTAAGTTACTGAAGGTAGCAGACAGAACTGACTGGAATACTTAATAGAGACAAAGGTCAGTAATTTACTCAGCTTAATCCTGAACTAATTTGTAATTAGTCTTTCTTTTTCACCTTGTGTTTGGATTTCATTGAGAAAAAATCCTCACTGATTGCTAGTTTGCTTTTCTGAAGCTCGTGATTTAGGCGATAGAATTTATTTTTGCGTAAAGCAATAGTAAGACGGAGGCGACTTACGAGTTGTAGGCCGTGGGTTCAAACCCAGGAACTTTTTTTAAAATTATTTCATCACCACCGCTCTCAAAACGGTAAAGGTAATCATCGTGCGGAAACCGGCATATCCTAGAACCAAACATTCAAAGACATGTGACATCTACTAACCCGCACTAGGCCTGCGTGGTAAATCATAGCCCACTCCCTCTCATAGAGAGGAGGCCTGTGTCCCAGCAGTGGGAACATTATATACTAATGCATTAATAAAAACCATTAATGTTTCATGTTAATTTTGATGTAGGAAGTCATAGGTCTACCCACCCACATACTGCTTGAACCAAGCTCCATCATCTGATGAAAATGACTATTTGAAATCCGCACTCACACACGTCAATTAACTTTAGCGGACCGTAATCTAACGATTACTTTAGCGTGAAAAAATATAGGGTGACTGGTAATTAGTGAACGATGCTTAAACACATGATTCTACTCATGACAACAAACAACTTTTACTATAGGACCAAACTTGAAATCGCGAAGAAAAAATCAGCTGTTCCCTACATTTTGACGACTCGTACGAACATAAATGTAGGGAACAGCTGATTTTTTTTCGCGATTTTGGATTTGGTCCGATAATAAAAGTTGTTTGTTGTTATGAGTAGAATCATGTGTTTAAGTATCAGTAACTAATTACCAGTCACCTAATGATGATGAGTTTGAAAGAACAGGTTCTGATTTATTTATTCAAACTTTAACACTCACTCGATGCATCTTTTCCTGCATCCTCGTAAACTCATTCAGAATGAAATGACACACGGATTGCTGCAGGTAAACGTGATCCAATAAAAATTCAGCGAAGCCACAACGAGTTTGACTGCACTGAGACAAGGCAATCGTTTTCGCAAAAAAAAAAAAAAAAGACTATTTATGTTCGAACGTGTTACTGAAAGGTACGTAGGTATTCTTACCCTTAATGGCCGAGGAAAATTACCTATTTCACGCTCGGGTGGATCGCACATTTTTCACGTATACAGTAAACATTATTCAGTAAAACAACTATATTCTCTACTACCAATTAGCTGGCCGACAGCTACTCAAGCTTGCTGTGTTATGCCTAAGTAACTTGACTGTGATAGCCTTTTAGTTAGGTATCAATTAAGTTTCTATTCTTATTTAAGCGCCCTGAACTTTAAAATAAGTAATTATGATTATCACTACATAGTATAAAACAAAGTCGCTTCCCGCTGTCTGTCCCTATGTATGCTTAAATCTTTAAAACTACTCAACGGATTTTGATGCGGTTTTTTTTAATAGATAGAGTAATTCCAGAGGAAGGTTTATATGTATAATACATGCATAATATAGTAGAGAAATACTGATCATTTTAGGGGTTTCGAATGTGATGTCGTAAATAAACACATTTTTTTGCGTTTACATTGCAAACGCTGGCTTAACCCTACGAGATAGATCAAAATAATGTACTACAGTATTGTACACCTTAAAAAGATCTACAAAAAAGTCCGCGATAGCATATGTCTATCTCTTAGGAATAACCCACAATAACCATTTTTTATCCTATACTTTTTAAGAGAAATAATGGCTCTAAAATTATCAGTGTTTCTCTACTATATTATGCATGTATTATATGCATATAAACCTTCCTCTTGAATCACTCTATCTATTGAAAAAAACCGCATCAAAATCCGTTGCTTATTTTTAAAGTTCTAAGCATACATAGAGACAGACAGACAGCGGGAAGCGACTTTGTTTTATACTATGTAGTGATAGTGATCAGCATTGCACCCGTGCGAAGCCGGGGCGGGTCGCTAGTATATTAATATATTATTAATTATATATTATATAATTATAATTATTAAGGGCTTACTGAATAGAGTAATTTATTTAAACGGTGTGGTCTGCACGCCCAAAGTTGTTAACATATTCATGAATCATTACATTTTTAAGGTACTCGTAACTCAACACTGACAATGACAACTGCCGGTCGATTCTGTAAAAATCTCACCTTGAAATCATAAGTAAAGTGAGCACTTAATACTGATAATGCCTAGCGAATGACAGCTCACTCCACGCTCACTTCACCCAAGCTTTCACGGTGAGATGGTTACAGAATCGCAAGCTGATGTCGAAGCAGAAGCAGTGTGCTAAGATTTACTGACCACACGTAAGTATAATCATAAGTTAATGGTGATTTAGTCGACGGCATATCAAACTCGGAGTTATTTGGTGATGAATTTATTGAGTGGCTTCGCCATTTTTTCACTCCTCAGCAAAAGACTTGTGGGTAACTTTGGCGTCAGCCTAACACAAGAAATTACCTTAAATTTAATGTTTGCGTCATCTATATATGTAAACAAAACCGTTGTTACTCTTTTTCCGACCAATTATCACCTCCATAGCTTAAGTATTAAGTGCTAAACAATCCAACCGATAATTAATTAGTTATTAGTGATTTTAACCAGATTTGAGGGGCTTGTGGCTAAGTAATAACAGTCGCACAGGTCGTTCCATCAGGTTAAGTTACGCTTGCCGCGGTTGCTCCGTGGATGGTTGACCATCTTCACATACCAAGACCATTTCGTGCCTCAGAAAGCACGTTAAGCTGTTGGTCCCGGCTGTCATTCGTGGATCTTTGACAGTCGTTACGGGTCGTTAGTAGCCCGAAAGCCTGACATCCAGTCTTACCAAGGGGTATAATTTATGTAACACCAAGGGTATCGTATTACCCAGTAACTGGGTTGTGGAGGTCAGATAGTTAGTCGCTCCATATAAAATACTGGTATTCACCTGCATCCGGTTAGACTAGAAGCCGACCCCAGCATAGTTGGGAAAAGGCTAGGTAGATGAGATAGTGATTTTAACCTAAGTGGAATTTTGTGGCAATTAAATAACAATACTTTATTAGCTGAAAATATTTTTAGTAGCGACGAATACATACTAACAGATAGATTGCGTGTTTTAAAGTTCAATCAATATAATGGAATATTAATTGAATATGGAAAGATTCTATATTATGTTTTAAGTAATGAAATTGTTTCAGTATGTGAATGTTTGGTGCCTTTATCACCTGCTCACAAATATTATCCGGCCCTCTGTATCGACGTGAACTTTGCTGAGTACACTATATTTAACAATCACTCCCTTTATTCGTGACCTTTACGGTAAAGCTGACTTTGCGGCCATTAACTGGGAAATATCAGCTATAGACTGGACGAACGTATTTTTTGACATATCCCTTAATGACGCCGTAAATAACTGTTATGCTACTATAGCGGATATTCAGAATAAGTTTGTTCCCACTAAGACAAGCTATTTGGTACTCCCCGGCACTTAAACGCTTAATTAAAGAGAAGTTCAAATATCTCCGTAAAAAGACTTATGGGAGACATTCAGATGAGGCGACTTTTATTATATTTACATGAGCGGGTTAATAAACTTGAAGCAGAGTCTTACACCAACTGCTTAACTGATACAGAGGCCTCCATCGAAAAGAATCCGAAACGCTTTTGGAGCTTTGTGAAGCAGCAATTTAAGTCTAATGCAATAGCCAGTTTCCTCAAGTATGGCAATGTGACAATTTCTTCTCCCGAGTCTATTTCTAATGCATTTTCTTCCCACTTTTATTCTACTTTTCTTGATCCTACCAATCATGTGCGTACTAATTATTGTCCTCCCCAAACTGCTACAAATTCCAATACATATAAATAAATAAACGTCTGAAAAGTTTACGCAAAAAAAATTTTGTATATAAAAAAAACAACCGACTTCCAAAAAAATACTAAAAAGTGAAAAAGAATTTTAATTTTGGAAGTCGGTGTCGTTGGTTCCGCATTTTGGTTTTTTGACACCGACTTCCGAAATTAAAATTATTTTTCACTTTTTAGTATTTTTTTGGAAGTCGGTTGTTTTTTTTATATACAAAATTTTTTATTTTTCACTTTTTAGTTATATCTACCCCAATCAAATTCATATAAACACTACTTGCTATGTAAATATCAGTGACAGGAAGCTGCATCTGTGTTTATAGGGTACAGACGTGATGTTATGTTGTGCGATTGCGTAATTATTATTATCATAAAAAAAAATTATAACCTTTGTAGTGAGTACAGGCGTGATATTATGTTGTGTGATGGTGTAAACAATGCTTAGATATGCTATAGCAACAATCGCGGTTAATCTGCTGTTATTTATTGAAGAGTTCCCCCGATTTCTACAAGATCCCATCATCAGATATTGAAATGGTGACAATGGGACCACACGGGAAGCACCAGCTTTCAAATAAAAAAAGAATCATGAAAATCGGTTCACCCAGTCGGTTATTATGAGGTAACAAACATAAAAAAAAAAAAAAAAAAAAAAAAAAAAAATACAGTCGAATTGATAACCTCCTCCTTTTTTTGAAGTCGGTTAAAAAAAAAAAATAGATGTTTAAAGCTGATATTTCAAGTAACTGTGTCAAATCATTATGTTTTATCATGTTTAGATATCGATGACCATAATGTCTGCGGACTTTCGCTTGCTAATTTAATTTGACCCTGTATGGTAAATAGTCAACTTTTACCTCAAACTGTAAACTCGTGTACTTCATTAGGCATTACATAAGCCCTTAATCAACATTAGATTTACTAACACATCGTATTATGGAGCATTCTCTAAGGCTTAAAACCATTTCAAATATTCATGAAGATGTACTAAGCTATCATTTAATTTAATTATAATAGCAGAAAGGTCCATTATGAATAATATATGGAGCCCTACATCATTGTGTGACACGGAATTACAATAATGGTAAAATATTCTAACCCACAAAGTCTGAAATAATGAAATAAAAAATAGGCTCTTTCGGAGGTAAAGAAACGGTAAATTTTCATTTATTTTCTTAAATAACTTAGAAATTATAACAAAAAAAAATTGAAACCTTCACAACAAGCCCTTTCATTTGATGTCACAGGACAAGTAAAAGAGGAAAAGTGACCCCTTTATTCAAAATTTCATGTATACGTCCGTGTTTGAGTCATAGAAATTCATGTGTTTCGAATTTTAACGTAATTCGTCCTGTAGATTTGGAGCAAATTGGCTGTGACAGACGGACAGACAGACACAGGAGTGATCATATAAGGGTTCCGTGTTTCATTCGGACATGTGGAACCCAAAAAAACTACTATTTACTGTTTTTTTTTTTTTTTTTTTTTTTTTTTTTTTTTTTTTTTTTTTTTTTTTTCTAGCCTATGAAAATATAAGAAACAGTTGGTTTTCTCCTTCCTATTTCAGTTACTTCCAAATAGACCTATCACCGAAAGTGATGACTCCCGCATGGGTGTTGATGCCGCCGGAGTACCGGAATAAAAGTATCTTATGTGTTATTCTGATATATAAGCCATATTACTGTAAAGTTTCATCAAAACCCATTCAGTACTTTTTGCGTGACAGAGTAACAAACATCCACCCATCCAACCTATCCATTCTTTCAAACTTTCGCGTGTATAATATTAGTAGAAACGTACTTAGCACTCTTGGGATAGTAGGATTACTTCTAGTCTTTACAAATACACTAAAAGCTAAAACTAGTCCAACGTTTAGTATGTATACCTACTGTCATGGTAGAAATACTAATATTATGTCAAGGTAGTTTTTATACATTACCTCAAAAACTACATGTATTTACCTGCACGGAAAATTATAGACCATTTGGAGTGGTGTCCTGTCCCCTATGCGTGTGATTAGGTACCGAGTCGGAATGTTGGAGGATAATTTGTATGATTGGTAGAACATTATGTCAACACGTTGGTGTATACGTATCGTGTATAAGGGTACGTGGCTAAATGCAGTAGCACGTGTAGATCCCAAGTTAAGGGTAGGCTTGCCACGGTCGGTTCATGGATGGGCCCAATAGATATCGAGACTCCTCCGTGCCACGGAAAGCATGCTCCGACTGTTGGGCCAGGCTGTCATTCGTAGATCTTTGACAACGTTCAATCGTTTTTCAGTCGTTCGTTGGGTAGTAACTCGGTTGTGGAGATCAGATAGGCAGTCGCTCCATGTAAAATACTGGTATTCAGCTGTATACGATTAGACTTGAAGCGAACCAAATAGTTGGGAAAAGGGTAGGTAGATTAGTTGTAGTTGTATACAAGAACATAATAGTTATTCGCTTAGATGTTCTAGTACAAATTATTTTTTGATCAATTGATATATTGTGGAGCCCTTTGTCCGTAAAATGTCTTCTCAGCTTCGTGAAATAGTTCACCAATAATATACGAAACAAGTTTTAATATTATTAATACATACAATATTATATCAATGAGGACAGTCAGTAAACATCCATGATCACGCCCACTCGTCATCTCTCAGTCTATCATTATTTTCATTATTTTTTTTTATAAGTAAATCATTTATTATGTACCAAACATTTTATAAAATTTTATAAGCCCACCAAACTGCGTAACAGTTTGTCGGTGGGGTTAGCGCTCGTCTTGTTTTATTAATTTGGTTCAAATAGTAAAAACTAACTAATATTATAAAGAGGAAAGATTTGTATCTTTGTATGTATGTATTTTTGACGTAATGACGAACCCGTGGCACAAACTAACTACATACATACTTAAATTTGCAAACCAAAAAACGTCCTAAAAAGCTACGCAATTATTCACATTAAAAACACAAAACACAAAAATAATTTATTCTTTGCCATTGTCAAACACAAAAAAAAATTATAGACTTTGTCACAAGCACAGAATTTCTCAACCCGCATTTAATTAACTTACCAAGTAAATTCAAGCAAGACAGTTGAAAGTTATTTAAAAACTCAACAGAGTCAACGATGAAAAGGTTAAAAAGGCAACCGCAAGAGCTCATAATAAATTATTATCATAGTATTTAAATTCATACTGCATTTAGAATTCAGTTTTTCATGCTGGCTACCGCGATATTTAATATTACCACTACTAACTGCACAAACATTATTTGCATTTATTAGTCATTCACTTTGCTCGGTTCTTGTAAATCCAATTTGCATGTATTCATTAATGCTCCGTCCGGTGCGCTATAGGAAACCGCAGAAAGATTTTTATTTGATAAACCATTCAATTGCACCTAAAGGTTGACTCTGCATCACCCAAAGGTTGACTGGTAGAAAATTCATATGGCATTAAGTCCGCCTCTATACATGTATGTGCTTGAAGTATTTAATAAAAATAAATACGATAAATAATTTAAATTCAAAATGAACGAGTGAGATTCAATTTGGAAAGTAGCTTAGTTTATAATTATATTTTATTTTTTTATAGCGCACTTGAGTTTCCACATCAATGAATTGTCAAAATCCTGCTACTTTACTTTGATACATGAATAGAAATGTAACGCGACTGCCTGATTACCTAATACTTGGAATTTTACTTTCTGAAAAGCATAATGAAGGTACCTACATTTTCTCAGTCCATATTCAACTTATATTATTTACTAGCATCCGCCAGCAACTTCATTTGCGTAGAATTAAGAATTGCCGCCGTTTAAAAATATGTAGCTTAAATAATGTGGTTAATGTAATTGGTTTATTTATATATGTATAGAAAGATAGATTAGGTAGGCTTAATACATTCGTGTCTGTGAAACCATGGAAATACACATACAAAATTTCAAAACAATCGGCCAAGCCGTTTAGTAGTTGACATACCGACAGCAACACCACCTACCGGGTCTAATTGTAATAATCCAATAATAATCCAGGAAACCATCGAAATACCCATATACAATTTCAACCCAATCGGTTCAGCCGTTTAGAAGTTATGTGAAAAAGATAACTATGGAAGGATAATTCATACTACCCGTTGACCTATTACCCGTTTTCCCGTAGGAATGAAGCATTTTCCCGTAGCCTAAGTTCATCAGGGATAATGTCGGCTTCTAATGGTAAAACAATTTTTCAAATCGATCCAGTAGTTTCGGAGCCTGTTCAATACAAACAAACAATCAAATCTTTCCTCCTTATAATATTAGTGTAGACATCATACATTCAGCCAGAATTGAACCGTCTGGAACATCATACTTTATTTTACCTACATTGCCATAATTAACAATTAACCATAATTAACTTTAACGAACGGTACCTTAGCAACGTGTCCAATGTCTCCCGCCGTTGAATATCAAAAAGGTCTAATGGAGAAAATATTCACCCATCATACAAGATCATTAGTCCGTCCGTATGTTCAATAGATCGTGAATGTTTGGTCGACAAAACAGTCCCGTATCTGCTTCTCTCCTGCCAGATTACGTCGTGACGTGCCCATCGAATAAATTATCCCTTTGCAGCCGCGTTTTCTTTGTTCTCCAGTTTGTTTAGCGGGCTATGTGTGCGGCATTGTAAAGTTTTAATGAGACGGAGAAAGAGACAACGGTCATGGCTGCTAAGATTCCTGTGACGAGGATCGTACGTCGATTGCATTAAAAATAAGCTGCAGTTGGTAGCAATAAATAAGCTTTCTGTGTTGTATTCTCAGAAGATAAACAGAAATCGTCGTATCTCGTGTGTCGTCGTGTCGTAGATTTTGGTAGCATGTAATGTGTGTTTTGGTAGCTCTGTACTTTTATTTATTTTACCATTTTTGTACATACGTATATAAACAAATAAGAAAAAACAGAACAGAAAAATAGGTACAAAGGTGATGCTTATTTCATAAGAAATCTCTTCCAGCATACCTGCGATAGGACAATAGATAGAGAGATGTAGACGGCGTGTGAAAGTAGAAAAAAAAATTAAATAAATAGACATAGACACTCATATCCGTCGGGAGTAACATTAAATAGATTACTACTTACTATTAGAAACTACGCAGAAATTTTTGAATATTAAGAACCATTTCATCGAAAAATCTATTACAAAAGACATCTCAAAGTAACACCTTTAAACAAGACAAATAGCGTTTCTTCTCAAAATGGGCTATTTCGCAAATTCCCGTCGCAGGAAGCGAATGTGTCACACACAGAGGCAACCGGGCCGTCGCCGGAAACTGTTGGAAACTTTCATAGCAGACCACTTCCTAATACCGACATTATTAACAGAATTATTCATTCAACAAACTCTACAATTTTCAACCCATTCGAGTGTAAATTTGAATAGATCTTACCGACTAATTTCAATGAATGGACGTCCTGAGAGTTACGGAGACAAAGAATTATTATATTTAGGCACCCTGTGAATCTTTTCAAATTGAGATTATTTTATGGACGGTACTCAGGGGAAAATAAGTCATATTATTACGCCACTAAACGTTATTTTTGTCAGTTATAATAGAAATAGACTGTAAATGCTTAAAAAAACCCCAGACAATACCATAAATAGGATGCAACTTCCGTATAATAAAATAATGTTTCGGTATTTAGTTAGCGACAGACGCCAAGCGCCGCCGACGTTAATTTGAAAAATCATTCAACTGTGGAACGCACAATTTCTGTGTTCCGCTCCAAACACAAAACAAAACTGCCAGTACCAGAAGACATTACTCCTAAAACTGTTACTTAACGCAACTTTGAACAACAAAAGAAAAATATAGGTACTCACGAAAAACTCCGCGTTCTCCAAAATGGCGCGTCCGTAGTTTATCCCTTTTGTGTGTGGAACGGGTCGCAGCGTGCAACAGGCAGGGTCGGCTCCTCACTACTAATGAACAAGCATTTTTTCACTGAAGATATCACTGTTCAGTTGTTTTGTGTTGGCGCGTCTCGCGGAGGCTGGCGCGGCGTTAGCCCGGCGCTGTCGCGCGCTCGAGTCTGCCCTACGCCGCGGTGTTGCCATTGCTTATCCTACGGATTTTTCAGAACTTGCACCCGTTTCGTGTGTAGGTTTTTTTTTTGCGTTAACTATTAAATCAAAATTCTAACGGTATCGATGGAGGTATTTATTTGGTAGCTCGTTGATCACCGGTTCACCTGCCAATCTGGGTCTTGAATGAGGTTCTGTAATGCAGGCCGTATTACAGAACCTGACTCAATATACTTAAAACTAGTTTCAACCGATCAAGTGGCTTTAAACTACTTTTACGTAATGCTTGAGTTTTGATTGAAGTTCTGTAATACCTGCAGGCCTAAGTATCCAGGATCGTTAGTTAAGATTTTAGCGCGTTATGGTCTCACTGTTTAAAAGAATTCTTGAACGTGTATACCATTTTTTTATATAGATACAGGATTATTTTGTAAAACACCAACAACCTCTTAAGGGTTCATTGTACACATCATTATGAACAACTTTTACAATGGGACCAAACCTGAAATGGTGAAAAAATATCATCTGTTCCCTACATTTATGTTCGTACGAGTCGTCAAAATGTGGGGAACAGCTGATTTTTTTTCGCGATTTCAGGTTTGGTCCCATAGTAAAAGTTGTTCATAATGATGAGTACAATGACCTCTTAAGAGGTTGTTGGTGTTTTACAAATAACCCTGTATATACCATTAGGTTTTAGTTAACCGTGGATGTGACATAGTAATAGGAATAAAATTAAACAAAAAATCGTAAAACGACCTTGAAACTTCTAATGAAATTGGGGTAAGTCAATAAAATAGTAATGTCTATTTTGATGTAAACCATAATATCAAATTAAAAATCGATTTGGTATCGCCAACTCCAGAAATATTTAAATCACACTCACAAGATAGAGGTGAGCTTTCCCCAAAAAAAAAATATCACAAAATGTAGCAAATTCGCTAAGCTGGTATCCCCGTTGGGCGGCGCGCGTCCCCCCGCGCCGCGCACCCCTGCCCGCCCCACGCTTGCCGAAGCCGTGAAGCCTCCATTCGTTTAGTATTCGCGCCCTTTGTGACACTTAAAACCATTGTTCACAAACGAACCTTTTCAAAGTTGAACTTACAACACTTACACGAAAACGATGTCGAAAGACATTTATCGGTATCGAATTACTCGAATATTCGGCATAGCAACTAAACTATGTGAATGAAATCGGATCACGGATAGGTTAAGTGGCTCTAGTTTTACTTTTACCTTCGTTATCGTACTTCTGTCCTAGTTTATCTTCTAGCTAAGTTTAAGGGCAAACTGTAGAAGCTAGAAAGCTGTTTATTCTTAGGCAATAAAATTAAGGTCCCTTATAAATGTAAAGTGGCACTAACAAGAGACTTAAACCAAGACTGTCGTTAAACCACGTTTTGTATGAATTGTTTATGTCTATTATTCGGGCTATAAAGTCCGATAAACACATAATAGTAATCTTTCTATTCAGAATAATGCTAAAGCAACAATTTGGAGTATATTCTCGTGTTACAAAGATTTTATGGTAATAGATACCTACTGAATTTGAAAAGACGGTATTCAAATGAGTATCTATTATTATAAGGTCTATATCGAAAAAGATTTTTGAAACGGTCCGGGTATAGGTTTAATTTCCTGAAAATAAAAATGCGTTAGCAATCATTAGTCCTTCATTATTATTATAATTAAAATATGTATGTTTAGGTTAAGATATTTTTGGGTTGTATGGTTGGGTTGATTATTTATGGGCCTGCGTCGCCTGAAATAAATGGATATTATTATCATTGAACATACGATCTTCAAAGTTCGTTTCGGCCGGATAATTACCGATAAGGGTCATAAATATTTCAAAATTAATATCTCTGATATAATTTAACAGTTGTGGCGTGTCAAACAAGGCTGTTGGAAGAGAACGGTTGGACATTATCTTGAGTGGTGCCAGTCTGACTTGAGTTATACTTGTTCGTGAGGAATCTTTCCAACTCGTCGTCTCTCGGCCTTGCTGGAACTCTGTTACGGTCCGTCTTTTGTTTTTAATCTGTGCAAGACTGAGCTAAAAGGCATGGAAAGTTTAGCCTAATTAAGACAAAAAGTTATAGTTAAATATTTAAAAAAAATAACTGATAATATTTGAAACCCCACTACAGATTTCAAGTCATCAGATTTGGGAATGGTCTTATGGCCTTTCACAAAGTTTTTACGACGAGCAAAAATATACAAGTTTTTAAAAGACCATTGTTGCTTCATAATCATTTTTGTTTTATTTGTGTCCATCTCTGGGCCAAGTTTATATGGGACCTTTATCCATCTCCTTTAAATTCAGAATAGTATTCATGGAAAAATGTTCTCCAGACAAAATTGTATAGTCACTACACAACGTTGTTGCTAGTCCTGTCGCCATCGACTTTGTATTAGAACATTAACAGCCCCATGGGAGATAAACAAATGCATTGAAATGAATAGAATTGTTTGCGAGAGACACGTAAAAGGTTCAGATGTTTTGAATAACCTGGAGGCAGATGCCAATAATCACTATAGAAAATCAAACCTCAAATGGTAACTTTCTCACTTTCGCTTTTTTCACATTGTTAGAAAATAGAATCGAAGTTCTTAGACATTGAATTCAAGTGCAGGTACCTCTGACATTGTTTAAAATGTATTTAGAACAAGGTTAGTAAAACTGAACACGCAACAGCGCTTATCTTTAGATAGCCTAGACTAGTCTAGACTAAACCCAACTTTTATTATAAAATGAAAAGTGTGCTTAATTAATTCTTAAACTCAATTAAAGTTACAAGATTAGCTTTAATCTTCATAATTCAAAGTACAATATAAACTTAACACTTTTCAACAAAGACTGGCTTTTATGGCTGTTCTTATGAACGCCCTATCTACCTCAATTTATTTTAAGAGTACATGAATGATGTGTATAAATTATCTAACTGTTATTAAAATTACATTGAAGTTTATTTTCATGTTTAAGCTTCTGGTTTATTATCACTTTTAAACAGACTTTGGAGTCTGCTTGTCTCTCGGGAAAGTGGTTAAAAAATATTTGGTAAAATATAACGATAAAATTTTGAATTACAATTCCTTTTTGTTTTATAAAAAATATATTTTGAATGGTTAAGATATTTTTTTTTTTTTAACTAACTGTGCCCCGCGGTTTCACCCGCATAAGTGTCGATCCCGTGGGAATATAGGGATAAACATATCTTATGTGTTAATCCCGGTTATAAACTATATGTGTGCCGAATTTCATCTAAATCCGTTCAGCCGTTTGAGGGTGAAGAAGTAACAAACATACAAACACACACTCACAAACTTTCGCCTTTACCGATAATATTAGTGTGATAAGGTTAAATTTATTTTTTGGCTATTCCCTATTGGTTTTACCGTAGCATGATTTATTCTCATAAAGCTCGTTCTACCCGAAAGCTGAAGACACACAAACAAACACTATAAACTATTACTATTTTATTACCTACTTGTTTACCACAGCTGACCTTAGGGTTGAACCCAGAATTGGTCTAATTTCCGATCGATAAAATAATCAACTCCGACTAACTGGCGCAGTTGCCTAAGTAAATACTATCGCACAGTGTACAAACATCAGGAATCAATAGCCAACTTGATTACTTGCATAACTACACAGTAAGTACTAGATACCAATCGTCCACGTTAACATGTTACAGACGAACAAACAAAATGATGACTACAGTGACGACCGACGTAAGAATGCGTTCTTAACACCTGTCAGTTTTATATAAAAGCTGATTTGATATTTATTAGAGAACTAGCTGCGCCCCGCGGTTTCACCCACATAAGTCTCGATCCCGTGGGAATATCGGGATAAAAGTATTATATGTGTTAATTCTGGTTATAAACTATCTGTTTGCCGAATTTCATCAAATTTGGTCCAGCTGTTTGAGCGTGAAGAAGAAACAAACATACACACACACACTCGAAAACTTTTGCCTTCATAATATTAGTGTGATTGTCGCACTGACAAGGAAAGGAAGGATTTAAAGGAACGCATTCTCTCGACGACCAGACAGTAATTGGCTTACCAAACAGAGGAACATAAGGAACAGAACACAGACATCCACACCTTTTAATGTTATAAAAAATTCTCTTTTTTTTTTCTTTTTTTTTTTAATAGTTGAGGACTATGGTTGACTGATTTAGGATACAGCAATGCACCTCAAAATGTGGGAAACACCTCTGCCTTTTCCTTTAGGAGATACAGGCAAACTCAACTCAAAGTCAAAGCATTTACATATTTCAAATAAACCAATTACAGGTACTTTTGAACTGTCAAGGGGTCGGTCAGATGGACAGATTAAGCTGTATGATGAGAGGCCACGCCTATCACCATCCAGTTAATCTTTCTATCTACACCATAACACCACTCTATATCTTTATACTTTTTTTTTTTTACAGGAGGAAACCTTCAAAAGGCACCTGGACTTTGATAAATCATCATCTGTCTAGCCTTTTCCCAACTACATATGTTTGGGTCGGCTTCTAGTCTAACCGGATACAGCTGAACACCAGTATTTTACACGGAGCGACTGCCTGTCTGACCTCCACAACCCGGTTACTGGGTGATACGATACCCCTAGATAAGACTGGTTGTCAGACTTTCGGGCTTCTGACTACCCGTAACGGCTGTCAAAGATCTACGAATGACAACCGGGACCAACGGCTTAAGCGGCTTTCCGAGGAACGGACGGGTCACCCATTCACAGACCAACCGCGGCAAGCGTAGCTTAACCTGATCGATCGACCTGTGCGGCTGTTATTATTTATACACGGGCCCCTCTCTGGACTTTGATAAATGATAAATGAATGATAATGATAAATGAATGGGAATGAAATTTGGGGGAAAAGACCAGGTAGTGTGGGACTCTTACCTCACTAAAACCACCCCAGTGATCACCATCAGCACATGGACGGGGTCCCGGTACCTTTTAGTAGACCAATCCGGAACCCCCTCAGTGCAATGCAACGCCTATTAGGGCACGTCCCTGGGAAGACTACAAAGGGGTCTCGCTTTGCACGGCATCACGTGACCACAGTGCCACCGTATTCCCCGAAATCACTCGGTGGGCAATCAGAGTCCCCACTCCGATCACCCACGATTCCAAAGTCCCGCCTGCATTAAATGATGCAGGTGGGGTTTCGGCGTGTTAGGCGTCGAAGCGGTTGCCTCCTCGACGCCTTCTACTTCGAGCGGGATTAGCTCTCTCACGATCCCGCTCGGCAGCCTCCTTCTGGACCAACACGGTCTCACAGAAGGAGGCAAATTCCCTCCAGTTTTCTGTCTCCGTCAGCATAGCCCTCACTACTGCTTACAAACCTACGTAACAAAAATTGTTTCTACCCTTTCCGAAAACTCTTTCCAAGAAAGTCTGGCTTCTCGTACAACAAACAATCGGTCGATTGAATTTAATACTTCTGAGTAAAACGATACTACGTGTTGCCATGGTTACTATAAAGAAATCTGAATAATATCTGCAGCGACAAAAGCCACGACGGCCCTTTTTAAAAATATGAATACTCGTAAAATCTGCTTTTTCTGAAACGTAATACAAACAATAATATTTTTTGGTCCAATAGAGTTTTTTGATCCTTATAAGGACAGGATCGATTGATATCAAATTGAAGAGCCCGTGGCTAAATAATAACAGTTGCACTGGTCGATCGATCAGGTTTAGCTACGCTTGCCGCGGGTGGCCTGTGGATGGGTGACCATCTTTACATTCCGAGACCCCTCCATGCCTCGAAAAGCACATTAAGCCGTTGGTTCTGGCTTTGGCAGTCGTTACGGGTAGTCAGAAGCCCGAAAGTCTGACCATCAGTCTTACCAAGGGGTATCGTATTACCCAGTAGCTGGGTTGCGGAGCTCAGTAAAAATACTGGTATTCAGCTGCATCTAGTTAGACTGGAAGTCGACCCGAACAAAGTTGGGAAAAGGCTTGGCGGATGGTGATAGACATCAAAAAAGTTTGTCAAAACAGCCTATTTTCTTACAGACTGTACACTTTTTTCAAAATCTGTGCATGCAGATCAACATGTCTCAAAAAGTCAAGGATAGTCTCCTAAGACCGTTTGGAAATCGGTCTCTCAAAGAGCAGGTGCTCTTACTGATTCGTCTCAAAAATCCAGCCTGTATATTATGGCAAACTTCTTTTATGGGTAAAATAAATAGTTTTACATGATTAAAATATTAATAAACCGCTTTTTCTGCTCCAGTAACAGAAGCAATCACGAAATAAACCTCGTGTGGAACGAAAGAGATTTTTCCTTCGTACATCTAATCTTCTAACTAGCACTTGTAGGTATTCTAGTATCAAAGGCATAACATAGATATACCTTCGAACATCGGTCTGTATGGTCGGACGATCTTCGTTAACACATCATACTTCCGAGGACCCGTTAAGTCATCGCTTCGAACTAACTTGCGAATATCTATAGCTCTAAACAGGATTACAAGGTGGGAATAACTATGTATCCGTTAAATATAGGGCATAATATATAATATATAACGGAATTAAAAGGAAAGCTATCACAGATAAGTAGGGTTTAAAAGTTTACGAGTACTAGTCGACCAACTTAAATGTGCAGTTGCAATGTATGATTTTCTACTAATATTAAGTTTGTTCTTGGGATAAATTCATTCCAACTACGGAACCCTTCATCGTGCGTGGTCCAACACGCACTTGGCCGGTTTTCATAGAAAAGTGCAATATTTACGCAGTCAAAATCTATGGACTCATTATTTTTTTTTTAATAAAAACAGAATCATGTATTGAAAAAATACCCTGCATTTATAGTTTACAAATCTAGGAAAGCTGCAGGTTCAAGAATTTAAAGCAACTGTGTCTCGTTGCACCTTCTTGAAGTTACCGATAGTTATTTATTAAAATCTTAGAGAAATTTTTCATAATTCATTTCCTGTAGCCATTGACTATATATGTAATCTGTTTAGGTACCTACCATGTGCTTCACGACATTGAGCCTTTCTTGCCTCCTGCCATCAAAGAATTACGAAAACCAGAGTGAGTCCATACGGATTCCAGGTACCACTAACATTTATTCTACGCTAGTGTGACCTGGAATCTGTTTTATGTAAGTCATTCACAAGGAGTTGATAAAATACAAAAAGCATTCACGAAATATCATCATCTGCCTAGCCTTTTCCCAACTACGTTGGGGTCGGCTTCCAGTCTAACCGAATACAGCTGAATACCAGTATTCACAAGCGTTCACGAAATATCTAACCTTTGTATCTAGAAAAATATGCCATCGCTGTCCGTCTGAGCAGCGCCACCATACTTTTTCAAAATAAAGACGCTGCGAGAACATTAAAAGTTTTGTAGGTACGAGTACTGCTGTTGGTGTAATAGATAAATAAATAAATTACGTCAAAAACAAAAACATTTAATGCATCCTTCAGCGTGATCACGACATGAAACCACAATCGACAATCCATCTAATAAACGTTGTGATAATAATAACTACGCCTCTGAGTTTCCCCGAAAGGATCAATTGCAATCAACTGCTATTGTAGCAATATGTTCAATCGTTTCATTTGCATTTTGTAGAAGATCAATTTGCGCCTCAAAGTGTATCAATCACGTAAATACTGACCAGTTCAATTGATCGTTTCGGGGACTTACTGGTAATTTAAAAAGCCATCCGTAGTAATAAAAAAATGTAAAACAAAAATTGTTTCTAGCTTCGCAACGAACAATGTTTAGAAATACCAAAGATTTAATTACAGATACAAGCAAATTGCTGGTTTTATAGCCCAGTTCTACGTTTTAACGACTTGACAAGCTGGTCGGGACTCATTGAAAATGAATTGAGGAAGATTGCGAGCTTGTCGGAATATCTAATGCTTTTTGTTCGGTATTATAATATTGCTGTCGAAAGTTACAATATAAAATGTAATGTTAGAAAATGTTGTACGACGTGACTTATAATAGCCTAGAGTACTAGGGAAAGGAGAGGTATGAGTCTAGCAGGGAACATTCAGAGCTGTTTACGTATAATGTATTTATTTGAAATACACAATAAGCTTACACGAACACTTATATGAACACCAAATCGCTTATATGATAAATGTAAGAGAGAGAAAATGTTCATGATAAGTTTTTGGAACAATGTACTCTCAAAAACAACAAGGTTTCTTTCTAATATACAAAATATATTATCGTAAAATATGTCGGCATCTGGATAGCACGCATGATTGTATAGACACTATTTTGTAATAGCCACCCCATCGAGGAAAGCAATATTCTTATAAATAAAGGTAACGGAATATTGTTCCGTTTATAAGTAGGTTTGTACAAACCAACTTACAGAAAAAAAAATCATTTATCATTAGGCTTTTGTGAAAAGCGCTAGATTATGAAACATGCTTATTTTATAGTTCAAGCATCCGTAGCTATACTTATGTATGTACCTAGATGAACTCTACAAAATGTAAATCTCCTCACGAATTCCTATAAAATAACTATGTCAAGATATGCCACAATATAATTATTTGGCTAGTCAGCCTTATTTTGTAACGGTGGATACGCAAGCAGTTGGAAAGTCTCGAATTATTTCTTCATAAAAATTGTCTTATAGTTTAGTTTAAAGAATTCAATTTATTATTTGAGTTCGGAACTATTTTCAAATGCAATAAGGTATGAACATGAACTTTATTACAAGTTACAACATACCAATTCACTGGCAGCATTTCGGTAGGCAGATTATGACACGCCTATGTTACGCCTACTTCTTTGGAAAGTAATATATGGCGTTACTTGTATCGCCTTACAATACTAGGAAAACGGGTAGAGTACGTAAGTCCCACAAGATCAAGATATAGGTGTTCCCTTGTTTCGCAGACATAAATTTCCTAGAATTTCGTTTCACAGAAAATGTTTCGGATAATATTTGGTCCTTATATTTTTATTTCGAATATTATTGTTTTAACGACTATTTACTTTAATGAAAAATATTTCACAGAACCACAATTCAATGAATTTTAAACTCACATTTTTTTATTTAAAAAACTTATCAAACAGTAGAATTATTTTTTAAGGAATATTGTTTGTTCGATGTATTTTTCCCTGGTATTTTATTTCAACGAAAATATAAAAGTACACATGTTAGGTTACTTTAAACCCTGGAGAGAGAAATAGGAGCCCCGTCTGGCGGGGCTGCGTCGAGTACGCCTCATGACAACATAAGGACCAAATATTATGTGAAACATTTTCTGTGAAACGAAATATTCTGCGTATTGATTATTCTATGAAACGATAATATGAGAAAAAAATTATATTAAACGAAATTCTATAAAGCTTTTGTCTGTAAAACAGTGTACAACCCAAGATATAACTGTAGCAACATAAAACAGACGTCATTACTCGTAGCACGGCTACGGGGCTACGTCGTAGGCCTCGCTATATTTGCCGTAGCAAACAGACGGGAATAGAATGCAAATAGATTATTTGCACTTTGTTTACTTACTTACACCTTGACGGAGATTTATTTCATGTTGGGTAAGCAAAGGGAAACTGCGATTTTGCTGGGAAAGATACAATCTTTGCAGAAGAAGATTATTGTATATGGAGGAAGAGT
The DNA here is from genome assembly GCA_949629135.1 of Eremobia ochroleuca. Classification (NCBI taxonomy): domain Eukaryota; kingdom Metazoa; phylum Arthropoda; class Insecta; order Lepidoptera; family Noctuidae; genus Eremobia; species Eremobia ochroleuca. Next base: position 15,929,346 of record OX451396.1, read on the forward strand.
ATAAAAAAAACCGGCCAATGTCGTGTCAGATTACGCACAATGAAGGGTTCCATAGCTACAATGAATATATCACAAGAACAAAATTAACATTGTAGTTGAAAATCATGTTCTCCCGTACACAGCAAATGCAAATGTAAGTTGGTCGACTATTACTCTTAAACTTGTAAAGCCTACTTAGCTGTGACAGTTTTCCTTTTATACTACTACCGTAAACTACTTTTTCACATAATATGCAAAAATAACTATTTAGCTGGTAGGGGGGCGGAACACTTGACTTTAAAAATACTAGCACTTTAAAGCTTAATGTTTCACAAACGCATCCCTGAATCTAAAAATGGTTTTCACAAACCCGCAATATTTTTGAAAGACCTATTCAACGATACCCCACACCATGGGGTAGATGAGAAGAAAAACAACCATCCCCACTTTACGTGTACCCTAAAAATTTTTTTTCTTGATTTTATTTTACCACTTTGTCAGCGTGATTAATATGTATATCCATGCCAAAATTATAGCTTTCTATTACTAAGAGTCTCTGAGCTAAGCGGCGGATGACGGACGGACGGACGGACAGACGGATATGGCGAAACCATAAGGGTTCCTTGTTGAATACGGAACCCTAAAAAATTTAAACATTTTATCGTTGGGTTAGCAAGAAATGATGTTATTTTACTCCGATGTTGTCGTAGTAAACAACACACGTTGTAGACATAGACAACGCGCTTTTATACCTCAACGGGCCACAGGTGTGACGTTGTACACCCACAAAGTGAACGTGTCGATAGTTCTATGTAACAGTTTCTATTTGTCATAATTATAGCTGATGCGATTCGAAACAATGGTTTACTTAAGAGGACTTAGGCTAACCGCACACACACAATAATATTGTCAATGAAATACATATTGTCAATAATATTAGTTTGTAGCTTAGTTTGTGGCTCGCCGAATCCGTCACATTATATTTGTACTTTTTGATGAAAAAACTTTATTATTGTGTGTGTTCAGTCCGTTTTTCGGTATTGTTGTTTATTCATCAATTAAGGTGATACTAAAATTAATAGTTTTTGAAAGCAGCCTTGCGATTCTGTAACCATCTCACCGTGAAAGCTTAGGTGAAGTGAGCGTGGAGTGAGCTGTCATTCGCTAGGGATTAATACTATTAAGTGGTCACTTCACTCATGATTTCACGGTGAGATTTTTACAGAATCGGCCGGCTGGCATATCTCATTGAAATCTAATATTGATTTGTGCACACAAGTGTAATAACATATACGAATATGTGTGTGTTATAACATTATAAAGCAGCCGGTCGATTCTGTAAAAATGTCATCGTGAAATCATAAGTGAAGTGAGCACTTAATAGTGTCAATACCTAACATTGCGGAATGACAGAGCTCACTTCCCGCTCACTTCACCTAAGTTCTCACCGTGAGATTTTTACAGAATAGCACTGCAGGTATCACTGTGTCCTTCTTTTTCTTAGCGTGTCGCAATATAAATGGACTCAGCCCGGAATTCGGACACGTGCTTGGCGCCATCACTACCGTCCATCAGTTCCTGTATCCTGCAGACGACACTTACTGTGTCCCGTCACAGTAAGGGAACAAAACATAATACAAAAAAAAATTGTGAACAAAATAGTAGCATAGTTGGTATAATTTTCTCCTGAAGTACACACATCACTACATAGTATAAAACAAAGTCGCTTCCCTGCCTGTCTGTCCCTATATATGCTTAGATCTATAAACCTACGCAACGGATTTTGATGCGGTTTTTTTTAATAGATAGAGTGATTCAAGAGGAAGGTTTATATTTATAATACATGCATAATATAGTAGAGAAACACTGATAATTTTAGAGGTTTCTAATGTGATGTCGTAAATAAACACATTTTTTTGCGCTTACATTGTAAACGCTGGCTGAACCCGTCGAGATAGATCAAAATAATGTACTACAGTATTGTACACCTTAAAAAGATCTACAAAAAAATTCGCGATGGTATATGTCTATCTCTTAGGGATAACCCACAATAACCATTTTTTATCCTATATTTTTTACGAGAAATAGTGGCTCTAAAATTATCAGTTTCTCCATTGCACCCGTGCAAAGCCGGGGCGGGTCGCTAGTAGGTACTATAATAATTTCAATTTATTTATTTAGTATGGCATATCAACTCAGATTTTCAACACCACTGCTCTCAAAAACGGTGAAGGAAAACATCGTGAAGAAACCGGCCTGACCTAAAAACCAAAAGTTCGAAGACATGTGACGTCTTCGAACTTTTGGTTTTTGGTTGACCTAATCAACCCGCATTGGGCCCGCGTGGTGGATTATGGCCCACTTCCTCTCACAGAGAGGAGGCCCTTTGTCCCAGTAGTGGGAACAGTATAGGCTGCTTATAATCAAATCAGAGTCTCATAATTGACGTCACAACAAAACAAACAAACATAGTCTTAAAACTGTAGCAGGTAAGAGGGATAGTGCTGTTTGTACCACATAAAATGATTTACGTCCGCTTCAGCCAAGCTAACGAATGGAAAAACGAGACTTGCAAACTGGTGGGTACTCAACATATCTCATCTGCAACGCCCTTTATTTTCATAACTAGTGGCCAGTTATGAAAATAACTAGTTGCTAATTATGCAAATAACTAACCAATATATCAAACAAAACTGTTAAATTATGTTGAACTTTAGCTACTTGTACTGCTTCATAGCTGGCTTAAACTTACTTTGATAGAGATTTTTTAGGGTTCTTCCCTAGTCAACAAGGAACCCTTATAGTTTCGCCATATCCGTCTGTCCGTCCGTCCGTCTGCAGCTTAGCTCAGAGACTCTTAGTACTAGAAAGCTAGAATTTGTCATGGATATACATATTAATCATGCCGACAAAGTGGTAAAATGAAATCATGAAAAAAATATTTTCAGGTACCTCTTCTACACGTAAAGTAGGATGTTTTTTTCATCAAAAGGGAAAACTGCGTATGTAATTTTACGTGATGAAATTATGTGTTTTACCCCGCGGCCCGACGAGCTGTACGCTCAAGCGACACGCATCTTGCGAGCACGGCGCGACTGTGGAGAAAACAAATGAAAGAAATTGTTTAGAACATGTCATGAGTAACAACTACGAGACCTGAACAGACGGACGGAAACAGCTAGGCGGCGCGAGCGCGTTTCGCTTGATACAAGTCGCATCGCTCCAGGCCATGAACCGGGCCGAATATGTATGTTTTTGGTACCTACTATTAACACAATCACCTACGCTCATCATCACCAACATGAGCAGAAGATTTTGCCCAGTTGAGCTACGGTTTCCTAGAAGCGGTGACACATAGCCGGTGAATGACGTCACTGAAACTTTTATCTATAAAAGTAAGTTGGTGTGTTTTTCTAGAGAGCGTTTTGACGCCGCCGTAAAGTCAAAGCCCGCTGCCCAAAGATTAAAATCGCTAGATTTGCCCTCACCGCATATAATCACGCGAGAAAGTATCCATATGAGAAAAGTGAGCTCACACGTTGTTATATAGCGCAATTAAGTAAATCAATTCATGACAACCAAGTCACTGCGTCATTTGGTGTCAGAGGTGTCAAAACGAAACAGAAACGCAACTATCTTTTGACAATGTATTTAGCGGCTTAAATCTTTTCCGCTCTCATCATTTTCATGATATCCGTCACTGCGGACGATGTGTATAGCCACCGCTCTTCTAGGAAAACGAACAGTTACAGGCTTTCTATTAACATCTCAACGAATATTACCAACGCGTAATTAATTAAATTCCAACAACGAAAAAATTACATTCCAAAAATATGGCCTGTACCCACATACATAAAAACATTAATTCCATACATATGTATTTCAAGCTCTGTTCAACGAACACGTTTCATTTAACTGGTAAGTTACTTACACATCACGAATTGATAGGAGATATCGTGTATGAAACAATTTATTATACGAAGTCACGGACTCCTACTTTTGAGCCCGAAAATTAAATAAGTTAATTTTGTATTGTACTCATGGCAAACTAAAGTTGCGCAACATAATATAAAGGGTGACATACATCGACGCGGAAACTGTAACCATGAATTCAGAACATGATTCGAGACACCCTAGCGAGGACAAGTTTCGTCGAAAATAAAAATAAAAAATCTGCTGTTTCATAAAAAAGTGGTCAAAATACATGAAGCAGCGATTTTGTTAAATAACCGACTTAAAATTTGAACGTACTCATGTACTGCAGTGCGATTCTGTAACCATCTCATCGTGAAAACTTAGGTGAAGTGAGCGTGGAGTGAGCTGTCAGTGTCATCCCATCTGATATTAGGATTGACCAAGCATACATTTACGATCATAATCGAGATTTTAATAACTTTTAAAACCTTAGACCTGTATCTGTGGACCTTTCTCATAAATCGAGCATTTCACACGAAAATGGCATCTAATACAACTAAACTAAACACTAGGTAGTACATTCACACAGAGCCTTATATTCAATCACGCCTGTCAGTAATTTAGCTATCTCCTCTTCGATATTATATGTGGCTAACTACGGTTCAGCCTGGATTACAGGCTTAGACTCAGCTCGGGTGATAAAGCGTTTGCCTAAAACTATTACGAGTATACATACATCAGACACAGAGTAACGCTAACTCTTATCCTTTTATTGATATTGAAATGTAGGTATTAAGAGAATTTGACAACCTGTAATATAATGTAGGTTTCATAGAGAGGAGATTGAAAGAGAAAAAAAAACTTAAACCGAGCTACAACAAAAAAAAAACTAGGTATAAGTATATACAAAACATAGATATCGTTTTTTTTTTCAGTTTTCGTATAGCTATAAGCCCAACTACGGCGAATCCAAAAGGGATTCCCCCTTTTGGCTTCGCCGTGGTTGGAAAAAGGGCGTCATTTGTTATTGTTGGTTTGTTTGATTTACTTATTTGCAAAAATCAATCTTAAATCATTTCTGTAACATCGTGGGTACTTATTCAATAAAAATAAAAAATAAATCATCACTACCTTACAAGAACAAAAACGGGTTTCAAAGAAGTCTCGTAACAGTATCTTGACTTTATATACTGTATGATTTTTTTACTGTCTCGAAGATTACGAAAAAAAATCAGCTGTTTCATACATTTTGGTCAAGTAGGTATAGAAATTTGGTATTTATCAGCTGTTTTTTCGTGATTTCAGAGTTGCTCCCGTAGTGAAAGTTGTTCATATTCATGGGTAGAACACCCTGTAAAAATTTGGAGACTGTAAAAAAAATCATCCTGTATATTACAAGCTTCTGCTCACGGCGTCGCGTACGTGAATGTCGCAAAGTATCCCACAGGAACGTACTACGTACACGGGACAAAAGTAGCTTATGTCCTTCCCCAGGATGCCATCTATCTCCTTGCCAATTTTTTTTTTAAATCCGTTTATTGGTTTAGGCGTAAAAAGGTAAAATACAGACAGAGTTACTTTCGAATGTATAGTACTAGTATGGTAGTAATACCTAACTCTGTCCCTTCAGAGACGGTTTTGTTAGGTACACCTAAAAGCAACCATTTTTCATAAAACAAAAAAACAACAGATAACACAACGCCTTCCCGCTCTTTGTGTGTGGCCTCGCTAATAACACAGGTACAGTCATACGGGACCGTAATGGGCCGCACGAGAATATAAGATAATACGCCATTTTGAAGCATGAAACTGACAAAGGGTTGCCGTATATAATCATTATGTAAAAAATAATGATAAAATCTAAATGTGGGATGTAACTGTGAGCTTCTGTATCGTTTCGGTGATTAAAATATTCACGTATACGGGTGGCATCCCGACATCGACGCGCAAACTGCAACCACGAATTCTGCAAATCGACGGGGAAGTGGCAATACCTCCTAACTGACATTTTTCTTGAGAAATTCTCTTTTTTTTCGTTTTGAATTTAAAGGCGTTAATCGCATGTTTTAGTGAAATCGCCTAAGTGTATTTTTAGTTGTAACAGCATTAAATTAAAATGTGGAAATATGTACCTCCCAACTAAACAAACGTGTCTATTTTGAACGTTTTGGTTCAGTTTGTGTAAATTTTTGACTTTGTCAGTTAGGAGGTATTGACACTTCACCGTCGAAATGATTCTAGCGTAGAATTTTTTCGTCGATTACAGCAAATTATTTTTTTAACACGTTTACTGCGGCAAGTAAAATCATAATTCTTCATCTGGTGCGGCGGCGGGCCAAAATGCGCCCCCAATGATATACATTTTTTTTTTATATTGTTAGAATGACCTTGAACCCAACTTCCTTAGATTTGATTCGCCTCGGGATCTGCCAAACAGAAAATGAGAAATAAGGCAGGAAAAGCGGCAGGCCGATATCGACCTGAACCGCACTAGAAAGTATTTTTAGTAGTGATGGGACAGAGAAAAATAAGGGGATATCGAAAATAAAACAGAATTATCGTAAAAGAACTGAAAAATGTTTTTATTTACTTATGTCTGTCTTGGAAACATGTTACATAAAGGTTTTGGTTGCATTTCCTGCAATATTTTTTTTATTTTCTTAACTTTTTTTTGCTTGGGTACTATTAAAGGGTTTCCGCAGTCTGTCGTAGCACCCTGCACAATTTCTTCGTTTAGCGCTCATCTCAAGGACATGGTCATTGTCCTTAGGTTTTACTTTATTTTCTGAAATGATTTTTTTTTCTTAATTCCATGTGATTTATTAACCATTTATGAGTTTTACCACAGAACTCGCGAAACTGAACAACTTCCCCCAGAGAACATAGGTCGAAATATGAAAAAAAAAAATTGGCCCTCCCTTACAAAACTTACAACCAGCTGATTGATTTACTATTACTATGGGAGGTCCAACATTTTTTTTCATACTTCGACCTATTTTCTTTGGGGAAAGTTGTTCAGTTTCATGAGCACATTCACCTCCTTCGGGGTTGATACCCCCCTAAAAAAAAATCTAATTTTTTTTGACGAATTCCAAAAGTCGTAGAACAAAAGTTGTTCAGTTACATGGGCTGAGTTACCCCACGAGAGGTTTTGCGCATTTATTACACGTTGTATAAGGTCATTTTAAATTAAGTGAAAATATTTTAAGGGTGTGTTCTAATCATTAAACTGAACAACTTTCCCCAATAAACATGGGTCAAAATATGAAAAAATATTTTTATCTACTAAATCAGTCAGCTGGTCGGCAATTTTGTATGGGAGGCCCATTTTTTTTTTTCATATTTAGCCCATGTTCCTTGGGGAAAGTTGTTCAGTTTCATGTGTAGAGCACACCCTTAAAATATTTGCACTTAATTTAAAATGACCTTATACAACGTGTAATAAATGCGCAAAACCTCTCGTGGGGTAACTCAGCCCATGTAACTGAACAACTTTTGTTCTACGACTTTTGGAATTCGTCAAAAAAAATTTGGTTTTTCATACAAAATGAGAAATTGATTGGGCCCATCTGTATGAAAAATCATTTTTTTTGCGAATTTCCAAAAGTCTTAGAACAAAAATTGTTTTTAAGTATAATCATTTTCATAAAGAATGGTATTACATAAAAAATCCCCACGTCATTATGAGTCTAAGGCTGATATTTTGATATGTGTAGGTAGTAAACAAAACTTACCGCTTGTGCTTCGTTTTCCGTGCACATTTGTTTCGAAATTCTTTTTATTTTTCTTAGTGGAAAATGTTTCTTCACTGCTGTCACTATCACTGTCAATAACTGCAGGGCGAATTAGTCTATTTTCCAAAATTTGTTTTTTTCTTTTATTGCTTGCCATCGTTGATTATATCGAACGCTATGTCAGATCAGTTAGATAGAACAACACTAACTGGCGGGGCGCGCGCTCTGTGCGGTATCGGGTCGCCTGCTGCCTGTTGGAAGGGCGGGCCGAAATAGGCCCACTGCCGCACTCAGCGGATGTTTTTCACCGTCAGTGCGTGGTAGGTCGATAATAGCCTGCCGTTATGCTTTGATGGCGAACACCTACAATTTTGACCGCAAGATGAAATACATATTTGTCTCTGTAGAATTTTTACAAACACCTGAGATAATTGTTTCGCACAAGCGACATAGTTTTCTTCGTCCGCACCAGCTGAAGTACCGCGGCAGGCCGATATCGGCCTGTTACGCAGTGAGCGTGTTAATAACCAGCGACAATTTTCAACCCACCAAAGGGGTTCAGAATTATGTACTGAATTCATCGTCGATGTCCCTGCTACTCTATTTACAGCTAACCGTTCTTTATGTACAGCTAACCGTACAGTAGTTACACTACGAAAGTCGCTCTTATTGCTACGACATATTATTATTAATTATTTTTTATTTATTTCAGAGAAACTCCATACATTCAATTTGTTACAACTGATGCGATTCACCCATAATTAGAAGATAAGATAGATCCACAAATATCAAGTGTACCTAATTATCTTATAATACTTTGTACTGATAAGCTTTAACATTCTAACTAAAGTTCTAGTAATCATTTAAAAATGTTTTTGTTAATTTTCTGTGTACTTAAGTTCGATCAAAGCTGTATTGCTTTGTTCAAGTAGGATCAAGTGAAGTATAAACCCAGTCTTGCCAAGCGTATGCCAAAACAGTATCGCAAAACAACACTCCAAAGCTGATGATTCAATTCCCAACATTTCAATGCAGCACCCAAATAAAATCCAATGGTCGTGAACAAATATGTATTCTGTTTCATCCCCGCTTGTCATCTCTCCTGATATAACTTAATATCTGTCTGACAGACGAGGGGAGGTGCGGTTACTAAGGACTCACTGGCCTCACGATTGTTCCGACTTTCCCTTTCTCACTCTGCTTATGCTTTTATACCGTCGTAAATATGCTAATTATGTTTTGAAGAGGCTTGTTTAAACTTGATGAGAAAGATTCAAGGGATTAATATTTGATTAGTGTAGGTTAACTACAGTCACTAACTGTAATTTCAAGTAAGAAAAGTCAAAAGCCGCTTACAACCTTAACCCTTTACCGCATAGGAAACCATATATGGTTTGACATGTTTACAGTTTATTTTACTCTAAAAAACTAAAAAACTAGCGTATAAATCCTAATGGGGTTTGTTTTTCATATCATTAGCAATAATAAAACACAACTATTTTGTCTATCATCACATACCACTTCGAAATAAAAAATAAAAAAAATAAATATATAAACAAATAAAAAAAATTAAAAATACACTAAAATTAATTCTGAAGCTTTAATAAACTCATTAACATAAAAAAAAAATGTCACTTATTTAATATATCATGCAGTAAAGGGTTAAACTAAACATAAAATCAGCCTTTGTTGTGTCACTTAATTTATTTATTTATTAAAAGTTCAAGCACAAGTAAAAAAAAATATTGTACATACAAAGGCGGACTTAACGCCTGAGGCATGTTCTGCCAGTCAACCTTAGGGTGATGCAGAGACAAAATATGGCAGGTGCAACATACGGGATATAGATAGGAAATTACTGTAAAATACAAGAATTAATAATAATAAATAGATAGATACATATAAACAAAATGAACTGTCAGGAGAAAAAATTATCGGTAGAGGAGAAAATGAACAAAAGTATGTTTTCATTTTTAATTTTTTTTATGTTGGCATCTAGTTTTTATATTTCATGTAATTTATTATCATTTAACTGTGCTTTTATGTGCTGTGCTATGTTTTTTGTGTGCACTGAATAAATGGTTTATTTATCTATCTACTACTGTGAATGGACTCTCTGTTAAAGAAAGTGGGCCATAAACTACCACGCGAGCCCAGTGCAGGTCCTGCTGGATTCTAAGGATCCTCAAGACATTTTTCCCGGCCTTGATAATTTAGGATAAAAATTCTATGTAACAGAATGTAAACAAACTTATTTTACAAAATAATTCGTCTCAAGCCAAACTACAGTAAACAGGGGTTCTGACGACCGCAAGTCGAGATTGTCTGGAATAAATTAAGCGAAGGCAACAAGTTTCTTTGTGGAGAAGATAATTTGTAATCCTTGCCTCATCGAGTTAACAGAATTGAACTGAAAATATTTTCAACTTTATCAACAATTTTCAAGTTCATACATATTCAAGCAAGAAGATTGCGTGTTTCTTAGCGATAGTCGTAACTACAAAAGCACCAGAATCGGTTTATGTTTGAATTTTTCTTGGTTTACCTCAACAACAAAGTATTTGTAAGTGTTTGTTTGTTTGTTTATATGGTGTACATAATAAAGAGTATTCTATTCTGTTCTATTATTCAACCTCACGATTTCTAAACATATTGGAATATAATTATAATACAGGAAAAGATGGGCTACTGATCTTTAGCTAGTGGTACGAGACAGAGAGACGATCCTATTCTAGAATACGCAACTGTTAGTTTTATATATAGATAAAATCTTATACAGACGCCAGCACATCAACCTACTATGCGTGCACTGACTGCACAGGTCCACTCAATCTGTGTCGTTCTTTCCTCAAAAGACCACTTCAGACACCAATCTACATGGTCCTCAAAGAATATGTCCGGATTTTTTATATACACATTGACATTGATGAATTTTATATATACGAGTACAATGACATGGATATTTACTTTTATGTATTTTTTATTTTTTTATTATTACTATTGTGAATGTGAGGACTATGTGGGTCACTTTTTTTTCTGTTTTCCTTCTTAGTTAGTTTTAATCATGATCTGGCAGTTTGAGTAACTTATGCGACCTACCCAAATGTCCTTTCATTGGTATTGTTCGTGAGGCTCCTCAAGCTCTGAGTTAAGCTGCACGATTTTCGACAAATGCGTGCATTGATTGGACAGGTCCGCTCAATCTGTGTGGTTCTTTACTCAAAAGACCATTTCAGACACCAATCTACATGGTCTTCACATGATCTGACCAAGATTATGTCTGGACTTTAAAAGAGACTGTGACCTCTGAGTTTGTTTCGGCCTTTCTTCTCAGAGTAGTCAGATAGGAAACGCCGACCTCATCTAGTTTTAAAAAAATGTGATTGACATGTAAAAGTGTTTGTACAAACCTACTTACAGAAAATAAATCATTTATCATTATCATTTATCATTTACAATCTGTCAAATTTCTTTAATAGATTTTCAACTGTATCGCTATGGTATAAGGTTCAAAGTTGATTGGGAAAATTTGACAGTTTCGGGTAGCTTAATGTGCTGGCGTCTGTACATAACTTATAGCCAATTATGATGCTAATGGTATTTCTAATGCTTAATTTATCGAAAAACTTGTCGAAAAAACGCTGTGTAAACGGAAAATCACTGAAAAACAAAACATAATGAACCTTTAAATAACAACAAACGGATCTGTTGAGGCTTCGTAAGCTCTCGTGATGACGCGATGTTTTGTCCTCAGCTCAGTCGCCGCTTTCAGCTCAAAAACTTTATGACACCATTGTTTATCTTATAAATGAATGTTCCCAGCGTTGTCCGTTGTTTGCTTTTTTATTGTTCAACGCCCTAGCAAATAATTAAAATACATTGAGTTAGCTCTCCCTTTTCCCCTAGTTAAATTAGTATTCACCCTTTTGTAAATGTCAGCCTTCTATTTCAATTAACGATTTAGAGTGGCAGCGTTTTCTTTCCGGCTGCGTCGGTCTGTTTGCCAAAGAAAAATATACATTTTCATTCGTTTATAGCAGTGAGGACCAGAAAATCAATAGGCAACATTGAGGTAGCCGGATGACCTCTAAAGCATTAATAAAAGTTACCGAGGGCTTATGAAACCAAAGTTCCAGACAGCATTAATGACTCAATAGTGTGCCCTCCTTCACGCGAACTTCGAATTAGCTGAATTCATTTACTGCAACTGAACATTTTCAACATTATTAGAACGAAAGCTGGTAGGAATTACCCATTCGCACCGCTCCACATTAAGGATGTTGAATTGCCGATATTAACGCCTTGAAGGTCACCCAAGGTGATGCAATCTCGAACTTACTGTACAATTGCTATATGAATGGTGCAATTAAGACGGTATTTCATGATTTCAGCCATTAATTTCCAGTATTGAACATAGAATTGGTATATACAATGTATTATTAGCTACATTTTTTATGCTATTGTAGCTGGTAAAATGGTGACTAAGTACGTATAATTATGGCCATGAGACGTTACAAGCCTTTCTGGTGATATAATCCTCATTCGCCTCATCATTATTGCCTCCACACGGGGTTAGTGGACCTTTTTTCCCGGGTACCACATTAAAGAAAATGTCCTATTATGCGCCTATTTGTGTCACCCTAAGTGAAATAAACACTTGCGTGCAAAAAATTATATTCATTAAGTTTTTTGATATGTCGTCTCTCAAATGGAGAGCATGGGGCGGGCCATTTTTTTGCACGCAATTTGTATGGTATAAAGAGTATTCTATTCTACTCAATATGAGATCTATTTCGTAACTTTTCATGTTACACATTCATAGGGCGGTCAAAAAGTTACCCCTAGGGCGAAATGTCATTCACAACAGGTCTCTCCGTCATGTCGTCTAGATAAAAAACGTAAAACTAAACCTAATTTCCACAAATGTTTGTGTGATGAGCACGATCATTTATTCTTTGTCTGGGTGTAATTTGTCTATAGTATGTATGTATTTAGAAATATATATGTATATATGCTTATCAGTTGTCTAGTACTCATAGCACAAGCTCTGCTTAGTTTGGGACTAGATGGCGCTGTGTGAAAGTTGTGGAATATTATTATTATTTATTATTATTATTATTAATTTTGTTTCGATATGACAGTGTTTTTTATCAATTAGTCTGCCTCGTTAGCTTTAGTAACATGCATAATTTATTCTCTATTCATAGCCAATTTTAAAATGGGCTGTAAAAACTAGCAGTTTGATTTTTTAACGTAACTAAATACCCTGATGTATTACAGTGCTGAAGATGCTTTTTATGTGTTCTAACAAAAGTTATTTACACTTAGTAGATTGAAATATTGATACAATCAGCAACAAACGGTGGACGAACGAATGGATTACGGCCTAGTCTTTCTCAGAGAGGCTTGTGTCCCAGTAGTGGGCCGCCGGTCGGTTGCTGATTATGCAGCAAAAAAAGTCGATATACAGGGTGACTGGTAATTAGTGACCGATACTTGAACACATGATTCTACTCATGACAACAAACAACTTTTATAATGGGACAAAAAGTGAAATGACGAAAAAAAAATCAGCCGTTCCCTACATTTTGACGACTCGTACGAATATAAATGTAGGGAACAGCTGATTTTTTTTTTCGCGATTTTGGATTTGGTCCGATAGTAAAAGCTGTTTGTTGTCATGAGTAGAATCATGTGTTTAAGTATCGGTCACTAATTACCAATCACCCTATATACAGGGTAATTTGTAAAACACCAAAAACCTCTTAAGAGGTCATTGTACTCATCATTATGAACAACTTTTACTATGGGACCAAATCTGAAATCGCGAAAAAAAAATCAGCTGTTCCCTACATTTTGACGACTCGTACGAACGTAAATGTAGGGAACAGCTGATTTTTTTTTCGCCATTTCAAGTTTGGTCCCATAGTAAAAGTTGTTCATAATGATGAGTACAATGACCTCTTAAGAGGTTTTTGGTGTTTTACAAATAACCCTGTATATAACATTACACATCATCTAAATTGACGCTAAATGATTCGATAATCTACTATTTAGCATTTCATGTGATACTATATACAACGTGTAACGTTAAATGCGCAAAACCTGAAAATAGTTTGATCAGAATAACGAGCAGATTTAATTGAACCACTTTTTAATATAGGTCACATTTTTCAAAAAATCTTCATTAAAAACGTCGCCGTGTCTATTTATTAATAGGGCAAGCAAGCTAATGTCAGCGCGGCGCAGCGGCCCGATGACGACTCCTCCCTCGATAAAGCGTCGTCGCAGACACAAGAAACGATCAGAATGGCCAGTAAAACTAAAACAGTACATAAAACCTTTACAATTCTTTTAATGACTTATTTTCTCTCTGAAATAGGTCAATTGAATTAAAAATCAGTTGGGGTGTCTGAGGTTTTGCGCATGTAACGTTACATGTTGTATATAGTTTTTTTATTACTGAATGGACCCGCTCTTGTCCTCGATCACGCCTAACGGAAAGCGATGGATGAGGTCTATGATGGAACGAGCGTGCCCAGAAGATGCCTAAGGCACTGGAACTTCTACGCATCGACGAAACACAGCAGGCTGCTTGACGCCAGACTCCGGTGGGAGGGTGGTCGCAAACCAGGCGGGCGTTAGCCCTACCACTGCAGGGGAAGAATTGGCGGAACAAACTGCGCTAAACGAGGAAGCTTCTTCATGCATACCAAACTGCTCGCCCCCTGTTACATGAGCCTTAAACATACCTAACTGGCTAAATTTGGGCGTGCTAGGTATAGGTACACAAATACAGACGAGAAGTTTTATGTCTTGCTCAATTAATAAGTTTTAGAAAACTCTAGTATTTGACTTTGTTGCAGACTATACCTACTTGACGTGATTTCTACATTGACTTTTAGGTACAGACGCCAGCACATCAAGCTACCCGAAACTTCAAATTTTCCCAATCAACTTTGAACCTTATGCTTTAGGGATAAAGTTGAAAATCTATTAAAGAAATTTGACAGATTGTAGTAGCCTGATGTGCTGGCGTCTGTACAACTACTAATCTCTCACATCTCCCTCAATTTATGCTATAGATAATAAAGAATACATATTCAATCTCCTATGTATCTGTCTATCATTGTTGTATTATTAATTCCTACTTTTGTAAAATAAACTGGTGTTAGTTTATTTATAAAAGTAGGACATAACATAAAAGGTCCTCGTTACTGAGGTGCACCAACCGTCGCTCGCACCCGGTGATGGTCCCAAATTGGCCATCATCCCCATTTTGGCACACTCTCGAACGATTTGAAGCACGCTATAAAAACCTACACACTACCATAAAATAAATCTGAAAATCAATTCGGCACCTCTGGCGAAATTCCCTTTACTTGAAATAAATATATTTAGTGAGAACGAAAGTTCTCTCTGACCAGAATGATGCAATCAATCAATTCAGTTTTCGCATGTCACTGCAGACATAGGCATCTTCTTAATTGCGCCAAAATATTTGCCTTTGATTCTATTTTCAAAGTTCGGCTTCGGTTAGTTTTAAACGAGAACAACCCAATCCGAATCCCAGTATTCGTCGCTACACTCGCCACACAAGTTCAACACTGCACTAATTAACAATTCCCTTGGCTATGTAACATTGTTTTCCCTCCAACCAAGAGATCGACTTGCAAATACCTAACACGAACAATAAATATACCCACGTAACTGCAGCATAAAATACGCAATGGTTTGCTTCAATTTCATACAATTTCTGTGGCTAGCAGACCTCAGACGGGTTCATGCAAATTGCATAAACTGGTAACCACGACGATCGTGGCCCGCAGCAAACAAAATTCGTTTAATACATTAATAATGAAGTGCACTTGTGAACGTATTCTGGAAACTCACAAAACTGAATTCATCTAACGAGTCCATAGTTACCGAACACAAAAATGAAAATAAATTTAAAAAATATTAACCTTGTTTCGAAAATCAAAATTGAGGGGCCCGTGGCTAAATAATAATAGCCACACAGGTCGATCGATCAGGTTAAGCTACGCTTGCCGCGGTTGGTCTGTGGATGGGTGACCATCTTTACATACCGAGGCCCCTCCGTGCCTCGGAAAGCACGTTAAGCCGTTGGTCCCGGCTGTCATTCGTAGATCTATGACAGTCGTTACGGGTAGTCAGAAGCCCGAAAGTCTGACAACCAGTCTTACCAAGGGGTATCGTATTACCCAGTAACTGGGTTGTGGAGGGCAGATAGGCAGTCGCTCCATGTAAAATACTGGTATTCAGCTACATCCGGTTAGACTGGAAGCCGACCCCAACATAGTTGGGAAAAGGCTAGGCAGATGATGAAGCATGTTTCGAAAATCAACTGACAATGGTCAATATTTTAATGAACAACAAAGAAAGCCATAATATTGAACACGCAGCTGTCATAACAAAATTTTAGGGAACTGACTTTAGTTAATTGTAGAGATGCGCTAAGTACAAGTTTTACCGAGTAACCCAGTACCGAGTAATAAACGAGTGCTCGGAGCATCTCTAGTTATTTGCCTTCCAGCATACACTCCAACTAAAAGGATCGGCTATCAAGTGGGACCTCTAGGAATATACTTTTCTCTTTGCACTATAACATGACACTTGAGCGTCCCTTACAGCCTTACTACTTGAACATTACCGAAAAACTTCTACCGAGTTTCATGTGTCCGAAACGGCTGTGGAAATGTGGCCATGAAAATGTTGTGGCAACATCCATGAAACTAAAAATGCATAAGTTAATGCGAAAAGAATTTTACACTTTGTATTTTGCTATCTCTTGTTAAATATAAAACCTCAAACTCCTTTGTTCATTAGCACAAATAGAAAAATAAAGATAGAAAAATATTTTTTACACACATGGGAAATATTATACAAACAGTAAAAAATGGAAAAAAGAAACAAATGAACATCATCAAATCGAAATCTTACTAGCCAACGTGCATCATGCTACGAGTAAAAGAGAGTTACTGGAGATCACAAACATTAAAAACTCGAAGATTATAGAATAGTAAACAGGATAGCATACTGTTTACTATTCTAAAATCATCGAGTTTTTACCACATACTCCCCATCGACGCGCAAACCGTAACCATGTGTTCCATATATTTTGACCGCGTTAGCATTGTACTTTTCTATAAACTTTCTGTTTTTTTTTTTTTTTTTTAATAACTGACGATCAATTTCATCATCATGTGCTGAATTCATGGTTACAGCTTGCGCATCGCTGTCCATGCCATGCTGTAATGTGTTGTAATATTATACAATGGTGTGATTCACTATTCTGTTAGATTTGTAAATGACTGACAGTGTTACGCTTACTATTTTATTCTGTTTTGTTCAGATGTAAGTCTGACAAAAATCTTAAATAAATAGGTATCCATGTTGCCAACCGCAACGTGACATTCCTGATGCACAGAAGTAATTGATGTTACGCTTACTATTTTATTCTATTTTGTTTAGATGTAAGTCTGACAAAAATTTTAAATAAATAGGCATCCATGTTGCCAACCGCAACGTGACATTCCTGATGCACAGAAACTGCCGATGCGAAGATACCAACTGACTGAATTGATAATGATGATTAAGAGGGCATTGAATACTTCTCTAATAATATAGGTTTGTTTGTGACAACGGACTTTTCGTTTGGTACAGGGCGCCATATATTTGACGGCATTCTCCTTTCTAGGTATGCATGTTAAAGCGAAGCAGTTTCCGATCTGATTACTGTATGGTTTTTTATGTCAATCTTATTTAAATGATTTCACCTGAATAATTCGTCGACTTATTAAAAATCGAAATCTAAACGGTAATCATTAGCAAATGACAGGTGCTAATATCAAAACATAACAGTTTCACGCTACTACCACGAATCACGAACACTTAATACAGAATCAGCTGTCAGATCGCAATACAAACCAGCAAACTAGCAATCCGCTTTCAGCGCTGCGCTGGCACTGTGCATTGTGGACCAGATAACGAACGAGTTAATATTAAATGCCTTTTTGAAACAACACGCTGGAATATTCATCACAATTTTGAATTACAGCGCTTTGATGTGCTTTTAGGTTTAAGAGCAAAAACTACGGGTAAGTAATTAAATCAACATCGTATAATTCCAGAAGGGTATAAAATTGCTAAAGTGGTTTGCTACTCGAAACTGTTTTGATACTGTTTTCATTTTACTACTACATTAAGTTATTTTTTATAGGTACCTGCTTACACATCTTTATAAATCCGTGACCCGTTATGGAATTATAAAGATAAGCCAACTTAGCCTGAACGTACTTATCCTTAATTCCTTATCCAAGCTTAAGAAAATCAATTAGATCTATTGCTGGTAAGAAGGTGTTATTATGAACTTAAAGAGTGCTTTAAAAAGATAAATTGTATCGGCCATTACAATCTTTAACAAGGGTAAGCTCTCCGCAAAATAAACGCTTTGCTACACATAGCTCAAACCATTGGGAAAGGCGCTCTGTCGGACGGGTGGACTTTAAATATTGATCGTTTCAGAAGTGTAGCTGTCTGTTGTTATGCCTAGAAACGTCGGAGTTCTAAACATGTTTGGACACTGGACTTAGACCAATGCTAGCCAACACTTTACTCCAATGAGAGGCGAAACTTTCAAGTGCCTGTACGTGTCAGATACGTCATTACGACACAATCTTAGAAGATGTTCTTCGACAAAATCTCCATTAGATGAAATATTCACATAATAATTAGAATCTACATTCTGAAGAGAATTTTGTATTACACTCGTTTAAAACCAAACCACATTCGCACAGAGTTGCGTCCTCCATCGTCTCATATTTCAGGCTTATCCCAGATCATGGAAACGTATTACTTAAGTAAATAGAGTTCGCAGTTTCCAGCCCACGTCCTGATGGGCTGGATTGATAAAACTAGCTCAAACAAGACGTCAAGGTGGCGACAACGCCGCGAGCTGGCTATCCGCCAAACCTCATTGTGTTATATTTTTATCTTGAACCGGCGACTTAGCGACCCGTTCTGGCTTTGCACTCTGAAATGAATGACAGCAACGTGCTGTCGCATTTTTAGTTCTTAATCTTTGTTTGATATTTTCAGTAGTGGAATGCTGTAAATTGAAGACTCGCGTAGTTGTGCTATTATTTGATTACCTACGAAGTTCATCCATCCATAATATATTTTCCGGTGTTTAAGTGTCCATATAAAGTACTTTAGATAAAACTGTTCGTTCACTCAGTCACGAAAACAATCACGGAAATGTTTTCCAAAAAATACAAATTATAATTTGTTAAGCGTAGGTAATTGCCAGTGACAGCACAAACTAGTAGTGCGATTCTGTAACCATCTCACCGTGAAAACTTAGGTAAAGTGAGCGTGGAGTGACCTGTCAAGGTCATCCCACCTGATACTTGTAGGTAATAGGGATTGACCAAGCACACATTAACAATCATAATCGAGATTTGAATAATACTTTTTATGCTAATTCTATTGATAATTTTGTGTAATTTCAAAGATAGTATTTTAGGTATCAAAATATTAAGTGGAAAAAAAAACACTTTGAGATTCTGACTAAGGTTCTGTTTTGCTATTTTATTTTAAAACCTCAGAAAATAGTATGTTTTTACAACTAAAATACAACCTTTGAAATTATATAAAATTATGAACAGAATTAGCATATAAAATATTGTCAAAATCTCGATTATGATTGAAAATATATGCTTGGTCAATCCCTAGTATCAGTGGGATGACACTGACAGCTCACTCCACGCAAATTTTCACGGTGAGTTTTTTACAGAATCGACCGGCTGTTATTATTTCCTAACTATACACTTCGTTCACACAAAACTAACTCATAGTGAATAAGTGTACGAACAAGCCGGAACAGGGGTCGCCACACGCAACGCGCAACCTTGCCGAAGTAGGTTAATTGTCAGGTGTAGTGGACACTTTGTCTGCTAAGAGGTTTCTTGGGCCACCGTTTTAGCTTATTATATCTCTTAGGAAATATGGCGGGGTTCAACTTTTACCAAGAGAGTTGCTTGCTACATTTTAGTCCCTAAATTGGGACGTTTTTTCATTTTATCATCAATGTCATCTGGCTTAAGCAGGGCGCACACTAAGTATAGTCAAGACAATTATTTTGTTTGTCGTGTAAGTCAGTTAATTGCGTAACACACTATCAGGAGCAATGCCTTCATTTTGACAGTTCAAAAACATTCATTGCACTATTTACGTTGTTGAGCAGACTTTGTCGAACATGTAAATACATGATGCAATGGATTCGCAATATCCTTCAAAATTATTTAGATTGTGATTTAGCCAAAATAGACTTTTGATAACTTTGACTATGAGACTATTTGTTCAATCATCATTGTTTTCATAAAGCGACAATGTGTCTTAAAGACAGTCTTTGATACTCAGATTTGCGTACAGCTTTACAAACGGCGTGAATGTCTGTGTGATTTTAAAACACGATGATGATACATTTTGTTACTCTTCACTCATTTGCATACAAAAGGTACAGTTTTATAAAAACGTAAATATAAATTAAATAAAAAAACCGGACAAGCGCGAGTCGTATTCGCGCACGAAGGGTTCCGTACCATTAGCTATAAAAACAGCAAAAAAAAAAAATCATGTCTGTTGTATGGGAGCCCCCTTAAATATTTATTTTATTCTGTTTTTTAGTATTTGTTGTTACAGCGGCAACAAAAATACATCATCTGTGAAAATTTCAACTGTCTAACTATCACGGTTCATGAGATACAGCCTGGTGACAGACGGACGGACGGACGGACGGACAGTGGAGCGGGAGTTATAGTGTTCCTTTTTACTCTTTGGCTACGGAACCCTAAAAACAAAGGCTTTTAGTTTTTTTTTTTTTATTCCACAACGCCAACACCACCATTTTCACACCAATCACCAAGAACATTTGTTTCAATATTAACTGTAAGTTGGACCTACAGTTAATATTGAAACAATTATTCTACATTTTGAATACCTACTTATCAACTTTTGGCTTTACAACAATATTTTAGTGAAAGGTTTCATAAAAGTACTAGATGTTTTCAAAACGAATCGTGTTTCATAATATTCTACCTAGGTATTCATTTGTAAGCCATATTACAGAAATTAAATAAATTCGACTAAAACAATATCAGTATTATAGTAAAACATTTTCAGTGATCATTTTCTTATCAAAATTATCAAAACAATATTCAAAATGAAATACGGATTGTAGCAATCAGCATTCAGTTTGAGTAGAATGAATAAAAACAACAAAATTTTTTGGTCGTGACAATTAGATATTATTACTGTATACTTATGTCTAGAATCCAAATGAGATAGCTTATGGATGGTCGTAGCTTTTACGACATTTCGCCCTTGGAGTGGAACCTTAATTATATTTAAGAGCACAATTTCATTTTCTAAATAATAAAGAAAAAGTATGGTATCTTAGCGTTTTACGAGCCATTACGATGTGCTGCTTCCTTTCCGACAAGTATTTTCCACTTTGGGATTTTCTCCGTGGTTGAAAAAGTGTCTTGTCTTTTACAGGAGATTCCGCCAGTAAAGCAAAATTTCGATGCTTTGGCACTTCTTTGTGACGCAGGTAAGGTTGCTACGTATATAGTTATTTAGTCACATATTCCATTACAGCTGCAGAAAGCTCTAGGGAATTACATTAGGTACTTTCTGTTCTTTTTAGGGTTCCGTACCCAAAGGCTGCTAACGGAACAAAGGCTCCGCTGTCCATCCCGTCCGTCTCTCAGCAGTCTGTATCTCAAGAACCGTAATAGGTAGACCGTTGAAATTTTCACAGAGTGTGTACTTCTATTGCCGCTATAATAATAAGTAATAAAAATCAAATAAAGTTAAAAATCGAAAAAGGGAGGAAGGGATCTTTAATCCCTTTATATTTTAACTTTATATCTATCAATTATAAATAACCACATAAGAAACGTGTTTTTTTTTTTTTTATATGTACGAAGTGCGCTCAATTTATTCTCGGTCATCATCAACTCAGCCTATCGCAGTCCACTACTGGACATAGGCCTCTCCCAGACTGCGCCACAACATCCTGTCCTCCACCTTCCGCATCCAGTCTACTCCCAGCCACCATATTCCATATTATATGCATACACTGGAGGCCAGTGCAAGTTTGTAAGCACATTGTAAAGCATCACAAAACCAGCTTATCCCATATTTTCGCAGTTTAGCAGTCTCAAGACGCAACATTATGTGAGAATGTGTCACGTAAGCCATTACAACACATTACGTCTCAATAAACTGTGTAAAATATTATGCCTTTATGTTTGACATATTACATAACGCCATTCTTGCATTGTAGACTTATTCTTAGTAGCCAGTTCATATTTGTGAAATAGCCTCCAGCGACTGGTGATACATAAATCCCTCTCACTGAGAGGAGGCGTGTGTCCCAGCTGTGGGAACATTATAGGCTGATTATGATGAATGCCGTTACTCTTTAATGTACATGTACTATGTGTGAATGTAAGGACATAGTTTTTTTTTTTTTTTTTCTTTCAATGTTAGTGATGGTCTGGCGTTTGAGTACTTTATGCGGCCTACCCAAATATGCTTTCTTTGGAATTGTTCGTCGAATCAATGAGCTCCTTCAGTTCTGAGTTGAGCTGCATAATTACTGACAAATGCGTGCACTGACTGGACAGGTCCACTCAATCTGTGTGGTTCTTTACTCGAGAGGCCATTTCAGACAGCAATCTACATCCTTATATGATGAGAACAAGATTATGTTTGGACTTTAAAAGCGACCTACAGAGTAGTCGGAGAGGAAACGCCGACCCCACCTAGTTTTTAAAATATGATTGACGTGTAAAGTATTTGACACGAACAAACCTACTTACAGAAACAAGAAACAAACCTACTTGCAGGAGAATTTACCTAAGATAATGCAGTCCGACTAAAAGTTGATTTTTCCAGTTATAATGAGACATAATAAACATACATACTAAAAACCAAAAATTAAGAAAAACTTTGTTTTATTTCGTGTTCCTTCCACGAATCCTTCCCAGAAATGTTGATTAATAAGAATGCCAACATGGATTGTTCCTGAAAATGGATAGCTTTAATCCGTGTGAGCTTCCATCGGCTTTTGAGCAGTGAGCTGGTATTATGTGAACGTCGGGTGAAAACAATAGGCTTACAAACGGGTTACATAGGCTTACGGGTTACGAATAGTATAGACAAAACAATCTATGTTGCCCGGAAATAATTCGCCGCGACTTTGTGGCACGTATTTTCCGGTTGCGAATTATGACGACTAAAGTTGTCATAGTATGACAGCAGCTCGAAGCGGCTATCTATAAAATAGGATTGCTTACATATAATCTACTAAACTAGGAAGCTATTTTTTATAAAATCTTGCATATGGCAGTATATACATTATTATATCACATGTCATGTAGGTAGTTCCTCCAACTAAAAATACTGGTAGATATTCAACTGCAACCGGTTAGACTGGAAGCCACCCACCCCAAAACAAAAATAAACACCGAACTTCCAAAAAATACAGTACAAGTGAAAAATAACTATACTTAGAAGCCAGTGTCTTTGGTTTTGCATTTTCGTTTTTTGCCACCTTTTTGAAGTCGGTTAAAGAGGGCCTTGCGTGGCTTCACGATTCATTTCGTATCCCACAATACACACACACAGGGGGGGGGGGGTTCACAGGGTCGACTATTTACCTAATACCTACATTAAATGTTAATTAAAGAAGTAAGTTAAGCTGAAAACTTTACACACTTGGACGCAATTATCACTACATAGTATAAAACAAAGTCGCTTCCCTGTCTGTCTGTCCCTTTATATGCTTAGATCTTTAAAACTACGCAACGGATTTTGATGCGGTTTTTTTTAATAGATAGAGTGATTCAAGAGGAAGGTTTATATGTATAATACATGCATAATATAATAGAGAAACACTGATAATTTTAGAGGTTTCTAATGTAATGTCGTAAATAAACACATTTTTTTGCGCTTACATTGTAAACGCTGGCTGAACCCGTCGAGATAGATCAAAATAATGTACCACAGTATTGTACACCTTAAAAAGGTCTACAAAAAAGTCCGCGATGGTATATGTCTATCTATGTCTATCTCTTAGGGATAACCCACAATAACCATTTTTTATCCTATACTTCTTACGATAAATAATGGCTCTAAAATTATTTATCAGCGTTTCTCCATTGCACCCGTGCGAAGCCGGGGCGGGTCGCTAGTTTCTAATAATAACTTCTCCACATCTGTTTCTACCAACGTTACCTACTCCAACGAACGTACGTTGGAGCGACTAACCAAAGTTTAGCAGAGTGTTACGTTGCGTGATACTTAACTACTTAGTTCGCCCTCGTTTGCCCGCAGCCCGCAGGCTCACACCACAAACTGACTTATCGCTTACCTACCTTTGTTTCAAATTCACAAACTAATTCAATTTCCATACCGTCTCATTTGAATAAATGATAAACAAACTTAAAGCAGTCACATTTATTTTGTATTTAAGTACAGCCATTGAATATTAAAACAGATGAATCTTATAACGTAATATAACACGGATTCACTCACCTGTAACGATATTATTGGCTTATACCCAAAAACATGGTAACTAGGAATGTTGTCGGCCTTACATCTTTATCAATAATTCACCTCGTGAAATCCCTGTTATGCGAAAGAGGTCTGTAAATAATTCAAGAATTGCGATAAGCCCTCTGGCGTTATGTAGATGTCCAAGGGTCATCCACTTCATAGTCTTATTGTGGCAAATGGCTTTCTCTCCGTTTGTTTTTTTTTTTTCTCTTGTTTTTATTATTTCCATTTTATAGTACTTTTCCTAAGTGCTGTTTGTGTAGGTATTTAAGGGACCATAAAGTCTAAATACTATCACATTTAGACTTTATTGTCCCTAGAAATTCATGAACAAAATACCGATGTAAGTACCTATCTATCGGTATTTTGTTCGTGAATTTCTCATTACGTATATGTAATGAAGATTTTGAGAGACACGTTAACTGCGCGGAAAGCAGACACAATAGCATAACAATCGCTGTGAATATGTAGGGCACCGGACAGTGAAAGTTTTATCTAAATGATGGTTCAGAATCACATTTTACTGTTTGTAGATTAAATTAAAGAGTTAAATATTAGTCAATATGCACTACTCAACAAAGTCTAGGGAACAAGCTGACTATTTCAATTTATTTAAGAAAACTCTATAAAAATAGTACTGGCCACAAAAAATTTAAAATGTTTTTCGAAATAAAAAAAAATCCTAAAATAAAAACAAAAGCATTTTGTAACAAGGAGGGAACGCCTCACTTGGTCGGAACGTACGGCGCGGCGCTTTGAAACGCAATAACTTTAGAGATTACTATCCATAATCGTTTTTTTTTTCTAGTGAAAATCATTTCCGCTGCTTGCTTGTAACTTTTGTGACTCTGGAGCGTTAAGTCATGTCGTCATTTAATGCGGGACGATATGCTGAACGCGGTGGGTGTGCTGGAAGCAGGGCGCGGTCAACGTGAAACTGCAGACGTTTCCAAGACGTATCCAAGCGTAAATGCCGCTTATGGACGCGTTACAGGGCTACAGAAGATGTTGCTGAATGTCGCCGAGAAATATACAGGGTCACTACTCAGAGATAAGACCGCTTTCTGCAAAATGCTGCGAGGAGGTAGCTTCAAATTACAGCTCTCCAGCTGGTAGGAGAACTCCAGTCTTAGCACCTAGTGGTCGTCAGTGACCAAACAGCCAGGAGAAGATTGCAAGAAGTTAATATTCACGCTCGCAGACTGCTTAGAGCTCCAGATCTTCGACGCTGAAATCGAGGGCGTCGATTATTGTGGGCTAACGCACGTTTGCACTGGACCGACACTCAGTAGGCTCGTTTTTTTTTTTTCTGATGAGTCGCGCTTTGGATTCCATCCCGCTTCAAGAAGAGTGCCTGTTTAGTGAATTCCTGGTCACCAGAGTCGAGTCCAGAATTCTCGGAAAAGTCATCTTTACCACGACGGAACAATTATGGTGTGGGCTGGAATTCGCCTGGGTGGAAGAACGAACCTCTTTTTGATACGAAGCAATTTAAATACGGAAAAATACTTTGACGAGATTGTGCAACCTATGGACACCCCTTACCGATAGCAGTATGGCCAAGATTTCATGTTCATGCAAGATAATGCGCGTGTACACAGCCAGGCTGGTAAGGAATCTCGCTCTGCGAGAACAATATCACACTATTAGAGTAGCCTGTTCGGTCCGCTGATCTCAATCCTATAGCGTATGCGGGGGACTCGGGAGAAGAGCGTTCAGTGGCCTTCCCCAAAATTTGAACATAGAACATTAGCACACCTTTGCAGAGTATGGAGAAATATTCCTCAGGTGACAGGTTCTCTAGGCTGTGTTGAGTAGTGTCCCTGCACTTAGAAAACCTTTTTCATCAAATACGCAGATTGAATATCAAGTAGTTACTAAAACATAACAACAAATGTGTCTAAATAATATGACGTCCGAGATGTCAGGCGGAAGACGCTACCCTCGTCAAGGATTCCATGTAAGTAAGTGTATTGTAAAAATATATAGAACATATGCCGCATTTTTGTTTTTCATTCGTATTTTTTTTTTTTTTTTGTATGTGACAAGCAATCAATTCAAGAAAAGCAAGCAATAAAAAATTGATTATAAACGCCCGGCTAAGTGCACAATGAAGTTAAATAAAACTCTTTTGGACTTGATGTAGTTAGTAATTGCTTTAGACAGGTACAAATAGGTAAAGCTAGAATCTGAATCGAACTGTTATTTGAAAATACCTGACGGCCTGACGGCACAGTAACTAGCGCCACTTAATTTTATTACGAATTTACAAGAATCACCATTCACCGTAAAGGCCGGATAAGAGTGACACTCGCTATTGACTGTCGCTCTAGCAGAGCGTCGCGTCGGCTCTATGGTTGCGTCGCGGCTGTCTAATTCTGATGACAGATGATGTCAGGGGAGTACAGCGGCTAACCACGTCCATGACCATCGATTTAGTTTATAGCAGTATATACTAAACAAGAATTATTTTTCCCGCTTTTGCAACATTTTTCATTGATGCTCCGCTCCTGTTGGTTGTAGCGTGATTTTATATAGTCTATAACCTTCCTCGATAAATGGACTATTCAACAAAAAAAGAATTTTTCAATTCGAACGAGTACTTCATGAGGTAAGCCCGTTCAGCCAAACAAACAAACTTCAGCTTTATAATATTAGTATAGTGTATTAGTATAGATCTATGTCCACGACGAACTGCTATAATTCGGCACAAAGCTGATGATATTGAAGCTGCTGAACCACAAATACGATGACCACTCCCTCTGAAGTGGTCGGCGTATTAGTGGTTCAGCAGCTTCAATTCTCGTGATCTTAACCCTTTACCGCATAGGAAACCATAATATATGGTTTGACATGTTTACAGTTTATTTTAATCTAAAAAAATAGAAAACTAGCGTATAAATCCTAATGGGGTTTGTTTTTCATATCATTAGCAATAATAAAACACAACTATTTTGTCTATCATCACATACCACTTGGAAATAAAAAAAAATAAAAAAATATATACTAAAATTAATTCTGAAGCTTTAAATAAAGACATTAACATTTAAAAAAAAAATGTCACTTATTTAATATATCAGGCAGTAAAGGGTTAAGGATGTTCACAGTCTGATCTCAGTCTCAATCTGCCAGAAATACCTATAATTTCCCTACATTTTTTAAATTGATTTACGCTGAGACGAGTTTGTGACTAGATTTTGAACGTTTCTTACGTTAATTGCCATAGTTACGGGAATTGCCCTTCTGCTAAAGGCTATCCTTTCCCATTATACTTGTTGTCTGTATTCCAATGATTTTACGTTTGGTCTTGCTTCCAAACGACCATTCTCAACAAGTACGACGTACAGACGCCAGCACATCAAGCTACCCGAAACTGACAAATTCGCAATCAACCTTGAACCTTAAGTTTCCCGATAAAGTTGAAAATTTACTATAGACATTTTACAGATTGTACTAGCTTGATGTGCTGACGTCTGTACAAAGTTTATATATAATAAATATCTATCTTTTATTATGTATTATTAGAGTCATTACTTGAATACCACCAGTATTTCGCCTTTTATATCGTAGTTATATCAATGACAAGGAAATCCTAAGATTTTTCCATTTTGTAATATTTCCCTTATGTTACAAATTATAATGTCTTATATTTTCCTTGTACAAACGCCAGCACATCAAGCTACTACAATCTTTCAAATTTCTTTAATAAATGATAAATGATTTATTTTCTGTAAGTAGGTTTGTACAAACACTTTTACATGTCAATCATATTTTTTTTTTAAACTAGATGAGGTCGGCGTTTCCTATCTGACTACTCTGAGAAGAAAGGCCGAAACAAACTCAGAGGTCACAGTCTCTTTTAAAGTCCAGACATAATCTTGGTCAGATCATGTGAAGACCATGTAGATTGGTGTCTGAAATGGTCTTTTGAGTAAAGAACCACACAGATTGAAAGGACCTGTCCAGTCAGTGCACGCATTTGTCAAAAATCGTGCAGCTCAACTCAGAACTTGAGGAGCCTTACGATTCGACGAACAATACCAATGAAAGGACATTTGGGTAGGCCGCATAAATTACTCAAACTGCCAGGTCATGATTAAAACTAACTAAGAAGGAAAACAGAAAAAAGAAATGACCCACATAGTCTTCACACTCACAATAATAATAATAAAAATAAGATACTTTACAAAGTAAATATCCATGTCATTGTTTATATAATATTCATCAATGTCAATGTGTATATAAAAATCCGGAAATAATCTTTGATCTTTGAGGACTATGTAGATTGGTGTCTGAAGTGGCCTTTTGAGGAAAGAACCACACAGATTGAGTGGACCTGTGCAGTCGGTGCACGCATTCGTCAGTAACCGTGCAGCTCAACTCAGAACTTAAGGAGCTCAACGATTCGACGAGTAATACCAAGGACAGGACATGTGTGTAGACCGCATAAACCACTCAAAGTGCCAGACCATGATTAAAACGGAAACAATGACCCACATAGTCCTCACATTCACAATAATTAAAATAATATAAGACTTTAAACAGTAAATGTTCATATCATTCTGTATATAAATAGATATTTAGAAAGAGAAAAAAAAAAAAGTGTAAATCAGCAAAAAATAAAAAATAAACAACATTCACTGTCTAGACCTATTGGAGCAGCTCAATCCCAAGCTTTTTTGTCCTCAATATAGTCTTTTACAGTATAATAGGCTTTCTGGCATAGTTTTAGCTTTATAAAAGATTTGAATTTATTAATGCTTAGTTCTTGAATGTGGCTAGGAAGTTTATTATAAAAACGTATACATTGGCATCTAAACGAGCCACCTATTTTCTTGAGCCTTGTTGTAGGAACAACAAATTTGTGTTTGTTCCTAGTATTTATGTTATGGATATCACTGTATTTTTTAAACAGATTAATATTTTTATGTGCATACAAAAGATTATCATAAATGTACAATAGATTTTCAACTTTATAGCTAAGGCATTAGGTTTAAAGTTGATTTTAAAAAATTGACAGTTTTGGGTAGTTGATGTGCTGGCGTCTGTACATCTATCTTATATATTAGGCATTGTTTAGGTTTGTGTTATATAAGCTAAGTAGAAACAGCGCGTCAAACATTAGGTATTTATTAAACTCAGAATACAGTCACTCAAAGTAAATAAAATCAGAATATTTTAATTTTTAGAAAATACAGAGACTATCCATATTTATTTTCAACTACATGAGCCATGATTTTTCGGCTGTTCCTTTGGGTTTTCCTACTTTTTTTTTTTCCTAATCCACCCCAGTATTGAGGTGAAAAAAAAAACAAATTGGTAATTTGCGACTTTTTTGCTAAAATCAATGTAATTATTTCCTGGATTACAGAATAAAACAATATCTATCTCTTGTCTATTCCGCTGTCCGGAGATTTTTGTGTAAATAATATGCAGGTACTTACTCGGAACCGTTCGATTTCTTAGTATAAGGAAAATTGGGACTTTGTTCTTCGGAATTCATAGCCGTTTTCTGTCGAGATTATTAGATTTGCGGCGGAGTGACGTCCTATTCTTTAAGGATAACATAATAATAACGACTGAATTACGTAGGTACCTTGGCAGGTAAATTGGATTTTCCTAAAAAAAAAAGTATTCTAATATTTAAAGACCCAGAAAGCGGTGGCGCGATGACTTGAACGCGTACCGCGAGGGCTGGTTTGAGGTGGCGTGGGAAAGGAGTTCCTAGAAAGACTTGGGGGAGTGGGACAGAATAGGCTAAAAAAATGGTCGATGATTTATTGAGTCTTGATTTAAAACAAAACCGCCAAGTGCGTGTCGGCCTACGCACAATGAAAGGTTCCGTAGTTGGAATGAGTTTATCCCAAGAACAAACTTAAAATTGTAGTTGAAAATCATGTTCTCCCACACATTGCGTCTGCAAATGTAAGTTGGTCAACACAATCAATCAGTCAATCAACTCAGCCTGTCGCTGTCCACTGCTGGACATAGACCTCTCCCAGACTGCGCCACAACACCCTGTCCTCCACCTTCCGCATCCAGTCTACCCCAGCCACCTTTAGGTCGTCCGTCCATCTAGCTGGGGGGCGTCCCACCGGGCTGGGCTGGGCTGGGGGGTGTAGTTGGTCAACTATTACTCGTAAACTTATAAAGCCTACGTAGCTGTGATAGTTTTCCTTTTAACTTCGTTATATATACTACTGCTGTGATTTTTTTCACATATCATTTAGCTGGGGGGGGGGGGGCACTTGACTCTAACAAAAATTAGCACTTTGCTTAATATTTCACAAACGAATCCGTGAATTGAAAAATTATTTTTACGAACCCGCAATCTTTTTAAAAGACCTATCCAACTGGGGTAGACGAGAAAAAGAACAAACATCCCCACTTTACGTGTAGACAAGGTAACCTAAAAAATTTTTTTCGTGATTTTATTTTACCACTTTGTTGGCGTGATTAATTTGTATATTAATGCCAAATTATAGCTTTCTAATACTAAGAGTCATAGAGGACAGACGGACATGGCGAAACTATAAGGGTTCCTTGTTGACTACGGAACGCTACAAAACCGTGTTAAGCATAATGTTTCTTTAACGTAACACACAAAAAATAAATTTTAATACCTACTTAAACTTTTTTTTTAAGAAATATTCAGAGCGTTGGTGGCCCAGTGGTATAGTCCCCGACTTACGATACGAGTTGTAGGTTGTAGGTTCGAACTCAGACAGGCGCTTTACTTTGTGTTGATAATTTCATCACCATTGAAAACGGTGAAGGAAAACATCGTGAGGAAACCGGCATGCATGTTCTAGAGCTAAAAATCCACCAATCCGCACTGGGGTCGCGTGGTGGATTATGGCCCACTCCCTCTCACAGAGAGGAGGCCTAGCAGTGTTAAAATTATAGCTGATTATGTTATGTTAAGAAATAATGTCAGTCATGATAGGGAAATTCCGGTTGTTAAAATATGTACTTATCTATATCTAAGAATGCATATAAAAAAAGATATAATTGTATAACTGTTGTTTGAAGTACCGACGTCAATCAATTACAGTGCAGTACAAATAATAAACGTTGTAAATTTTGACGTCAAAATACTTTCTATTGATGAGGCCATTTTTGATGCCACTCATGATTTAATCTATACAACCAATAGCGGTGTCTGTGCGATTATAATAATACAAGTCATCGTGTTCATCGTGATCTTTAAGAGCATCGGTAAGCGTCGATGCTCATAGAAATAATTTTACTTCTAATTTTACCCACACCACAGGTACAGACGCCAGCACATCAAGCTACCCAAAACTGTCAAATTTTCCCAATCAGCTTTGAACCTTATGTTTTAGCAGACAGATTGTAGTAGCTTGATGTCGTCATGATGGCGTCTGTACAAAACGTTAAAAAAAAATACAGAATTGAACTACAAACGAAAATACCCGAGAAACCCAAACATACATATAAAAAAATCAATACTTTTGTGTAATTTCAAAGATAGTATTTTAGGTGTCAAAATATTAAGTGGAAAAAAAAACACTTTGAGATTCTGACTAAGGTTCTGTTTTGCTATTTTATTTTAAAACCTCAGAAAATAGTATGTTTTGACAACTAAAATACGACCTTTGAAATTATATAAAATTATGAACAGAATTAGCATATAAAATATTGTCAAAATCTCGATTATGATTGTAAATGTATACTTGGTCAATCCCTAGTATCAGTGGGATGATACTGACAGCTCACTCCACGCAAGTTTTCACGGTGAGATTTTTACAGAATCGACCGGCTGTTATTATTTCCTAAATATACACTTCGTTCACACAAAACTAACTCATAGTGAATAAGTGTACGAACAAGCCGGAACAGGGGTCGCCACACGCAACGCGCAACCTTGCCGAAGTAGGTTAATTGTCAGGTGTAGTGGACACTTTGTCTGCTAAGAGGTTTCTTGGGCCACCGTTTTAGCTTATTATATCTCTTAGGAAATATGGCGGGGTTCAACTTTTACCAAGAGTGTTGCTTGCTACATTTTAGTCCCTAAATTGGGACGTTTTTTCATTTTATCATCAATGTCATCTGGCTTAAGCAGGGCGCACACTAAGTATAGTCAAGACAATTATTTTGTTTGTCGTGTAAGTCAGTTAATTGCACACTATCAGGAGCAATGCCTTCATTTTGACAGTTCAACAACATTCATTGCACTATTTACGTTGTTGAGCAGACTTGGTCGAACATATGTAAATACATGATGCAATGGATTCGCAAAATGATTTAGATTGTGATTTAGCCAAAATAGACTTTTGATAACTTTGACTATGAGACTATTTGTTCAATCATCATTGTTTTCATAAAGCGACAATGTGTCTTAAAGACAGTCTTTGATACTCAGATTTGCGTACAGCTTTACAAACGGTGTGAATGTGTGTCTGTGTGATTTTAAAACACGATGATGATACATTTTGTTACTCTGCGCTCATTTGCATACAAAAGGTACAGTTTTATAAAAACGTAAACATAAATTAAATTAAAAAACCGGCCAAGCGCGAGTCGGATTCGTGCACGAAGGGTTCCGTACCATTAGCTATAAAAACGGCAAAAAAATCATGTCTGTTGTATGGGAGCCCCCTTAAATATTTATTTTATTCTGTTTTTTTAGTATTTGTTGTCACAGCGGCAACAAAAATACATCATCTGTGAAAATTTCAACTGTCTAACTATCACGGTTCATGAGACAGACGGACGGACGGACAGTGGAGCGGGAGTTATAGTGTTCCTTTTTACTCTTTGGCTACGGAACCCTAAAAACAAAGGCTTTTAGTTTTTTTTTTATTCCACAACGCCAACACCACCATTTTCACACCAATCACCAAGAACATTTGTTTCAATATTAACTGTAAGTTGGACCTACAGTTAATATTGAAACAATTATTCTTCATTTTGAATACCTACTTATCAACTTTTGGCTTTACAACAATATTTTAGTGAAAGGTTTCACAAAAGTACTAGATGTTTTCAAAACGAATCGTGTTTCATAATATTCTACCTAGGTATTCATTTGTAAGCCATATTACATAAATTAAATAAATTCGACTAAAACAATATCAGTATTATAGTAAAACATTTTCAGTGATCATTTTCTTATCAAAATTATCAAAACAATATTCAAAATGAAATACGGATTGTAGCAATCAGCATTCAGTTTGAGTAGAATGAATAAAAACAACAAAATTTTTTGGTCGTGACAATTAGATATTATTACTGTATACTTATGTCTAGAATCCAAATGAGACAGCTTATGGATGGTCGTAGCCTTTACGACATTTCGCCCTTGGAGTGGAACCTTAATTATATTTAAGAGCACAATTTCATTTTCTAAATAATAAAGAAAAAGTATGGTATCTTAGCGTTTTACGAGCCATTACGATGTGCTGCTTCCTTTCCGACAAGTATTTTCCACTTTGGGATTTTCTCCGTGGTTGAAAAAGTGTCTTGTCTTTTACAGGAGATTCCGCCAGTAAAGCAAAATTTCGATGCTTTGGCACTTCTTTGTGACGCAGGTAAGGTTGCTACGTATAGAGTTATTTAGTCACATATTCCATTACAGCTGCAGAAAGCTCTAGGGAATTCCATTAGGTACTTTCTGTTCTTTTTAGGGTTCCGTACCCAAAGGCTGCTAACGGAACAAAGGCACCGCTGTCCATCCCGTCCGTCTCTCAGCAGTCTGTATCTCAAGAACCGTAATAGGTAGACCGTTGAAATTTTCACAGAGTGTGTACTTCTATTGCCGCTATAATAATAAGTAATAAAATTCAAATAAAGTTAAAAATTAAAAAAGGGAGGAAGGGATCTTTAATCCCTTTATATTTTAACTTTATACTATTAACTATAAATAACCACATAAGAAACGTGTCTTTTTTTTTAATATGTACGAGGGGCGCTCAATGTATTCTCGGTCATCATTAACTCAGCCTATCGCAGTCCACTACTGGACATAGGCCTCTCCCAGACTGCGCCACAACATCCTGTCCTCCACCTTCCGCATCCAGTCTACTCCCAGCCACCATATTCCATATTATATGCATACACTGGAGGCCAGTGCAAGTTTGTAAGCACATTGTAAAGCATCACAAAACCAGCTTATCCCATATTTTCGCAGTTTAGCAGTCTCAAGACGCAACATTATGTGAGAATGTGTCACGTAAGCCATTACAACACATTACGTCTCAATAAACTGTGTAAAATATTATGCCTTTATGTTTGACATATTACATAACGCCATTCTTGCATTGTAGACTTATTCTTAGTAGCCAGTTCATATTTGTGAAATAGCCTCCAGCGACTGGTGATACATAAATCCCTCTCACTGAGAGGAGGCGTGTGTCCCAGCTGTGGGAACATTATAGGCTGATTATGATGAATGCCGTTACTCTTTAATGTACATGTACTATGTGTGAATGTAAGGACATAGTTTTTTTTTTTTTTTTTCTTTCAATGTTAGTGATGGTCTGGCGTTTGAGTACTTTATGCGGCCTACCCAAATATGCTTTCTTTGGAATTGTTCGTCGAATCAATGAGCTCCTTCAGTTCTGAGTTGAGCTGCATAATTACTGACAAATGCGTGCACTGACTGGACAGGTCCACTCAATCTGTGTGGTTCTTTACTCGAGAGGCCATTTCAGACAGCAATCTACATCCTTATATGATGAGAACAAGATTATGTTTGGACTTTAAAAGCGACCTACAGAGTAGTCGGAGAGGAAACGCCGACCCCACCTAGTTTTTAAAATATGATTGACGTGTAAAGTATTTGACACGAACAAACCTACTTACAGAAACAAGAAACAAACCTACTTGCAGGAGAATTTACCTAAGATAATGCAGTCCGACTAAAAGTTGATTTTTCCAGTTATAATGAGACATAATAAACATACATACTAAAAACCAAAAATTAAGAAAAACTTTGTTTTATTTCGTGTTCCTTCCACGAATCCTTCCCAGAAATGTTGATTAATAAGAATGCCAACATGGATTGTTCCTGAAAATGGATAGCTTTAATCCGTGTGAGCTTCCATCGGCTTTTGAGCAGTGAGCTGGTATTATGTGAACGTCGGGTGAAAACAATAGGCTTACAAACGGGTTACATAGGCTTACGGGTTACGAATAGTATAGACAAAACAATCTATGTTGCCCGGAAATAATTCGCCGCGACTTTGTGGCACGTATTTTCCGGTTGCGAATTATGACGACTAAAGTTGTCATAGTATGACAGCAGCTCGAAGCGGCTATCTATAAAATAGGATTGCTTGCATATAATCTACTAAACTAGGAAGCTATTTTTTATAAAATCTTGCATATGGCAGTATATACATTATTATATCACATGTCATGTAGGTAGTTCCTCCAACTAAAAATACTGGTAGATATTCAACTGCAACCGGTTAGACTGGAAGCCACCCACCCCAAAACAAAAATAAACACCGAACTTCCAAAAAATACAGTACAAGTGAAAAATAACTATACTTAGAAGCCAGTGTCTTTGGTTTTGCATTTTCGTTTTTTGCCACCTTTTTGAAGTCGGTTAAAGAGGGCCTTGCGTGGCTTCACGATTCATTTCGTATCCCACAATACACACACACAGGGGGGGGGGGGTTCACAGGGTCGACTATTTACCTAATACCTACATTAAATGTTAATTAAAGAAGTAAGTTAAGCTGAAAACTTTACACACTTGGACGCAATTATCACTACATAGTATAAAACAAAGTCGCTTCCCTGTCTGTCTGTCCCTTTATATGCTTAGATCTTTAAAACTACGCAACGGATTTTGATGCGGTTTTTTTTAATAGATAGAGTGATTCAAGAGGAAGGTTTATATGTATAATACATGCATAATATAATAGAGAAACACTGATAATTTTAGAGGTTTCTAATGTAATGTCGTAAATAAACACATTTTTTTGCGCTTACATTGTAAACGCTGGCTGAACCCGTCGAGATAGATCAAAATAATGTACCACAGTATTGTACACCTTAAAAAGGTCTACAAAAAAGTCCGCGATGGTATATGTCTATCTATGTCTATCTCTTAGGGATAACCCACAATAACCATTTTTTATCCTATACTTCTTACGATAAATAATGGCTCTAAAATTATTTATCAGCGTTTCTCCATTGCACCCGTGCGAAGCCGGGGCGGGTCGCTAGTTTCTAATAATAACTTCTCCACATCTGTTTCTACCAACGTTACCTACTCCAACGAACGTACGTTGGAGCGACTAACCAAAGTTTAGCAGAGTGTTACGTTGCGTGATACTTAACTACTTAGTTCGCCCTCGTTTGCCCGCAGCCCGCAGGCTCACACCACAAACTGACTTATCGCTTACCTACCTTTGTTTCAAATTCACAAACTAATTCAATTTCCATACCGTCTCATTTGAATAAATGATAAACAAACTTAAAGCAGTCACATTTATTTTGTATTTAAGTACAGCCATTGAATATTAAAACAGATGAATCTTATAACGTAATATAACACGGATTCACTCACCTGTAACGATATTATTGGCTTATACCCAAAAACATGGTAACTAGGAATGTTGTCGGCCTTACATCTTTATCAATAATTCACCTCGTGAAATCCCTGTTATGCGAAAGAGGTCTGTAAATAATTCAAGAATTGCGATAAGCCCTCTGGCGTTATGTAGATGTCCAAGGGTCATCCACTTCATAGTCTTATTGTGGCAAATGGCTTTCTCTCCGTTTGTTTTTTTTTTTTCTCTTGTTTTTATTATTTCCATTTTATAGTACTTTTCCTAAGTGCTGTTTGTGTAGGTATTTAAGGGACCATAAAGTCTAAATACTATCACATTTAGACTTTATTGTCCCTAGAAATTCATGAACAAAATACCGATGTAAGTACCTATCTATCGGTATTTTGTTCGTGAATTTCTCAGTACGTATATGTAATGAAGATTTTGAGAGACACGTTAACTGCGCGGAAAGCAGACACAATAGCATAACAATCGCTGTGAATATGTAGGGCACCGGACAGTGAAAGTTTTATCTAAATGATGGTTCAGAATCACATTTTACTGTTTGTAGATTAAATTAAAGAGTTAAATATTAGTCAATATGCACTACTCAACAAAGTCTAGGGAACAAGCTGACTATTTCAATTTATTTAAGAAAACTCTATAAAAATAGTACTGGCCACAAAAAATTTAAAATGTTTTTCGAAATAAAAAAAAATCCTAAAATAAAAACAAAAGCATTTTGTAACAAGGAGGGAACGCCTCACTTGGTCGGAACGTACGGCGCGGCGCTTTGAAACGCAATAACTTTAGAGATTACTATCCATAATCGTTTTTTTTTTCTAGTGAAAATCATTTCCGCTGCTTGCTTGTAACTTTTGTGACTCTGGAGCGTTAAGTCATGTCGTCATTTAATGCGGGACGATATGCTGAACGCGGTGGGTGTGCTGGAAGCAGGGCGCGGTCAACGTGAAACTGCAGACGTTTCCAAGACGTATCCAAGCGTAAATGCCGCTTATGGACGCGTTACAGGGCTACAGAAGATGTTGCTGAATGTCGCCGAGAAATATACAGGGTCACTACTCAGAGATAAGACCGCTTTCTGCAAAAT
The DNA here is from genome assembly GCA_949629135.1 of Eremobia ochroleuca. Classification (NCBI taxonomy): domain Eukaryota; kingdom Metazoa; phylum Arthropoda; class Insecta; order Lepidoptera; family Noctuidae; genus Eremobia; species Eremobia ochroleuca. Next base: position 15,967,259 of record OX451396.1, read on the forward strand.
GCTGCGAGGAGGTAGCTTCAAATTACAGCTCTCCAGCTGGTAGGAGAACTCCAGTCTTAGCACCTAGTGGTCGTCAGTGACCAAACAGCCAGGAGAAGATTGCAAGAAGTTAATATTCACGCTCGCAGACTGCTTAGAGCTCCAGATCTTCGACGCTGAAATCGAGGGCGTCGATTATTGTGGGCTAACGCACGTTTGCACTGGACCGACACTCAGTAGGCTCGTTTTTTTTTTTTCTGATGAGTCGCGCTTTGGATTCCATCCCGCTTCAAGAAGAGTGCCTGTTTAGTGAATTCCTGGTCACCAGAGTCGAGTCCAGAATTCTCGGAAAAGTCATCTTTACCACGACGGAACAATTATGGTGTGGGCTGGAATTCGCCTGGGTGGAAGAACGAACCTCTTTTTGATACGAAGCAATTTAAATACGGAAAAATACTTTGACGAGATTGTGCAACCTATGGACATCCCTTACCGATAGCAGTATGGCCAAGATTTCATGTTCATGCAAGATAATGCGCGTGTACACAGCCAGGCTGGTAAGGAATCTCGCTCTGCGAGAACAATATCACACTATTAGAGTAGCCTGTTCGGTCCGCTGATCTCAATCCTATAGCGTATGCGGGGGACTCGGGAGAAGAGCGTTCAGTGGCCTTCCCCAAAATTTGAACATAGAACATTAGCACACCTTTGCAGAGTATGGAGAAATATTCCTCAGGTGACAGGTTCTCTAGGCTGTGTTGAGTAGTGTCCCTGCACTTAGAAAACCTTTTTCATCAAATACGCAGATTGAATATCAAGTAGTTACTAAAACATAACAACAAATGTGTCTAAATAATATGACGTCCGAGATGTCAGGCGGAAGACGCTACCCTCGTCAAGGATTCCATGTAAGTAAGTGTATTGTAAAAATATATAGAACATATGCCGCATTTTTGTTTTTCATTCGTATTTTTTTTTTTTTTTTGTATGTGACAAGCAATCAATTCAAGAAAAGCAAGCAATAAAAAATTGATTATAAACGCCCGGCTAGGTGCACAATGAAGTTAAATAAAACTCTTTTGGACTTGATGTAGGTAGTAATTGCTTTAGACAGGTACAAATAGGTAAAGCTAGAATCCGAATCGAACTGTTATTTGAAAATACCTGACGGCCTGACGGCGCAGTAACTAGCGCCACTTAATTTTGTTACGAATTTACACGAATCACCATTCACCGTAAAGGCCGGATAAGAGTGACACTCGCTATTGATTGTCGCTCTAGCAGAGCGTCGCGTCGGCTCTATGGTTGCGTCGCGGCTGTCTAATTCTGATGACAGATGATGTCAGGGGAGTACAGCGGCTAACCACGTCCATGAACATCGATTTAGTTTATAGCAGTATATACTAAACAAGAATTATTTTTCCCGCTTTTGCAACATTTTTCATTGATGCTGCGCTCCTGTTGGTTGTAGCGTGATGTTATATAGCCTATAACCTTCCTCGATAAATGGACTATTCAACAAAAAAATAATTTTTCAATTCGAACGAGCACTTCATGAAATTAGCTCGTTCAGCCAAACAAACAAACTTCAGCTTTATAATATTAGTATAGTGTATTAGTATAGATCTATGTCCACGACGAACTGCTATAATTCGGCACAAAGCTGATGATATTGAAGCTGCTGAACCACAAATACGATGACCACTCCCTCTGAAGTGGTCGGCGTATTAGTGGTTCAGCAGCTTCAATTCTCGTGATCTTAACCCTTTACCGCATAGGAAACCATAATATATGGTTTGACATGTTTACAGTTTATTTTAATCTAAAAAAATAGAAAACTAGCGTATAAATCCTAATGGGGGATTGTTTTTCATATCATTAGCAATAATAAAACACAACTATTTTGTCTATCACCACATACCACTTGGAAATAAAAAAATATATAAAAAATATACTAAAATTAATTCTGAAGCTTTAATAAAGACATTAACATTAAAAAAAAAATTGTCACTTATTTAATATACCATGCAGTAAAGGGTTAAGGATGTTCACAGTCTGATCTCAGTCTCAATCTGCCAGAAATAATTTCCCTACATTTTTTAAATTGATTGTCGCTGAGACGAGTTTGTGACTAGATTTTGAACGTTTCTAGTTACGGGAATTGCCCTTCTGCTAAAGGCTATCCTGTCCCATTATACTTGTTGTCTGTATTCCAATGATTTTACGTTTGGTCTTGCTTCCAAACGACCATTCTCAACAAGTACGACGTACAGACGCCAGCACATCAAGCTACCCGAAACTGACAAATTCGCAATTAACCTTGAACCTTAAGTTTCCCGATAAAGTTGAAAATTTATTATAGACATTTTACAGATTGTACTAGCTTGATGTGCTGACGTCTGTACAAAGTTTATATATAATAAATATCTATCTTTTATTATGTATTATTAGAGTCATTACTTGTATACCACCAGTCTTTCGCCTTTTATATCGTAGTTATATCAATGACAAAGAAATCCTAAGATTTTTCCATTTTGTAATATTTCCCTTATGTTACAAATTATAATGTCTTATATTTTTCTTGTACAAACGCCAGCACATCAAGCTACTACAATCTTTCAAATTTCTTTAATAGATTTTCAACTTTATAGCTAAGGCATTAGGTTTAAAGTTGATTTAAAAAATTTGACAGTTTTGGGTAGTTGATGTGTGGCGTCTGTACATCTATCTTATATATTAGGCATTGTTTAGGTTTGTGTTATATAAGCTAAGTAGAAACAGCGCGTCAAACATTAGGTATTTATTAAACTCAGAATACAGTCAGTCAAAGTAAATAAAATCAGAATATTTTAATTTTTGGAAAAAACAGAGACTATCCATATTTATTTTCAACTACATGACCCATGATTTTTCGGCTGTTCCTTTGGGTTTTCCTACTTTTCTTTTTTCCTAATCCACGCCAGTATTGAGGTGAAAAAAAAAACAAATTGGTAATTTGCGACTTTTTTGCTAAAATCAATCTAATTATTTCCTGGATTACAGAATAAAACAATATCTATCTCTTGTCTATTCCGCTGTCTGGAGATTTTTGTGTAAATAATATGCAGGTACTTACTCGGAACCGTTCGATTTCTTAGTATAAGGAAAATTGGGACTTTGGGCTTCGGAATTCATAGCCGTTTTCTGTCGAGATTATTAGATTTGCGGCGGAGTGACGTCCTATTCTTTAAGGATAACATAATAATAACGACTGAATTACGTAGGTACCTTGGCAGGTAAATTGGATTTTCCTAAAAAAAAAGTATTCTAAGATACATATTTAAAGACTCAGAAAGCGGTGGCGCGATGACTTGAACGCGTACCGCGAGGGCTGGTTTGAGGTGGCGCGGGAAAGGAGTTCCTAGAAAGACTTGGAGGAGTGGAACAGAATAGGCTAAAAAAATGGTTGATGATTTATTGAGTCTTGATTTAAAACAAAATCGCCAAGTGCGTGTCGGCCTACGCACAATGAAAGGTTCCGTAGTTGGAATGAGTTTATCCCAAGAACAAACTTAACATTGTAGTTGAAAATCATGTTCTCCCACACATTGCGTCTGCAAATGTAAGTTGGTCAACTCAATCAATCAGTCAATCAACTCAGCCTGTCGCAGTCCACTGCTGGACATAGACCTCTCCCAGACTGCGCCACAACACCCTGTCCTCCACCTTCCGCATCCAGTCTACCCCAGCCACCTTTAGGTCGTCCGTCCATCTAGCTGGGGGGCGTCCCACCGGGCTGGGCTGGGCTGGGGGGTGTAGTTGGTCAACTATTACTCGTAAACTTATAAAGCCTACGTAGCTGTGATAGTTTTCCTTTTAACTTCGTTATATATACTACTGCTGTGATTTTTTTCACATATCATTTAGCTGGGGGGGGGGGGGGGGCACTTGACTCTAACAAAAATTAGCACTTTGCTTAATATTTCACAAACGAATCCGTGAATTGAAAAATTATTTTTACGAACCCGCAATCTTTTTAAAAGACCTATCCAACTGGGGTAGACGAGAAAAAGAACAAACATCCCTTTACGTGTAGACAAGGTAACCTAAAAAATTTTTTTCGTGATTTTATTTTACCACTTTGTTGGCGTGATTAATTTGTATATTAATGCCAAATTATAGCTTTCTAATACTAAGAGTCATAGAGGACAGACGGACATGGCGAAACTATAAGGGTTCCTTGTTGACTACGGAACGCTACAAAACCGTGTTAAGCATAAAGTTTCTTTAACGTAACACACAAAAAATAAATTTTAATACCTACTTAAACTTTTTTTTTAAGAAATATTCAGAGCATTGGTGGCCCAGTGGTATAGTCCCCGACTTACGAGTTGTAGATTGTAGGTTCGAACTTAGACAGGCGCTTCACTTTGTGTTGATAATTTCATCACCATTGAAAACGGTGCAGGAAAACATCGTGAGGAAACCGGCATGCATGTTCTAGAGCTAAAAATCCACCAATCCGCACTGGGGCCGCGTGGTGGATTATGGCCCACTCCCTCTCACAGAGAGGAGGCCTAGCAGTGTTAAAATTATAGCTGATTATGTTATGTTAAGAAATAATGTCAGTCATGATAGGGAAATTCCGGTTGTTAAAATATGTACTTACCTATATCTAAGAATGGCAAAAGTATACGTAAAAACATACTGCATATAAAAAAAGATATAATTGTATAACTGTTGTTTGAAGTACCGACGTCAATCAATTACAGTGCAGTACAAATAATAAACGTTGTAAAGTTTGACGTCAAAACACTTTCTATTGATGAGGCCATTTTTGATGCCACTCATGATTTAATCTATACAACCAATAGCGGTGTCTGTGCGATTATAATAATACAAGTCATCGTGTTCATCGTGATCTTTAAGAGCATCGGTAAGCGTCGATGCTCATAGAAATAATTTTACTTCTAATTTTACCCACACCACAGTACAGACGCCAGCACATCAAGCTACCCAAAACTGTCAAATTTTCCCAATCAGCTTTGAACCTTATGTTTTAGCAGACAGATTGTAGTAGCTTGATGTCGTCATGATGGCGTCTGTACAAAACGCAAAAAAAATACAGAATTGAACTACAAACGAAAATACCCGAGAAACCCAAACATACATATAAAAAAATCAATACTGAGTGCAAAATCTAGTCCTGTCTTTTTTATAATACTACTTAGATACTCGTGTCATGACAAAAATAAATGTAGGTGGCAGACAGACGATTCGTAACTGCACGTATAGATTGATCGAACTTAAAAAGTGAAAGCCACCCAAAGCAAAACAAGTTCCGTTTTGAAATACAACGCTCTTCACGTTATGACTGTGTTGCACAATGGACGCGCGGAATCTATATGTATATACAAAAGGAGAATCTGACCGACTTAGGGCTCTTTCCCACGGCAAAATCCCGTTTTTTGAAGGTACGGTTTTTTGCAGGATCCCGTTTAGTGGTGTACGTGTTTAAATATACAGATTCACACAAGTATCCCGTATTCCGTATACTGCAAACAGGACGCTTGTGTGAATATGTATATTTAAACACGTACACCACTAAACGGGATCCTGCAAAAAAGCGTACCTGCAAAAAACGGGATCTTGCAGTGGGAAAGAGTCCTGACTGATTGAATGACATTTCAACAGCCGAAACTACTGGGACTAAGAATGTGAAGTTTTGCACACAACTTCCTTTTATAATATAAGGGACCAATAAGGTTTTTTAGGAATTCGTCTTTTGAGGGGGTGAATAGGGGGAACTCTTTATGAAAAATATTATTCCGTGACTTAATTAACTTGAAACTTGGCACGAATACTTAGCTAAGTAAATAAAAAAGTAAGTCATTATTTGTTTTTTTTTTTTTAACTACCCCCTAAAGGGTTATTAGAGAATGTTAAAGTTGGTATGAAAGAATTTTAACGCGTGGTCCGAGTAACTCAATACTTGGTATTTATACTTAAGATCGGAAATAAAGAATAATCTACAGACACCAGCACATCAAACTACCCGAAACTGCCCAATTTTCCCAATCAACCTTGAACCTAATGCGAGTAGAATACGGAATGGCAACGCACAAAATAAAGTTAAAATAAAGTTCAAAATCTATTAAAGAAAGACAGATTATAGTAGCTTGATGTGCTGGCGTCTGTACTTTTAATAAACTTTGTAAGGAAAATACGAACTCAACACGGGCAAAGTCACGAGCGAAGTGCTAGTTCTTAAATAAATGACAATGACAGCCAAGCCCTCACTTTTGACAAATCTAACTAATGACTCGTAAATGTCAGGAGGATTTCACTTTTTTAAAAGCATTAGGTACACAGACACAAAAGCGAAGTAATAATTAAAAGCTTTGTCAAAAACATAAACGGGCAAAACAAGCATAAGCATAAGCGGAAATTGCAAAGTTGTTTTCAAAATTGACATTTTTTTTAGACATAGACATTTAATTATTATTAGTCAATACTGTCCTAGTTTTGTTTTAAGTGCGTGTGTGATCATAGTTTTTAAGTTTAATATTCGTATACAATTGTAATTGTTCAAGAATAAATAAATCAATCAAATCAATCAAAATAAATAGCGTAGAGTCATCTCAACACCTCTCTTCCTTGAATTTGTATATATTTATATGTCATTAATATATATTATAGTAAATCGTATATATGTGTTTATAACTTATTTATGTATTTGTCTAGTTTTAATATTTTTTTTTATTTTTTATTATTGTTCCTCTCAACCAAAGCACCTGCCATCTAATCTCTTCACCACCCTTGGTTGACTGGCAGAGAATGCCTAAGGCATTAAGTCCGCCTTTGTACCTTTTGTGCGAAAAGTTTAAATAAATAAACATTCTAAAGGCTCTTGCTAAGTAAATAAAAAGTAAGTCATTTTTTGTTTTTTTAAACTACCCCTAAAGTGTGATTAGAGAATGTTAAAGTTGGTGTGAAAGAATTTTAACGCGTGGTACAATTAAGTGCTACTACAATTTGTCAAATTTCTTTAATAGATTTTCAACCTTATCGCTAAAACATAAGGTTCAAAGTGGATTGGGAAGATTTGACAGTTTCGGGTAGCTTGAGGTGGTGGCGTCTGTACATTTCTGATATAACCTACTAACTCCTGGGCGCGACTTCGTCAGCTTGAAATTTGACTTTTTTTCATTTTGCTTAGCTCCTAAGGGTCCTAGCTTGATGTTAAATAAAAAAATCCTATAACCTTCCTCAAGGATTGGGCTATCAAAACCAAAAAGATTTTTTCAAATCCGACTGGTAATTCCTGAGATTAGCGCGTTCAAACAAACAAACAAACTCTTCACTTAGTATAGGTTAAGGAGGCACGTGTTTGGACGATGACTCCGTGACAAGATAGTATACAGCCGGTCGATTCTGTAAAAATCTCACCGTAAAATCATAAGTGAAGTGAGCACTTAATAGTGTTAATCCCTAGTATTAGGGAATGACAGAGCTCACTTCCCGCTCACTTCACCTAAGTTCTCACGGTGAGATTTTTACAGAATTGCACTGCAGTATTATAATCAGTGATCGGAATAGGCTGAGTATATTTACCTAAAGTTTAAAGAACACAGACGGAAATCGGAGACTTCCTTATGACATTTTTTTTTACCGGTAAATTTACCGGAACTTTAATTATGTAACTTTCAATATCTTATTTAATCATTAAAAAAAAATTATCATCAAAATCGTTACCTAAGAAATGATGCAACATATGTGTATTTTAAATTTAGTTCAAAATAAAAAAAATATGTGCAAAATGTTCTAAAGAAGCATGATTAGCTAATAGAAGCTTTAATTGTAATAATTTGATGTCCCAGCAAATTTCCAGCCTAATAGGAAAGTTATACGGCTCGTTAGCTTGAGGTATTATGTTGTCAAATTTCGTCACGAATTTATTAAACTAACAACATTAGCATACTATAGGCGACGATTGATTTGTTTCAATTTGCTACAAGCATAGTATTTTAATTCAATTACGAAAATCTACTAATCTACGGTTTTTCAATCTTGTTACCTACTACTAGCTTCTCCCGCGGCTCTGCGGCCGTAGTCATTCTCACAGGAACTGCAGTGCGATTCTGTAACCACCTCACTTCGAAATCTTAAATGAAGTGAGCGTGGAGTGAGCTGTCGGTGTATCCACCTGATACTATGGATTGACCAAGAATACATTTACAATCATAATCGAGATTTTAATAATATTTTTATGCTAATTCTATTCTACGCTTGCCGCGGTTGGTCTGTGGATGGGTGACCATCTTTACATACCGAGACCCCTCCGTGCCTCGGAAAGCACATTAAGCCGTTGGTCCCGGCTGTCATTCGTAGATCTTTGACAGTCGTTACGGGTAGTCAGAAGCCCGAAAGTCTGACAACCAATCTTACCTAGGAGTATCGTATTACCCAGTATCTGGGTTGTGGAGGTCAGATAGGCAGTCGCTCCACGTAAAATACTGGTATTCAGCTGCATCCGGTTAGACTGGAAGCCGACCACAACATAGTTGGGAAAAGGCTAGGCAGATGATGATGATGCTAATTCTATTGATAATTTTATATAATTTCAAAGCTAGTATTTTAACTGTCAAAAAAATACTATTTTGTTACATGTTTCATGTCGATTCTGTAAAAATCTCGCCGTGAAAACTTGCGTGGAGTGAGCTCTCAGTGTCATCCCACTGATGCTAATTTTATATAATTTCAAAGCTAGTATTTTAACTGTCAAAAAAATACTATTTTGTTACATGCTGCATGTCGATTCTGTAAAAATCTCGCCGTGAAAACTTGCGTGGAGTGAGCTGTCAGTGTCATCCCACTGATGCTAATTTTGTCTTCACATACCAAGACCCCTCGTCTTGCACTAGAAGGTGGTCACCCATCCACGGACCAACCGTGGCAAGCGTAGCCTAACCGAATCGATTGACCCGTGCGGCTGTTATTATTTAGCCACAAGCCCCTCCGCTTTGAGAGCAGTGGTTATTAAAGACATAGCGGATTCGAACTCACGACCTACAACTCGTCAGTTGGGGCCGATACCACCACTGCTCCCTCTCTAAAAGGTATAAACTCCAAAGTAATTTTGTTCTTGAACACCATTCACCTCTTCTCAGCAATTTCGTGTCGAGAATTTCAAACCAGCATGGACGTCGAACAGCGCTGTGGAATTGGCACACAAAACTAAATAGAACATTTTCATCTGTGTGTTCTCGTTTAAACTATTGTGGTTTCTATTCCATTGTAGCAATGTATTAGAATACCTACCTACCACTTTTTATTATGAAAAGAAAGAAGCCAGAATGTGCTCTCATACTCTCAGACTCTAGTGGAATATTTCTATGGAAACTTCATGGAAATTGTTCTACCAGAATCGCGTCGCACCGTCGCGTCACACCTGTCTGCAAGAACTTTTAAAACCAATAGATACCTACATTTCTAATTTAAAAAGTAGCATGTGCTAATCTTTTAATGCCATTTATTGCCCTCAATCTCAAAATCTCAAAATTTTAATGCGAGTGAAATAAAGTGGGGCAATTAGAAACTTCAACTTTTACTTTTTGTCTTTTTCACGTCTTTTTCGGGTAACCACTGAAAATCAGCGCTGTGCTGTGGGTGGATAGCACAGCATTATGGTGAGTGGAAGCCTTCTTGTCACAGTCATATCGTGCAGCTGTCGACTATTTCTGCTTTGTGCTTGTGATTATAGATTTTTTTTTCCTTATTATTAGAATTAATTATCTTTTTGTATGCACCTGTTTCTGTGACAAATAAACCTATTTTCCTTTCTTTTCTCACTTTTAACACATTTCCTGAATCATCAACAGGTTATCGACTGCAAAAACTAAACCGTACTAAGAAATTGAAACTAATACTGGGGCAAAGATCAAACCAAGCACTAAGTTGTATTTAGTTACAAATCATATAATTTACTTACGGTTTACAGTTCCACTCGCAGTTTTTTAAACATTTGATAAAAAAGTTAAGTAAGTTTTAGTTTAAGAGTATGTATTTACAATTAGTTAGATAGATTATATTCTTAAACAGTCGTTAATTTAAACAAAAACACCGGCCATGTGCGTCAACGCACAGTAGCAGAGTACATTGATCTTGCGAAATATTTCTCGAAAAAGTTATTTATTTTTGTGGTTGTAAGCGAAAATATGCCATATCTCATATACTATTGCCTAAAGTAGCATGGTCACTTAGAAACATCATAGTCTTTTTAATGATGGGATCCAACAGTACTCCATACGCTTATGTGCAACGTTTAGTTTTCATCCCTCAGTTAAATTACATGTAAAGAAGGTGTATTCTGTGCACCGCTAGACACATAGGTAAGCACGTGTTTACCAGCGCACAGAATATAGCATAGGAATACACCTTATTTCCAATTTTCATTGATATCGTGTTAATAGTCTCCGAGTAGTAGGGCCTCATCAAAGGCGGGAAGTCACCCAAAGGGCAATGAAGAGATTCGTAACAGAACCAAGGTAACCGATATAGCCCGAAGAATTGCCAAACTTAAGTGTAAATAGCAGTGGGCGGGGCACATTGTTCGCAGAACAGACAGCCGAAATGTGGCTGAAAGTTTCTGGAGTGGCGATCTCGTACCGGAAGACGTAGCGTTGGCAGGCCTTCCACAAGGCCGCAGGAATCCACTGGATGCGAAAAGCACAGAACCGGCCGAAGCAGTACTTACACACACACCACCACATTCTCATAGCAAAATTAAAGATACTGGTAGAAGTAAGCAGCAGAAGCCCATCGCTATAAATTTTGTTTCACAATAAAATAATTTCAACATTCATGTCAATTTCTATGATTACGCATGCGAGTCGCGAGACGAGACGAGAGGAGAATTCGCGAATAGAAGTTTTTACGAACGTAGGTGTGTAATGTACGTAGCTACTTATTTGTTTTCTTAAGCTTATTTAAACCATTAAGCCGCTCAGCAAATAATATAAGAATTTCATTTCATGTTTTTATATGGTTGTCACCGTCGAGTTGTTATGTAACCGAGATACACATACATACGTATCTTTTTCTGTACCTTGAATATCCGAATCTTTTACGGTAATTAGTTAACGACAAAAGGTTAATGTGTAGGCAACACATTAACTTTTTGTCGATTCTGGCTTCTGAGATAAATGCCAGTGTTAAAGGCTCCTGCAGACAGGCGTGACGCGACAGCGCGACATGACGCTAGTAGAAAAATTTCTATGAAAACTTAATGGACATTGTTCTACCAGAATCGCGTCGTGCCTTTAGTGGATATGTTCAAGTATTGTTACTAATCACAATTACTATTGGCATCTCTTGCCAATAAGTTAGCTTATTCGAAAAATCACACTTGTTCCATATGAATTTATACCACATAAGGAAAGTAGGAACTAGTCGGACACAAATCTGGCCAAGAAGAGAGAAAGTTTCGGAAACCATCATTCAATTAATCGTGCACTTCTGTGAAGAAAAAAAAAATAATTGTGAGATACCCTCACTACATATACATATATACGCGAGTGAAGCCACATTATCATAATATTTTCCCTCAGCTGCAGACAAGATTTCCGGCCATCACTCAAAAATTCTTTGTTTACGCCGACGTAAAAGTTTCATCAAAAGACACGGTAGCAATAAAACGGTGTAGTCAGCGGCAGTCCGGCGCTGCCCCACCGTGTAAAGGCACTTGCTGCAGGCAGCTCTTGTGCCGCAATTACGCACACTTTCACTATTTGGACAGTGGCCACTCAACGAACTTAAAATTTCTCGTTTTTACACTTCACTTCTCCTAAATCCGACAGAACAGCCACTCTTTGACGGTAACCAAATCATTTATCGATGTCATCGGCACCTAATACTAGAAAACGTATTCGAATTTCCCATGGAAATGAAACATGTTTAACGTTAAAATATACTTTATTTACACCGCTAAAATTAAATGGAATTGCATTAATTAGCACTTAATGTAAGTCACATCAAGTCATCATCAAATAATTTACAGCTAAATTGTGCCTTTGAACGAACTATCAAAACGTCTCATAGGCAGAAGATATGACTTTGTTTTCTATATTTCCTTGATTTGACCCAAAGTTATTGAGCAGTATATTTATCTTCCGATCGGAAACCAATTTAGCTGTACAAAATGAATAACCTAAACAAACATATCACAAATCAAATAAATAAATTGAGCAGTAATACAATCTAAAAGGTAACTGTAGTCTCGACCTTGTGGCCGGACTTATATTAGAAAATATTCGGGGCCCACATATGACCCGCACTTGGGGAAATCTGGGGGCGCTTGGACGAAGTCACTTTGCACACCCACTTTTAATATAAAATCTAAGCCTCTCGTCCAGTGAGAGGACCTTTCGTCTCTCATCATCCAGAACCCAGGATTGTCAGCCTTAAAGCGTAGTGCCACAACACCATGTTTAGGCACTACTATAGTATCCTTCACTACCGGGTCGATAAGATTCTTGTTGAACAATGTACCTTCTTCATTCATCGTCTTGATGGTTTCACTGTCGAAGCTTCTGTTGAGTTCCCTCATGCCGACCACGTGAAAACTATACCCATGTAGGTGGAATATGTGGTCGGATTCGCCACCTGTAATTAAAAGGGAAACGAAGTGTTTAAACATTACTGTTATTGGTGAATGTGCTGGGAAGCGGGCGGGAAATTAATTGCATTTATACTAATATAAATGGATTTCCTCTGTACAGGTGCATTATGGTTTATCTGATTGACGTCTGCAATTAATTTAATACGAATAATCACACTAATATTATAAAAGCGAAAGTTTGTGAGTGTGTGTGTTTGTATGTTTGTTACTTCTTCACGCTCAAACGGCTAAACGGATTTGGATGAAACTTGGTGCACAGATAGTTTATAACCGGGATTAACACATAGGATACTTTTTATCCCGATATTCCCACGGGATCGACACTTATGCGGGTGAAACCGCGGGGAGCAGCTAGTATTATATAATTATAGGTTCTCTCATATTATATATCTGTAATTTGTATGGTGTGTACATAATAAAGAGTATTATATCTATCCATCTAGTCTTTACGTTTAGTATGCGTGTGATTATGGCTGAGTACTCTTCAAACAATTTCCTGTAGGTTTATTAGTTTATAGGCTGAAGAGGATCGTACCTACTATATTCAACCTTGATCTTGTTACCTTGTTAACTTGCACCTTAAAATAAATGATTGCATGGGTATAATTAGAGACAATAATAATAAAAACTAAAGCAAGTCATCACCGCCATTTCAGGTGTTTTTCTTTAATATTTCTTGTTCTAGCTTAAATGCTGTGTTGTGCAATTTTTCAATTCTGTTACGTAATATTACTCAGTATATACTACTACTAGATTCAATTTACATAAATTCGTAGTTTTTAGATTGTAGGCTACCTATCACTTAAATATAATATGTATATATTGTGTACAAGTTGTGACACAGTTTATACTAGTATAGTCGTCAACGCAATCTCTTATAAATATGTAATCGTTGCCATAATTTTGCACATAGACTAAGAGAAATTTGTAATTTTAAGAGCGATAATAAACTATTGTTATTATTAAAAAAAAAGAAAAAAAAAGTATATTATAAAAAATGGGAAGAGCTCAATGGGCATCAAAAAATTCGTCCGCATCACTGTCAGTGGAATAAGTGCCCAAAAGGCTGGCAGCAGTACCACTTTGGATGGTAATGCTGATTCTTTGGGCTAAAAATAGGCTAGACCTCTGGTCATGTGAAGATTCGAACAAACGCTTTGTGATGTCCCGAAACACTCAATGAGCACTCGGACCCAATGTCCCCACTGTTTCAACGCCAAACGGCTACCTGTTCAGTTATTTTTGCGATGTCAATGTATCCTGTATTAATACATACATAAACAAACCTCCAACATGCTAGATATTGTTGGTTTGAACCAAATTTCTTCATTCGTACTCTAATGCTATTAATATTAGAGAACCACTAAAATTTCCTAATTATAATATTTGAACGTACATTTTCTCGTATTTACTGAGACGGAAAACCTCGTATTTTGTGGTTTCAACATCCGTCTCCAGACTCCAGACGATCGTGAATAAATCAGGGACCGGCGCCTTATTTTGCACATTTATACCAGCTTCAAAGACTACGGTGTGTGAAATGTGTACGAAATACGAACAAACAAAAACGTTGAAAGTATACTCGTACGTGAAGATGTAAACTTTCGATCTATGTATTGACTATAGATATAGTACCTTTATATTCTGGGTCAAATCAAATTAGCTGGCGAAAAAAAAACCGTTATAATCAACTCGTCCTTCAAGTAACAACTACCAGCGTGGCCGTTGAACCCAAAAAAATGTATATCAAATATTTTGTTTCTTGCTTTATAACGTTCAGATATCGAAACCCATGACTTCTGTCGATGTTTCGCTAACTTATTTAATTAAACTATGTATTTTTTAAGGTTTAAGCATCACTTTTAAGAGCCCTCTTACATTTCAGTACTGAGTGTGCAGCTTTTTGCAATTCAACCTATGAGGTTGTCGTCTGCTTAACCGGGCTTGCCTGTGGATGCCTCAATAAATTAAGGCCTTCAGCCAGGGTGAGCGCACATCGCCGGCGCACTTAAATATATAGTATTTTTATTTTATTTATTAAAAAATCAAAGTATCAATCTTTTTTTTGTTTGTAAATTGATATTGGCAATTTTTGGAGACTATAACGTGAAAATGATGTAAAAGTTCGGAGAAATTCAGACTTGTTTTCAGTAGAAAATTGAATTAGGTCCAATCGTTTTTCTTTATTTATAGGTAAGGCATATAACAAAAATGTATTCTATTATTATAAAAGTACTTTTAAGATATTTTTGATTTGAGAAAAATTGTTTTGATGGATTATATTCAACAGAATCTGCTAATTAAAGCTCTCAAATCAGCTCTCCATAAGCTTTTGCCTAAACATGCATCAGGAGAACGATTATTGCTAAATAAATCATTAAAAAAAATGGCTGTATTATTATTGTAGAAGAGAAATCGAACTATATTTATCAATTAATTGTTATTTATACCAACCAACGAATAGTATTGAATTTCAACGAGGAAATCATGCATCTACGCGCATTTTTGTAATACTCTTCTTAACAATAATACTAAACAAACGATTAGTTATCATAGAAAATCTTATAGTTGACAGAAGAAAATCAATGCGCTTAATGAAATTGCTAGAAAGTAGCAACGGTGACAAAAGTCGTAACTGTAATACTTTAACCAGTAATTAAATTGTTCAGCTTCGACATTATCACTACATAGTATAAAACAAAGTCGCTTCCCTGTCTGTCTGTCCCTATATATGCTTAGATCTTTAAAACTACGCAACGGATTTTGATGCGATTTTTTTTATAGATAGAGTGATTCAAGAGGAAGGTTTATATGTATAATACATGCATAATATAGGAGAGAAACACTGATAATTTTAGAGGTTTCTAATGTAATGT
Source organism: Eremobia ochroleuca (assembly GCA_949629135.1). Taxonomy (NCBI): domain Eukaryota; kingdom Metazoa; phylum Arthropoda; class Insecta; order Lepidoptera; family Noctuidae; genus Eremobia; species Eremobia ochroleuca. The sequence continues at coordinate 15,982,772 of OX451396.1, forward strand.
CGTAAATAAACACATTTTTTGCGCTTACATTGTAAACGCTGGCTGAACCCTTCGAGATAGATCAAAATAATGTACTACAGTATTGTACACCTTAAAAAGGTCTACGAAAAAGTCCGGGATGGTATATGTCTATCTCTAAGGGATAACCCTTTTTTATCCTATACTTTTTACGAGAAATAATGGCTCTAAACTTATCAGTGTTTCTCCATTGCACCCGTGCGAAGCCGGGGCGGGTCGCTAGTCTATTATAAAGTAAGGCTCATATTGTGCTTTCGATAGATGTTGACGTTTTTCTTTTGATTTACAAAGCTTTCGGTCTATAAAATGACAATAATGTATCTAAATAGAAAATTAAAACGTGTCTCACAGATACTATGTTAATACCTAAAACCTACAATGTATAGTTTCTATCATAAATTAATGTCTTGTCATGTTAAATGATTTTATTTCTGTAAGTAGGTTTGTAGAGACACTTTCACCCGTCAATTATATTTTTTTAAACTAGATCATGTCGGCGTTTCCTATTTGACTACTCTGAGAAGAGAATTGGAAGCCAAATCAGAGGTCAGTGTCTTTTAAAGTCCACACATAATCTTGATCAAATGTTGTGAGGATCATGTAGATCATCATCATCTGCCTAGCCTTTTCCCAACTATGTTGGGGTCGGCTTCCAGTCTAACCGGACGGAGCTGAATACCAGTATTTTACATGGAGTGACTGCCTATCTGACCTCCACAACCCAGTTACTGGGTAATACGACACCCCTTGGTAAGACTGATTGTCAGACCTTCGGGCTACTGACGACCCGTAACGACTATCAAAGATCCACGAATGACAGCCGGGAACAACGGCTTAACGTGCTTTCCGAGGCACGGAGGGGTCTTGGTATGTGAAGATGGTCACCCATCCACGGACCAACCGCGGCAAACATAGCTTAACCTGATCGATCGAGCCGTGCGGCTGTTATTACTTAGCCACAAGCCCCTCATGTAGATAGGTGTCTGAAATGGTCTTTTGAGGATAAAACCACACAGATTGAGTGGACCTATCCAGTCAGTGCACGCATTTTTCAGTCGTCGTGCAGGTCAAATCTGCTATTTTTTTTTATATTCTTTTATTCTTCCTTATTACACATGTACATACCTATGTAGAAACTACAGAACGCCACCTGCTACGTCTTCCTTATTATCTTTCTAGATTTCGCAGTTTTATCTGTCCATTGTCTTAAATTGTCTATCAACCGTGCAGCCAAGTCAGTTATATAAATTGAAAACTGTTTCAAATCTAAAATAGGTTAATGAATTCAGTGAAACGAGACATCTTTACATATTAAACTAGATTACGGCGGCGCCGACCTCACCCACTGACCACTAGCCACTTGGCTAACTTTATGTCCGGTATGGTTTAAATAATAATTATACGGGTCCAATTGACGGACCGGGCGGCGGCGTAGACAATCCTAACCGGTAACGAGATACTTGTAGTTAAAATATGGCCGAACGGTGGGAGAGGAGGTTATGCAATTAAGGTTCCGTATGCACCTACTGTCTACAAGGTTTAAATGAAATAACGTCTTAGGGGTTACGGTGCTTACGATTCTGACCATTTTTTTTTTAATCCGCTGCTGCATACATTTTGTTCCCATAACTCCACAAAATGTAAGAAACTGCTTTTTTTTGCGATTTAAGCGTGATCATAATATCTGAACGAGACAAAATAGAAAGACTGTTATTACGGCGAGGGGCGTGTAGTCAAGTTTAGTGTCCCGTAAAGTGTTAAACAGTGTCATTTATCCTGTAATTTACAAGACCCAACCTTGAACTTAACAAATTTGATTAAACTTAAGAAGATTTTAAAAAACTATTACACCTACTGAATCTCAAACAAAAACACAACAACACAATCAAATCGAAATCTTGCTTCATGGTGATAAGGGTTTCGTTTTGTTTTGTTTTGTAAGGAACCCTAAAATTTAGAAGACTTGCATGAAAGCACAAGTAGGCCCAGTCTTATTAATAAGACCGTTGTATAACAGATACCTCTAGTAACGGCAAATAAATGTACAGAAAACAAACCGCAAAAAGTAAATAAGAACTAGACTACTTTTTCACGAATTCGAAACTCACCTGAATTCATTTTAACATAGCTGTAAAGCATTCTTTTGTTTTTAAATTAAATATTAAAATAGTTGTGTACTTTAAAAATTATCAAACTCAGATCAAACTCGAGCAAAAGAAACCAAAGTTTCTGCGTTTGTTAAAACCAGTCATTATACAAGCTTTTATTTTAATATATTTTGAGTATTCGACAGTTTTTGTAGGGTATGTTTGTATTAAAGGTGATTTATAATTCACAAATTCAAATTATGAAGTTTGTTATTCTCCGCAAACTATTATCTACCAAATATGTATGTATAAGTAATTCTGCATCTGTTATCATATTTTTCATCATTCAGAACTTAGATGAAGTAAGCGGGAAGTGAGCTGTTATTAGGGATTAACACTATTGACACAGCTCCCTTCAAGCTCACTTCACTTATGATTTCACGGTGAGATTTTTACAGAATCGACCGACAGGTCACATAAGTGCACACCTAATTTCGTAACACACTTTCAATTACAATCTGAATAGTTTTGAAGTACATTGCTAATGCATTGCATTATATGATCGAATTTGTCTGTTCAACAACGTAGTACTCGTATAACGCAATGAATGTTATTGAACCGTCAAAATGACAGCCATTGCTATTGTGGCGTGGTACGCAATTACCCCGCTGCACACTTAATAATACCTCCATCTCCATATGTATATGTAGGTTTATGATATTATAACATTATGATTTCTAAAGACACCAAGATTGGACAGTCACTCAAGTGTAATTGCATACAATATTGCAACAATACTGTGCTATAATAACATAATAACGTTCAATTAAATGAGAAAGTCTGAACTGTACCCAACTGTACCTAAGAAGTATGTGCCATTAGTGTTCGCTCCACGTTTAAGTGTTGCTTTTCAAACTGAAGCCACAAGAACAAAACTTTATTGTTACATGATTGATTGAGGGACTCCATTACGGTGGTTGATACCTACTGCTAGTCTGATTGTTAGGCTTCCCATTCAGGAGCTGCAACTTTATTTTCATTATTCAGTTGCAAACTTGTGAAACAGACAGGTCCTACTTTCGAAGAAAACAAATCCCATCTCCCTTAGACGTAGTTCTACATCAATTTAAATCTGAAATTGTATCTACAATTGGTAAGCAAATTCGCACCCTACGCCAATTCCTACAACTATTTATTTATTTTTTTGGGACAAACAAACAGTAACACATTATATCTGCGCAAATTATATAAACAAAGATATTATATAAATGTGAAACTCACACCGTTATCCACAGCATATACAATTCATATAACTTTACTAATGAACAATCTATGCGAGTAAGACTACAAGACTGTTCAAATAACTATACTATACTATATCCTGCACTACATATATATACTATACTATACTATATATATATACTATATCCTTAAGTTTCTTTAACAAAGCAGAACGAAATCTATTTCCTGACACTGAGAATAAATGTAATTCTATAGTTTCTGAACAATAATCATTATAATTTTTGCACAAGCGACGTAGAGGCGCCCGCAAACCAGTATTGGTGCGGCAATGGGACACAGCAAAAAGAAGACGTGCGCGCACCTCTCGTCTAATAACAGTTCTTGGGACATAGTAGCATATTTTATTAGTAATCTCAGAGTAGTTATACCTGTTATAGCATACGTCGAAAATAAACATAATTTCTAGATATAAACGGCTAGACTTCAGGCTCATTAGATTGTATTTATTAATTAGATTTTTATAGGTTGGGAAATTGTGGGAGCATCGATCTGAGGAATTTGCGCTGCACTTTTTCTAGTATCTCAACATATTTATTATAAAAAGGGTTCCACACCACCACATTCGAGTAGAGATCTAACTAGTGCTTTATAGAGATGAGAATAAGTGCTTGCGGGTTTAAATTCAGTAGCTGATCTCATAACGAACCCGTACATACGATAAAGGCTCCTTCAAACAGGCGACACAAAGGCACCGCAAGTCGCGCAACGATCGGCGCCTTTGTGTCGCGCGCGATTATATCGCGAGTCGTGCCTGTTTGAAGGATCCTTAAGCCTTTTTGGTGATGTTATCAATATGTTGATCAAGGTGAAGTTTGTTATCTAGCAGTACCCCTAGGTCTCGCACGGATGGAGCTTTCAATAGAGTTACATTGTTTAGATTATAATTATGATTTAAAACGTTTTTATTTTTTGTGAATGATATCGTTAAACATTAAGAAATACTAATACTAAATACTAACTATCAAAGAATGACAGTGGTGCTGATTCTCTTGTTCACAAACTAAACTAAATTTAAGTTCAGTACATATTTTTCTTTCTATTTCATTAAGAAAAGGACAGAAGATAAACATTAGTTTAGTCCTGTCAAATTAAGATACATAGAGAAGTTTAAACGTGGTTAAAAAATTGGCTACTAAAAATACATCAATTTACGTCAGGCGCTGACTAATTTGACAGGACTAAACTAATATTTATCTTCTGTCCTTTTCTTAATGAAATATAAAGAAAAAGATGTACTGAACTTAAATTTAGCTAAGTTTGTGAACAAGAGAATCGGCGCCATTAGTGATTTGATTAAACGGACAATTTAGGTTGGTAGTTAAAAATAGAAGTAACGCATTCGGTTGTAACAGTCAAGTGAAGACACGCCACGTGCGCCGAGTAACTTAATATTATCGTCAATCAAACACTGCCACTGCGCCTACTGCAAGTGTGAGCTCAACAGCTTTATTAATTCCCCTGACTTTACCTACTTTTACAGACTAGCGGGCTAATAGTGTAACACACCAACAGTAAGCTGTGGCTTTGATTTTGACACTTCAACAACTGTCATTGCGTTATTTACATTGTTGACCAGACAAATTTATTGTACAGACGCCAGCACATCAAGCTACCCGAAACTGTCAAATTTTCCCAATGAACTTTGAACCTTATACTTTAGGGATAAAGTTGAAAATCTATTAAAGAAATTTGACAGATTGTAGTAGCTTGATGTGCTGTTGTCTGTACATATGAAGCAATGGATTAAAAATATCCTTCAAAATGACTCAGATCACTCAGACTATGATTGACAATGTGTTGCGCAATTAGGGTGCTGCTCATCCATCTGGTATTTGCCACTCACACGTTTCAAACTCGACAAAACATCACACTCTTTAGGCTCAACAAAACTTCACCAGTGTTCCGTGCTTCGTATAATCTTAGCCCACATATTAGAAAGGATACCATAAATCACTGTCGCCATGATAAATAGTTCCAAGCACTTCTGCACATTAGCTGCATATTATGCGTTATTTACATCGAGACTCGTGAAATCTTCATTAATGCGATGTTAGGTCTCGCTCGCTGATGTTCATCGATTTTCCTAATTTGCGAGCATCGACTTGACAAATTACTAATGCTCTAGACACATAGACTATTTGCCAATCTTTGTATATATTACATGAGGAGTGTGTTTTGGTATAAATTTAGTAGGCGAGGGAACAATAATAAGCCTCTTTAATTCCACAACTTCATTATTCTCCTGTACACGGAGAGAAAAATCTTAGAAAAATTACTGTGCTGTCTTATAATCTAAGTGCGTTTGAGTGGTAATGGAAAAATTACCATGCTAGCACAGTAAACATTCTTATGCTGTACAGTAAAATTTATTGGACAAATAGTGATTTTTTCCCAATCTCACTCAGAAAATTTTCTGTAGATGTCACTTGCACTCACTTTACAGTGACCAGCACAGTAATTTTTCTAAGAATTTTCTCTCCGTGTACTTATCCCAATGTATTTGGGATCGGTGCAACATCTATTTCTCTTCCATACGTCTCTATTAGTCTATTATTTCATTCCACAACTTAATTTTAACAAACCAAAGGAAAAAAGCTAAGTATTTTCGTGTCGTTAGAAAAACAAATATGCCTTAATTGTATCATACAAAACTCGTCAGACGATTTTCATGAACTACTCGAGAGTCAACAGGCATCATCTCGACTTGCTGGTTCCATCCGAGACCTCATCCCCAATAGGCCACAAAAAAGGTACTCGAAAACTCGACAAAACGATTATCGTGGCTACGTTACTGTTGCCATACGAACTTTTTTTATCCTCTTTTGCTAATCGCCTATTCGGGGCGAGACACTCTCCCTATGTAAATAAGCCGTAAGCCTAACTTACCCAAGTGCCATAAACGGCATTATGTTTAAGGCTAATATTGACGCGCAAAGTTATCTTAGCGCAAGTGCCGTTTCTAACTTTCGGTGAAGGAAAGCGGAAACTTTACACTACAAACTGCCTAATAAGGGAACTCACTAAACTTATGTCGTTACGGCTTGTGCGAATATCTTGTTGAATAAGTATCATATTACATGGACTTATATATTTCTTGTCTTGTAATTAGCGTCTTACTGGATTAGTGTGTGAAACTTACTTCCGCGTATTATTTTTATCTCGCACGCCAGTTTTATTGGCTTGGCTGATGATGGTTATAAAAATAATGTAATGAAGCTGTGTATGTATCTGCATGACATAACATCACGCCTGTATATTGCGAAGAGTTAGACAGAGGTGCATCTATTATTTTTGGCAGGCCTGTTGGTCTAGTGGTCAGTGGCCCTGACTACTATACGCAAGGTCGTGGGTTCGATTCCCACCCAGGACAAATGTTTGTGTGATGAGCACGATCATTTTTTGTTCTTTGTCTGGGTGTAATTTATCTATAATATGTATGTATTTAGAAATATATACAACGTGTAACGTTAAATGCGCAAAACCTCAGACACCCCAAACTGATTTTTAATTCAATTGACCTATTTCAGAGAGAAAATAAGTCATTAAAAAAATTGTAAAGGTTTTATGTGCTGTTTTAGTTTTACTGGACATTCTGATCGTTTCTTGCGACGACGCTCAATCGAGGGAGGATTCGTCACGAGGCCGCTGCGCCGCGCTGACATTGGCTTGCTTGATCTATTAATAAATAGACACGGCAATGTTTTTAATGAAGATTTTTTGAAAAATGTGACCTATATTAAAAAGTGGTTCAATTAATTCTGCTCGTTATTCTGATCAAACTATTTTCAGGTTTTGCGCATTTAACGTTACACGTTGTATACATCCATGCCAAATTATACATGACGAAACTATAAGGGTTCCTTGTTAACTATGGAACCCTTAAACCTGATAACACTGCGCGACCCAGGTATCAAACCCAGGACATGTATCTGTTGGCACGTTTATTTAAAGTATCTACGTGATAGATTTTCTATGACCTTAAATAAACACTTATCTACTCAATTTTAAATCTTTGTTCTAATGTATCGAAGCTCCTATTTCGGTGGTACTGTCGATATTGCCTAAAGTTCTGAAAATAAATCAAATAAATTGCTTCCAATGAATGTAACCGACATCGTTCGGGGCTTCTGATAACGTATAAATGTCGTTATTATCAATAAAATTGTATTTGATTTATTTATCAATTTCTACGGACAGACCTCTTTCAGAAGAAATGTTATCTACAAACGTCTTCCTTCGCTCTTTAGAAAATGTTTGAATCTGTAAACTTTGAACACAGTATGAAGAGCGACATCTTTCATAACTACAGGAAATTACATTTTCAAAGAGGACGTCAGGCTCGTCCATTTAGAGTTTATTTATTTATTAACTAGCATCCGCCCGCAACTTCATTTGCGTAGAACTCGGAATTCCCGCCGTTTAAATCCTATTACCCGTTTTCCCGTAGGAATGAAGCATTTTCCCGCGGTAAAAAGTAGCCTATGTGTATCAGGGATAATGTCGGCTTCCAATGGTGAAACAATTTTTCAAATCGGTCCAGTAGTTTCGGAGCCTATTCAATAGAAACAAACAATCAAATCTTTCCTCTTTATAATATTAGTGTAGATTAACTATGGATGAGTTACAGCTAAAACAAACATAATAAAAAGTAGTATGTGAGACTGACAGCCAATTAAAAGTCATCACTTCTAAAAACAGATCGGAAAGAAAGAGTGGGAAGAACACAACACAACTACCAAAAAAAAGAGAGAGAGAAAAAAAACAGTATATAAACATTCAAGGTTAAACTTCACATTCCATATTCAATACAAGAATAAAAACCTAAACATACAAAATCTTAATTTAAAAAGCTAAGGCTCAGGCACTTTTTGGCCGAGGACACATCTGCAGGTCGATTCTGGAAAAATCTCACCGTGAAAACTTGGGTGAAGTGAGCGTGGAGTGAGTCGTCAATAGTGTCAATTCCTAGCATCAGCATGACTCACAGCTCACTCTAAGATCACTTCACCTTAGTTATCACGGTGAGATTTTTACAGAATTGACCGGCTGTTATGAAAGGATCAAAATTATGCTGTTTACACATGTTATTAAAGTTTCTACTTGCACGCACTATAAATGAATTTTGCCTGTAATTCGTAGAGGTGATGGAACACGCCACGTGATACTAGTAGGTATTGCTTTCTTAAAAGCAATGGTGGCCCAGTGGTGACCACCGTGACTTACGAGTTGTAGGTCCTAGGTTCGAACCCAGACAGGCGCTTTACTTTTTGTAAATCATTTCATCACCACTGCTCTCAAAACGGTGAAGTAAAACATTGTGAGGAAACCGGAATGTCCTAGAACCAAAAATTCGAAAACATATAACATCTACCAACCAGCACTGGGCCTGCGTGGTGGATAATGGCCCACTCCCTCTCACAGAGAGGAGACCTGTGTCCCAGCAATGGGAACATTTTAGGCTGATTATGTTGCTTTCTTGATATAGTCTTATTTTATGAAATATTATTTTCCAGGCGACTAACAACTTAAAGGGCGACTAACTATTTGCTACTAAAAATAATGTCATGGCGACTAATATCAACAGTGGGATAAAAAAATTGTATTATAGGCAACTATAGGCATCTCTGAAGACTCCCAGAAATAGACAAGATTGATCTTGAGAACTTAGGATGCAAGAGCGAGCGAAGCGAGCTCGTGACTTGGGGCACCCTGATTCGGAGAGGTTAGGTTCGAAAGGGATGATGGGGGCTCAAGTGAGCGAACGGAGCGTGCGAACGAGCACCCGTCATCTCCTTCGTGTTAGGTTTCTTTAAGCCCTGCAGGCGGAAATAGGGGCCCCGCGAAGTCGGGCTCCGTCGACTACGTCTTATTATTATTAAAGACAATTAGTTAACTTTATATACAACCTCATCGTATAATAATTTAAGAATGCCCATTTTCTACTTTTTATGCGCCGTCAGTAGCTGCCAACCTACTATTTTTGCTACTGGCTTTAATTATTTTTTAATCTCAAATTCAGATTAATTTGTCGCCGCGTTAGGTAAATACATGCCTTATTTTATTATTATTTCAATTAAATTCTCAATGGCTTACACAGGGTTATTTAAAATGGCTAGCTTGATTCCGCAGACGCTATCGATATCTAAACACGAAAAAATATATATTTGACGAATTTTTTTTTGTTTTGTAGTAAAAAAACATCCATCGGTCGTTGACGTCCCAAAAAACAACATTAAATGTTTATATTTTTTTATTTTATCGTGTGTGGATAACCGTACCTATTGCGTCTGCGGAGTTCAGCTAGCCAATTTAAAATAAACCCATTTATTGTTATTAAAGTAATAATCGCTGAAAGCAATTACAACTTTCACTATCATGAAAGTGTGTTTATAGCCTCATTATCTTGTTATGTCCCTACTTATTAACGTTTAACGTAACAACAACATACTTAATCGTCTTGTTTACCCGTCTAGCTTCTAGTTGTCAGTAGGCCGAGCTTGTATGAGTTCTTGCCTACAACAGTAGGTATAACCACAACACCTCAGCAGCTTAAGTAATAATTATTATACCACGTGGTTTTGTAAAAAATGGCGGCATCGTTGCATCATAATGATTACGTGCGAGTTATAAACCATGACTAGTGGGATTTCGCAATTTAACTTAAGATATCGAATCTGCTATCGTGCGTCTAAACAATATACATAAAATACAATACAATTTGAACGCATGACTGATGAAAATAGTCAAAAAGTAGACCGTGTTCTTACCATGCAACAGCATTGCTATTCTGTAAAAATCTCACCGTGAGATCTTGGGTGTAGTGAGCGGGAAGTGAGCTGTCATTAGGGATATAATAATATTATATAATTTGAAAGCTAATGTTTTAATTGTCAAAACATTACTATTTTGTGGGGTTTTAATTTAGGAAAAAAAAGAAAACGGATATTCTGACTAACTTTCTATTTTGCTATTTTATTTTAAAATCTCACAAAATAGTAGTGTTTTGACAACTAAAATACTATTTTAGAAATTATATAAAATTTTCAATAGAATTAGCATAAAAAGCATTATTAAAATCTCGATTATGATTGCAAATGTTTGCTTAGTCAATCCCTAGCATCAGTGGGATGACACTGACAGCTCACTCCACGCAAGTTTTCACGGTGAGATTTTTACAGAATCGACATGCTGTTATACCACGTTTATTTGTAAGGCTGTAACGATTCTAGTTCTAGTTCTTATACTAATCATTCAATTCTATATTTCTATAATCTATAGGGACTATTTATAAAAATTAAATCTTATCTGTATGCCTAATTTAGAAGCAAATAAATGATTTCTATTTCTTTTTGGCATTAATTATGGTGATGATGCGAAATTCAACATTTCTTTTTAAAAAATTTGAGATGTTTTGATTTCGCGGACTAATTAGAAATATTGCCTCAAGTAATGCTAAAGAAGACATTCTCAATTGAGAAACCGGTTATTATAGTGCTTCTACTCTAACTGAACTACACAGTAATGATTAATTTGAAACAAATAATCACCTTGATCGAACATCACCAGTTCCACAGTAGCACCCAGGGGTACATTCTTGACATGCACGCACTCGTCTCCATGTCCTGGCTCCTTGGGGCAGAACTGATTGGAGCCCACATCGCCGCCCTGCGTCAGGAGAGGAGACGCCGGGTATGTGAAGCGATGACCGTCGGTTTGACCCCAACTCTCTGGAACAAGTAATAATAAAGGTAAAATATAAAAGCCTTATGAGTTTTTTGATAGTACAGTGAAGCGTCTATTATCCGAACGTCGCTCAACCCAACGACCGCTTATCCGAACTACTAAGCCCGCCCGACTCACGCGTGCCTCTCTCCCGCCTCCCGCGCTACTGTGCTTGCGGCAGTCCCTTGTCACGACTTGTCGATTTGTTATGTAAATGTAAATATGGTTTTCATTAACCTGTACGTAAATATGTATGGCTGAATCAATATACATATAGCTAGTTCGATTATCCAAAAATACCGATTTTCCGAACACCCAAGTCCCCAATTAGTTCGGATAATCGACGCTCTACTGTACTGTAAAACTTCTAGGCAGAAAAGGTACGTACTCGTATACACGAAAATAAAATCTACTGCTCCATATACTTAGGTCTGTTCGACAAAATGTAGGAAATAGCTGATTGGTTTTTCGCGTTTTCAGGGTTCGTTCCATAGTAAAAGTTGTTCATAATAATTATGAGTATAATGACCGCTTAAGAGATTTTCAGTTACTTCAATTCGTAAAGGGCATTCAGGAATTCTAGTGGTACAATTAGTATAGAAAACCAATAACCACTGGTCAATCGGATGTAAGCTGAAACCAGTACCGGTCAGTGAAGTGGGTGCGGTGAGGTTTTGATTAAGTTAGGAAGTATTCCTTCCATCCTTCTGTTTAGGCAGAAACGGCCTTATGTACGGAAGTGTATCTAACAATGGCTGAGGTCAACATGTTACAATAGGTATTAGCTAAACTCCAAATTCATAAGACCGCCTTTTAGATCTACTAAAAAGACTTTTTGGGTAAAGAGACACGGAGTACCTATACCAAGAATTGAAATAAACAAATTGCACGTCAATTAATCAACTTATTTCTTCCACATGAACCATTCAAAATGACGCAGTATCAGAGTTATTCCCCTCAATAACAGATACGGCAGGTATGCAATTGCAGGCAATTATACAATTCAGTCACAATGGACAACAGATTTAATCAACAACAACGTACAGACGCCAGCACATCAAGCTACCCGAAACTGTCACATTTTCCCAATCAACTTTTAACCTTATGCCTTAGCGGTAAAGGTGAAAATCTATTAAAGTTTGACAGATTGAAGCAGCTTGATGTGCTGGCGTCTGTACTTCTGAACAATTAAATTTGTTTATAGAACACGCAATTATGTTTCTGTCACTGTTACATAACATGGAATTTCCGACGCTTTAAATGTAGTTTCATAATATCACCCCGCTTGTATTCCGCGAAGAGATTGGCAGAAGCACCAACATTTCACCGGTTAAGTTACAGACAGCTGCTACCAACCAGACACAAATCCCAGGTTCAGGAGGCTACTAAACAATTTTTATTGCCAAACACTTTACCCTACCTAAGGATCGAATTCTGCCGAAAAATAAATCTGTAGGTAAGCTTGAAGTGAGCTGAAATTCACTTGATGGATTGCCAGCTCACATTTAGCTCACTTCACCAGGGTTGTCACGGTGAGATTTTGACAGAATAGACCACCTACCGGTCTATTCTTACACCATCTTCAGCAATCGTGCTTGTGAGTGCGACCACTAGAACAACGAGCCAGCTCAACGATTTCTGTATATTTTTACCGTATCTGTATTCACGGACGATTCACTTTTAAGGCAATCTATTGGGCCAACGTTCGTGTAAACTGCCCATGAGTTTTCCAAAAACAAATAAACAAGGTAGCCAGGGTAATGTCTTGGGGAAACGCAGCTATTATGAATGTTCGAACATTTATTATTTCAGGAAGTACCACTCTTTCCTGTGTTGGACAATTTTTCATAATAATATGGGTTATTTATATGCCTATTTATGCTAACGTGCTTGTTAGAATTCTTTCCCCATTTTTCTACTCTTTATGATTGGTATTGTGGTTTCAATAACACGATTACGTCTACATACTTTATTTCCAGTTTGATTTCAACCGGAATGACAGCCGCCAGACCACAACACTCGTCAAAGAAACTGGATTTTTGCAAAAATAATGTAACCAGTACATACATAATTGTATCTCGTAATATCCTCTCATTCGAGTTCCTGTCTACATTATGTAACGTCTGATCTTAAATATTTATGTAAAAAAATATATTTATGTAAAAAAAAACTACAAACGTGTTATTATCGGTCGATAAAAATAGCTTGATAAGTAATCACAATTCATCTTGCTAACTACATAATAGTACAGCCTAACTTATTAGAGGCGTAATGAGCCTTTCTATCTGCCATGACAAATGAACGACGATTCGTTTAAGCACTATAATTATTACCTATCTCCATAGAAACGCCGTGGTTGAAGACGTCATGGTTGAAGACTAGACTTACTATAAACTTAAGCACAAAGATGAGGCGATACATGTTATTATATATATCTAAAAACGTGCTTAATTTCGATAGATTTAGTTATAAATAATAAGGATCTGTGTTTGTGAATTATTTCGTTGAAAAATCAATGAATAATCAATGAATTAGTACCAGCTGTCAACCAACGGACGGATTTGAAATCACCACCTAACCCGGGGAGTATTTCTTTTAATTTAAGCTTACTTATATAAAATCTTATTAGTTCGTATTGTACCCTTTCCCCTTTAATGTGTATACTGTTCGTCCCAATAAGCAACATAGTGAACAAGCCTGTATTTCTCTTTATTGTGCTGGACACTTATGTTCGTGTGTTATTGGGATAAAATCACATAAGATACGTTAGAGACCCCTTAGAAATCACCCTACTTTATTACTAGACAGACATCTGTTAAGTTCAATTACTAAATTAGAACCGCTTTATGAATTTAACGTTAGAAACTAGATTTTCAATAACTTGACAATAGTAGTACCCCCAAATATTTTGCAAATTTAATTTTGTTTTTTTTTCCCTTTTTATTATTGAATATCACCATCTCAATTAAGACATTTCTATGAATAGTTAATTTTCAACCTTACAAACTCTGTGCTTACAAACTCATCATAACTTTTTATTCCTTTGTTTTTTGTTCACTTCATCCTAGCACTTACTATCCACATCTCATACCTCTCTCTTATTCCTTTCACTCACTTGGCTTTCTCTTCTCTCATTCCAGGGTGCCTCTAGGGTTTGCCTGTCAATATGTTGACCCGTAGAGCTGCATCCTTGGATGAAAAACTGAGGGCTACATTGAACGAATTGGAATCTAGTAAGAAACAGAACAAACAGCTACTACAGGAAAGGGATGACAGCGAGGTGGAAATAAAGTTTATAAATGACAAGAACACTGAGCTAAGGAACCAATTGGCTGAACTACATGTACAACATATGGACATACTTGACCAGCATCAACATCTTCGTCAACTTGTGTCAAATTTCCAGGAATGTAGTGACACCCACGAACTGGCTTTGAGACGCATATCTGAACTTGAACTGGAATTAAGCAGGGCCCATAACACAATCACCCATTTGGAATCTCTCAAAGCCCGTGAAGAGTCTGCGATCACCTGCAGTCTTTACGATGAGTTGGTTGGTAGCGGGTCCGGACCCACATGTGTTGAGCCAATTGTAACAATAGACTTAACTAATGATACTATCAATAAAACCAAATTGTTTACTAGTCATAATAAGATAAAAAAATATATTAAAATTAATAGATTAATAAAAAAAACTCAAAAATCATTAAAATGCCAAAAAGTTAAGAAATCAAATATAAAACTGAGGCAAAAAAATTTAAATTTAATACAAGAATTAAAGAACTGTAACAGAGAAATAGAATTATGTAATACTAGGTATGACACTGACACTCAGCACCTGCAGGATGAGTTGTTTGTTAGGGAATATGCTCTGAAGGACATCTTCAGTAAATATGAGGCTTCTCAACAAGACCTGAGTAAGCGCATGCAGGAGGCTAATGAGTTGGCAGACCTGGTCAAGTACAATGCGGAGAGGTATGAGTCTCTGACTAATAACCTCTCTTTTAGCTGTACCTGCTCCCAGGAACCCCAGCCTCAAGTTATTACACCCACACCCTCAGTAGCTCAGTCAGTAGATAGCTGTATTAAAGATGATAGCAGTAGTATGAATAAATTGTTTAACACTACTTATGTATTTTCTGACAAATTTGGTCAAGGTTTTGGTAGTATATTTAATCAGTGTTCGCCACAATATGTAATTAATCATTGTTTACCCGGTGCCAGTATTAGCCACTTAATTAGTAATATTAAATTGACAAAAATAAATCCCAATTCAACTGTTATATTATTATATGGGGATAGTTTAACTGTACGTAAAAAGGACATAATTGAATCTGTCCAGTTAATGTTACATCTCAATGAGTCCAATAATTGTAAATTTATTTTCTGTGCCTTGCCTTATTCTCATTATTTGTCTGATGAGCAAAATAGGCACATTTATAATTTAAATATGTTAATTTATAATAGGACATGTCATCACAGTGATGCTATTTTATATTTTGATTGTAATCAATTCATTACTGATTACAAACTGACAAATTATACTATGTATTTGCCACCTAGTTGTAGGAGACAAATTGCTAATCTTTTAGCATACAATATACACAGTGACACCGGTACCTGTAGGGTACCATCGATTACTGTTAGTAGTGGTACTAACACTACTTTTGATACGCCTTGTAGTTTAAACTATTAGGTGCGACAACGGGTCAGCCACATATGTTGAATGTTGTACATCAAAATATGCAGGGTCTGTCCGGCAAAGAGCTAGAGTTAAGTTTGTTTATGGAGAACTATGATGTTCAGGTGTTATGTTTGACTGAACACTGGTTGAAAGAACATGAAGTAGTGTTTATCAATGATGATAACTTTACCGTACAGAGTGCATTTGTGAGAAAAAGTGCTATTCGCGGTGGCTCTTTAGTTCTTGTTTCAAACAAGTTAAAATGTAAACAACGTTTAGATTTAGTGAATCTTTCAATCGAACGCACTATAGAGTTGTCTTGTGTTGAACTTGAGCGATACGTTATAATTTGCGTTTATCGACCCCCCTCTGGGGATTTTATTAGTTTTGAATCGGTAATGGAGGATTCTCTCAATAGGTTGAAATCAAGTAACAAAAGTATTATTTTATGCGGAGATTTCAATATTAATATTTTAGATGTTACTCCATTAAGTATTAGACTTCTCAATTTGTTTAGGTCTTATAATTTAATTAACTTGTTTTTTGAACCTACTAGGATCACGGCATCTTCGTCAACCTGTCTTGATAATATATTTAGTGTTTTTGATGCCAAAAACAAATTAGTCTTAACTGACTTAACGTCCGACCACTGTGGTTTATTAGCTAGCTTCCCCATGCCATTACATAAACAGCCGTGTAAAATTGAATGCAGGCCTTATACAGCTACCCGTTGCAAAATGTTTAAAAATAATATAGTTCATAGAATTACACCATCTATAGTAGAACACGAGAATCCTAATGAAATTTATGGTGCCCTTTTTGATGTTGTGCAAAAAGAGTACCAATCTACTTTCAAGACCAAAACTGTTAATATTAATGGATCCTCCGTTGGCTTTAACCAATGGGCTACTCCGGGTATTTATAAAAGTAGAGCGAGACTATACGAGTTATATGGTTTGAAAAAATACAGGTTTGACACTCCTTTCCTAGAGTATGTCAAAAATTATTCAAAATTATTTAAAAAGATTAGTGCTTTTGCTAAATCAAAATTTTTAAGCGATGCTATTAAAAATTCTAATAATAAAGTAAAAACAACTTGGAAAATTATTAACAATGAAACGGGTAAATCGGTTAAACAAGAAAAATTACTTGAGATTATGGTCGATAATAAATTAGTTAATAAAGCCGCTGACGTAGCTGAAGCTTTTAATGAGTTTTTTGCCAACATACCCATAACTACGACTCGCTCCTTAAATTCGTCCCCGTCTAAAGCTGAAAACCTTTTGCATAGTAGTGTACCTCAATGTAGTCGTTTATTTAGTTTCGAACATGTAACCCCACATGATGTAGTTACTGTTTTTAACCTACTTAAGTCTAAAAACACCGGTGACTACTGGGGCATCTCCATTAAACTTTTAAGTAATATAATAGACATCGTAGCCCCCTATCTAGCTGTTACTTTTAATAAATGTGTTGATTTAGGAATTTTTCCTGACCTCATGAAGAATAGTAAAGTCATACCTTTATTTAAATCAGGTAATAAAAACGACGTTGGCAATTTTAGGCCTATTTCCATCTTACCTGCATTTAGCAAAATATTTGAAAAATTAATACTCAAGCAGTTGCTAAGACATTTTAATTTAAATAGCCTCCTTCATAATGAACAGTATGGCTTTACAAAAGGTCGTTCGACTACAGATGCGGGTGTTGCTTTGCTGAAACACATATTCAACGCATGGGAGAGCTCGCAAAATGCTATCGGAGTTTTCTGTGATCTTTCCAAAGCCTTTGATTGCGTGCACCATGACACGCTTTTGCGTAAACTACGTCATTACGGTGTCCAAAACGAAGCTCTCAACGTAATAAATTCTTATTTACATAATAGGTTCCAATGTGTAGATGTTAATGGTGTGAAATCTTCCGCGCTGCCAGTTCAGTTAGGTGTGCCGCAAGGCTCAATACTGGGCCCATTCTTGTTCTTAGTTTATATCAATGATTTACCATTCCATTTAAAGGGAATCTGTGACGTTGTACTGTTTGCTGATGATACATCTCTTATTTTTAAAGTAGACAGGAATAGACTAGATTTTGACGAGGTAAACAGTGCACTCTCAATAGTTACGGATTGGTTTACGTCAAATAACCTAGTTCTCAATGCCAAGAAAACGAAATGTGTAAAGTTCGCCTTACCCAATGTTAGAAATCTAGGACCCAACATCGTCTTAGATAAAGAGGCGCTTGAGACTGTGAGCTCAGCAGTTTTTCTGGGAATAACAGTAGATGCCAAACTTCAGTGGGGACCACATATATCGAGCCTAGCAGGAAGGCTCAGTTCGGCTGCCTACGCCGTCAGGAAAGTAAGACAATACACTGACGTTGATACAGCTCGTTTAGTATATTTTAGTTATTTTCATAGCGTTATGTCCTACGGTATTCTGCTGTGGGGCAAAGCAGCTGATATACAAAATATATTCGTCCTTCAAAAACGAGCTGTTCGAGCTATTTACCAGCTAGGTGCTAGAGTTTCTCTAAGAGATTTATTTAAAGATATTGGTATTCTCACGGTTGCATCACAATTCATATTTGCCAACATCATATATATTAGGCAAAATATACACTTGTATACTAAAAACAGTGATGTTCACAATGTTAACACCAGAAATAAGGACAAACTACGTGCTCCCTTTCACCGGCTTCATAAGGTTCATAACTCATTTGTTGGGCTTGGTATAGCCTTTTATAACAAGCTACCCTCTTCTTTGCTAGATTTGCCTTTTAATGCATTTAAAGCTCAAGTAAAATCCAACCTTTGTTCAAAGGCATACTACTCCATCAACGACTACTTAAACGATAAGAATAGTTGGTCGCCCTGATTAACTCAAGACAATGTTTATGTTCTTTCTCCAGAATTAGATTACTGATAGGTTATTATACTATGAGCTCATTATACAATTGTTTTTATTGGGCTGTATAAGTCAAATCAGTTTAGTTTTATTTTTATTATATTATTGACATAATCAACCTATTTAAATGTTTTCTAATGAGTTGATTGCAATATGTGGTTAGCTAGTGACCTCGACGATTGATCATATTATTCTTACCTGAGCAACCGGCAGCAAGTTCGTCATGCTCCCTCAGATGTCACTGCTTGCGGTAGCGTCGGGGGTCGGGTTGCCTCCTTCCCTCAAATATGGCGAGGGGGGTAATGGCTGATCTTTGCGTTATGCTCGTGAACGGGTGCTGCTTGTGGTGACTGGTCGTCTTGCTGACCATGGTTTTATTATTGTTATAATTAGTAATAACTTGTTTATTTAGTTTCCTTCGATGGTCCTAGTTTATCATTTGTGACTTCAAGCGACAGCTATGTAAACAGAACCCAGCATTGCATAAATATGTTAGCGGTCACGCCCTTCATACCTGGAGGCTTTTATTTAATTTTCATTTATTAATTTTTGCTTGAGTACCTACGTATAGTTTTTTATTGTATTTCTTGGTATATTGGCGTTGCTAGCTGACATATGGCAGATTTAGTGTCCTGTGTCTTGTAATGTTAATTGCTTTGCATACCTTGTATTGTATTCAGTCAAGTATTTTCTAACTGAACAGACAGCTGTGCTGCTGGGGAGTTTGTTGCGCCACTTCTTCTTCCCAGCGAAAGCACTAGGAAGTGGTGAAGGGCGGGCGTTTTGGGGGACTGTCTTTTGTAATTTTGACGTTCGAAAAGTGCTGATTCTCAGCCTAGTTTGAATAAATGACTTTTGATTTTGATTTTGATTTTGATATTACAGTGAGATGGAGTGGACACTTTCGTTTATTTTTATATTTATTTATGTACACACAAAACACGAGAAAAATACATAAAGATTTTAGACTTGGAAATATCTTCCAGCAGGACATGCGCCAAGAGAGTTGGACGAGAAACGTCGACACAGTTTGCTCGGGTGGAAAAGCAGGTGCAAAAGGCGCCCTGGGGAGACGATAAACGGGTCTCCCCGAAACCAAACTGTGCAAGTGTGCAAGACAGCACACGACCACTGTGCACTGTCTTCCCTGAGGTCAACCAGTGGGCCGACAGAATCCCCACTCTAATTGCCCGCGACCCCATATTCCCGCCTGCCTTAGATGCCTTGTTTTATGTACACGAATAAAATAATTAATACTATCCATTTCAATTGGTTCTAGGAACCTGATTATCCTGATATTTCTCTAATCAATAAATCTGCTCTCATATCTCACGTTAGCTCATTCAACACCTCCTCAACACATCAATATGACTAAAATAACTACAACCAATAAATTGACATGATATTTGAATTCAGATTCCATCTATGAATGCGCATTCAGAAATGACGGGTCAAGTTCACTGATGCTGATAATTTGACATTCAAATTACGAACGTACTGACACGTTCAAAAATAGAAAGCAAACATCATCTGCCTAGCCTTTTCCCAACTACGAGTATGTTGTGGTCGGCTTCCAGTGTAGCCGGATACAGCTGAATACCAGTATTGGACATCTGACCTGTGGAGGTCAGATAGGCAGTCACTCCATGTACAATACTGGTATTCAGCAGGTTCAGCAGGTTTAAGGGGTATCATTTTACCCACTAACTGGGTTGTGGAACCCAGTTAGTGGGTAAAATGATACCCCTTGGTATGACTGGTTGTCAGACTTTCGGGCTTCTGACTACCCGTAACAACTGTCAAAGATCCACGTATGACAGCCGGGACCAACGGTTTACCGTGCTTTCTGAGACACGGAGAGGTCTCGGTATGTAAAGATGGTCACCCATCCACAGACCAATCGCGGCAATTGTAGCTTAACCTGATCGATCGACCTGTGCGGCTGTTATTATTTAGCCACGGGCCCCTCCAAAAATAGAATGTAAACATTTGAAACAATTTGTCCCAGAATTAAGCGGCCAAAACTATTGTGCTTAGCTACAAACGCAAGTCGCAATCAAGTAGCACATTGTATGTTAATTATTAAGCGCAATTATTCCGACAAAGCGCTTGATTTATTTACATTATGTTCTCACTAGTGTTCGTTAATTAATTATTTTGATTTGTAAAGGTGAATGAAAGATGTACTTTAAAATTGCTACTTTTCGACTGATGGCACGGACTTTTCTAAGTTCACACAAAAAGAAAACATAACATCACGCTCGAAAAAAATATAACAGCTTGTTAAGATGGTCACCCATCCATGGACCAACCGCGGCAAGCGTAGCTTAACCTGATCGATCGACTTGTGCGGCTGTTATTATTTAGCCACAAGCCCCTCAAGTATACAGCACCAACATTTCGCAAATTATGATTGTTAGTTCACCTGGTTCAGTAGAATCATTATATTTTAATGTTTTCTAGAGGAGCTCTGAAGTTGGTTAGGTTAGGTCACATCACAAAAGACAAAATATTAAAGTCATAATTGGGATACTATAGTAAAGTCTATGCGAGATGAGAGGTGAAGGTGAATCCGATTGTAGTGCAAAATGACAGAACTCTAATTGCGTAACACACTAAAAATCTCTCAATTTGAATCATCTTGAAGCCTATTGCTAATCCATTGCTCCATAATATGTTCGACAAAAGTGTCTGCTCAACAACGTAAATAACGCAATGAATGTTGTTGAACTGTCAAAATGAAACCCATTGCTACTGATAGTGTGTTACGCAATTACCCTGCTGGTTTGTCTAGCGGTCGCAAGCGAGACTGCTGAGCATGAGTTCCTAGGTTTGATTCCCAGGTCGGGAAAAGTGTTATTGAGTTTTTCAATCTGACATTTTACAGTAGCAGCTCGGAGTCTGGATTTGGGCCCGGTTGATGGCAATGGTGTCGCCATCTATTACATGGGATTTAAGATAACTGTCGAAATAAACATGTACAGACGCCAGCACATCAAGCTACCCGAAACTGTCAAATTTTCCCAATCAACTTTGAACCTTATGCTTTAGCGATAGAGTTGAAAATATTTTAAAGAAATCTGAAAGATTGTAGTAGCTTGATGTGCTGGCGACTGTACCATAGGTACACCTCTATCGAACCCTTCTGGGAACAAGGCGTGATGATATGTTATTTTAATCTAAACATAGGTCATTGGCGAAATAGTGGGTGTTACTGTAGGTACCTACATCTCTGCTTACGCTTCGGGGATTACAGGCGTGGTGATATGTTATATATTATATTTATGTCTAGTGCCAAATCGTCAGTATTTTTACCTTAATGTGTTTCAGACAAAATGAAAGTCTTCAACCACTAAAGTTACAACTAAAATATTTTATTTATTTATTTAATGCTTCAGTCACATAAATGTACAGAGGTGGACTTAATGCCATAGGCATTTTCTACCAGTCAACCTTTGGGTGATGCAGAGACAAACAGTGGTAGGTCCGATCATAAAAATTGAGGAATAAATATCACTACATAGTATAAAACAAAGTCGCTTCCCGCTGTCTGTCCCTATGTATGCTTAAATCTTTAAAACTACGCAACGGATTTAGATGCGGTTTTTTTTAATAGATAGAGTAATTCAAGAGGAAGGTTTATATGTATAATACATACATAATATAGTAGAGAAACACTGATCATTTTAGGGGTTTCTAATGTGATGTCGTAAATAAACACATTTTTTTGCGCTTACATTGCAAACGCTGGCTTAACCCTACGAGATAGATCAAAATAATGTACTACAGTATTGTACACCTTAAAAAGGTCTACAAAAAAGTCTGCGATGGCATATGTCTATCTCTTAGGGATAACCCACAATAACCATTTTTTATCCTATAGTTTTTAAGAGTAATAATGGCTCTAAAATGATCAGTGTTTCTCTACTATATTATGCATGTATTATATGCATATAAACCTTCCTCTTGAATCACTCTATCTATTAAAAAAAACCGCATCAAAATCCGTTGCTTATTTTTAAAGTTCTAAGCACACATAGAGACAGACAGACAGCGGGAAGCGACTTTGTTTTATACTATGTAGTGATAGTGATCAGCATTGCACCCGTGCGACGCCGGGGCGGGTCGCTAGTTTTAAATATAAAGATACGCATAAACCTATTAAAACTATAAATATAATATATACCGAATTACATATAAATATAGGCACAAATAAAATATATACATAAATACATGAATCTACTAAAAAGAAATAAGACAAACAATTAGAAAATATTAGCGTTGTGCTGATACTCGTACTGCCAGCTTCTTGCGAATGTGCTCGCGAACCTTAACTTTAAAGGGTAATCGGTTGGTTGCAATCCTGGTTTCCTAGGGGAGCGCATTCCACAGAGAGATAGACTGAACGAAGAAGGAAGAGTGAATGAAATCTGTGCGCTAAGTGGGACATTGGTGAAGACGATTGTGTGAATAATATTCAAAGACCTTTAATATTTACGATTCCGACCTCATAATATGCACTGTATCTCAGAAGTGAAAGCGACAAGCCAATTAGAATATTCAAGCTGGTTCCATAACCAAGTGTTGTTCGATCTACTCTCCAAATGTAAAATGCACGTTGCATACGAGAATTAATCCAACACGACATGATTTCTAAACTTAGGTGAGCCATAAATTATTATCTACCTACACTGAATAGCATAATTAGGGTTCCGTGCCTCAAAAGGAAAAACGGAGCCCTTATCACTTCGATGTCCGTCTGTCTGTCCGTCTGTCAAGACCCTTTTTCTCAGGAACGCGTAGAGTTATCAAGTTGAAATTAATTTCAAATACTCAGGGCTGCAATTCCTTGAGGCAGTGAAAAAAAATCAAACTTCTAAGTCAACGCAATCAAAAGATACGGGTGATTATGTTCAGTTTATGCTGCATATTTTGACACTTGCAAGGGAATCAAAACCTATAGGGTACTTCCCATTGACCCAGAATCATGAAATTTGGCAAGAAGCAATGTAGCACAAGTAAAGGGAAAAATCCGAAAACCGTAAATTTTTGTAGTTACATTAGAAAAAAAAATCCTATTTACATAGCTACAAATTTGTACGGAACACTCGGTGCGCGAGTCTGACTTGCAATTGACTAGTTTTTTTTTTGCTTAGCTTTAGTCAATTTATTACAAACTAGCTGCGCCCCGCAGGTTTACTCGCATATGTCTTGATCCCAAAGTACCTAGAGATTTGAAGAAAACATAAATAAATGTTTATTCAGATCTATCCAAAATAATGGAACTAAATTCGAAACTCAAATACATAATAGTTAATCTTGTCAACACTAGATCACGCTACTTGGATCCATTTTTAAAATATAAGACATTTATCGGTATGTCCCATATGTGGGACACTATGCGCTGTAGGGCTAAACACAGTTCTTTTAATTTAAATTCCACTTATTTTTTAACGGTCATCATCATCTGCCTAGCCTTTTCCCAACTATATTGGGGTCGGCTTCCAGTCTAACCGGAAGCAGCTGAATACCAGAATTTTACATGGAGCGACTGCCTATCTGACCTTCACAACCCAGTTACTAGGTAATACCTTGTTCCTTGGTAAGACTGATTGTCAGACTTTCGGGCTACTAACGACCCGTAACGACTGTCAAAGATAAACGAATGACAGCCGGGACCAACAGCTTAACGTGCTTTTCGAGGCACCGAGGGGTCTCGGTATGTGAAGATGGTCAGCCATCCACGGACCAACCGCGGCAAGCGTAGCTTAACCTGATCGATCGACCTGTGCGGCTGTTATTATTTAGCCACGGGCCCCTCCAAAAATAGAATGTACACATTTGAAACAATTTGTCCCAGAATTAAGCGGCCAAAACTATTGTGCAAAACTACAAACGATCAAGTAGCACATTGTATGTTAATTATTAAGCGCAATTATTCCGACAAAGCGCTTGATTTAAGCGCATGTTCATATAACGGTCATCATCATCTGCCTAGCCTTTTCCCAACTACGTTGGGATCGGCTTCCAGTCTAACCGGATGCAGCTGAGTACCAGTATTTTACATGGAGCGACTGCCTATCTGACCCCCACAACGGCGACACCGGCGACTCTCCTCATATAACGGTATTAATTATAAAATAAAATATAAACCCGCTCGTAGTGAAAGGCAAACTTTCAGACAAGACTTGTTAATACTCAAAACAAACGTCCTATTGTCATAGCTTAACTCTTGTGCCTTAAAAGCTGCTTGAAAATGTAGATAATAAACAAATGGTAATTTTGTCAGCTGTACCGATTGCGATGCGCGTACGCGTCGAGGGTACTTCTCTGATTTTGTGCAAATCGCATGTCCGTGAATATTTTGGCGAATCTAATCGTCCTAAAAACCCACCAATATTTTTTATCCATAATTGGGTAGCCTAACTTTTAATGCCAAGAAGAATTAAAATTAATCATGACGAGTTAATGACTCAAAATAATATTTTAGGTGCTTAAATTTCATTACCCTCAGTGTCTTTGTTGCGACGAGTTAGAAAAACATTTTTATTTAATTATACGTAGAGGTTTATACTGCGAATTGTTACTTGAGGAACCTTAAGTACTTCATAAGGAAATGAATTATGATTTTGCAAGATATAATATTGTTATTATTTCAATACATTGTGATAAAAACAATTTGTCGTAAAAAATATTACATTACCTTCAGCCTATCTTGAAATATCAAACATTGTTCTGTATATTACATCGTCCCTGGATCGAGCACCCCCTCCCGCCTCCGCACTTGCCGGTCAGTCAGCCAGCAACAACAAACGGGGCAGGACGTGCGCCATTTTTTTCGCGACCGTTAAAAAAGTTCGACAACTACGCGCTTCAACCAATTTCGGTTTCATTACATTTAGCGGATTTTTGACGTAAGTAGTTGTGTTTTTTTCATACTTTTAGTCTTAAGGCAATTGTTATAATGTATGTTCATGTTTATTATTATCATTATGTACCGTAATCGATTAATTGCAGAGTAAAAAAAAAAACGTTTTGAAAAATTCATTTCCCTCACTTTCATTACCATCGATTACCTTCAGCTTTGAAGGTGAGGGTAATGAGACTAAAATGAAGGTAATGAATTTTTCATATTATTCTATGTGATATTCTATTCAACCCTATTATACTGTCAAATCCTAAGCGGACACCGGTGTACGCACATCTGTTATCTTTCAATTGTGTCTCTAATGACAGTAATCTCTAATTCTAAGCGGACACCGGTGTCAGCTTAGAATTTTACAGTCTAATATAAGATTTTAGTATTGGGTTTCTAAAAAATATTATCCTTTTCAGGAAACAAGTATGGCTAAAACTAAAACTAAAAAATCTCGCGAAGAAAAGCTTGCTCAAGCTAGGCTGCATAAAAGGAAAAAATACGAGGAAATTAAAAACGATCCCGAGAAATATGCAATTCAGAAGGAAAAAGAGAGACAGAGATACTTGAAACGAAAAGAACAAAATAAAATAAAATCTGTTGCTAAAATGACACTAAGGGAAAAAAGACTTCAAAGAAAAAAATGGAACGAAAATAGTAAGCGTTATTTAGAGAAAAAGAAAAAGGAAAGGGTAATACAACAGATGCTGATTGATAATTCGCCTCCAACAAGTGACAGAGAAGAAAATGTAGCTGAACAAGACCCATTAGAAGGGCCATCACACCAATCAGTAGAGGTATCTAACATAAACTGCAAACGGTGTCAAAAAAAGGATAAGTTAATAAGAAGACTTCGTTATAGTTACAAGAAAGAGATTAGTAAACTGAAACAGGAAAAGGAAAAAGTTATTAAAGAAAAGGATGCAATGAAAAAAATGTTGATAAGGCAAATAAATAAACAACGAAGAATACAAGCAAACCAACAACAGCCATCAACAGGCGAGAAAGTGGATAATTTGATAAAATCAATAGACGAAGACAAACGAGAAGAAGTAAAGAAAAAAATATTATTTGGAGAAATCATATCGAACAATTTAAGAGATGGATTTAAAGTTTTAAGAAAGAAAGAAAAACGAGAGTTTAGCGATATAGTAATGAGGGACAAAGACCGTTTCAAGAAGCACAAGATTTTAGGTAAAGCGTCGAAATTTACAGTGCGAGACAAAAATAAAATATGTCACAGCAATGAATCAAACATTGATACAGAGAGTAAAATGAAACAAGACGTAGAAGATTTTTTCGAAGATGACAGCAATACTAAAATTTCTCCTGATAAAAAAGAATTTATCACACGTAATGGACAAAAAAAACAAAAACGATATTTATCAGACACATTAACCAACCTCCACAAAAAGTTTATGCAGGTTCAAAACAGTAATATTGGATATTCTACGTTCTGTAAATATCGACCATTTTGGGTTCTCTACCCTAAAGAATCTGATCGTAATACATGTGCTTGTAAAATACACGTAAATTTTGATTTGTTAGTCAAAAGTCTTAACAAGACAAAAATCACTAAAGAGGCAAATGGAACTGCTATATTGGAAAGCTTGTGCTGTGATATACACAATGAAGAATGCTTAAATCGAACATGTGAGGTATGTCGAAACAGAGTAATTAACTATGAAGAATTTAGCAATGAAGAGAAAATAAACTATTATCAGTGGTGCGCAAAAAAAGAAACCTATAATGTCAAAGGACAAGATAAAACAAAAATTGTTACCGTAAAAACTCGATTACAAGATTACCCACGAAACGTTATCAAAAAATTGGAAGATTCTCTAAAATCATACTTTAGACATTGTACTAACATCGTTGTCCAGTACAAGAGCATTAAATCTCTGAAAGCGACAATGACTACCAAGGAGGTTATGCTACACATTGATTTTTCCGAAAATTACTCTGTCAAATTTAATGAGGAGATACAAAGCTATCATTTCGGCGGCAGTCGACTGCAAATAACGTTGCATACTGCGGTTGCGTACTTAATTGATCCAGAAACTGGAATCATGAAGTCATACAGCGTTTGCAGTATCAGCGAATGTAATAGACATGACGCAAGTGCTATATGGGCTCATCTCATACCACTATTAGGTTATGTCAGAGAAATAACACCTCTGATAGATACAGTACATTTCGTATCTGACAGCCCTTCAAGTCAATATAGGAATCGCTACATTTTCTTCGTTATTAGTCAACTGCAACAGGATTTTCCAGAGTTAAACTTTATAACCTGGAACTATTTAGAGGCTGGACACGGCAAAGGAGCGCCAGATGGAGTTGGTGCTGTCCTGAAGAGAACCGCAGATAAAATCGTACAATTTGGTAATGACATTGGCACAATGAAAGACTTTTGGGAGCTCATTCAAGTCAAGGTAAAGAATGTCAAACTTCTATCTGTCTCAGAGCAAGATATTGAAGACAGAAAATTTCCCTCGTCGGTTCAAGGCTTTCGTGGAACGATGTCTGTGCATCAAGTGCTTTGGTCATCTAACAGGCTTCGAATAACCTTCCGAAAACTAAGTTGTTTCTTGTGTGAAAACGGTGAAATATGTTCACATAACTACCATCTTGGATTTATGAATTTACCTTGTCTTTATGAAAATGTTGATTCTGAACATCTACAAGATTTCTTAAACGAAAACACGACGAACGAAGTCCTTCGAGAAGTGACAAATTCTCGAACACCTACCCCTACTAATCAATTCCTGAATAGATTAACCACTGAAGCACCACAAAATATGAAAAATTCATCAAATAGAGCCCAAAGTAATAACAAAATCACCATACTATCTGACGTAAAAGTACATTGGACCAACACTTCTTTTATTGGCAATGAAATGAAGAAAACAGATAATACCAATTTTCAACTTGATTTCCAAAAGTTTGTTTCTGAAAAAGTCACGGTAAAAGAACAAGGAAAAGAACAAAATAATCCCGATGATATTTCAGAAAGTGACAATGTAAGAAAAATACTCAAAAAGGATAGAAAAGTGAAGACAAATTTTTTTGACCACTCAGATGATAGTAGCAGTGGAGGAAACATAGGTGAAGAAGTCAGAATTGTAAAGAAAAAATCACGCATTACCTCATTTTTTGATGATTCCGATGATGAAAATATCTTTTAATTTACCAAAACCAAAGAATTGACATTGTTAGGAATGTAGAACTAAGAAGTTTTTTTTTGAGCGTACTTGTGGCTTTTTTTTTGTAAAATATTTTTTTATTTTGTATTCATAAGAGAGATTATCTGCTCTGTTTTAAAAATAATAATGTTAAAAAAATATATATGTTTTTTAATATGTTTCGGCAGGAAACAAGAGCTTGCTATAACTTTAGTGATTTTGAATAAGTATGTTATTTAGCAGATATTACTCGTATTAGGCAGGATTGTTAATATGTTTCATAATTTATATAATTACGTTACATTAAGTAATTATAATTTTATATTTCATTCAACTCGTAGCTTCTTAAGACATGACTGATTAGATAACGAAACTTAGTTTGATTTGTGATAGGAGTCTGAATTTTTTTTTTTTGTTATGTTTTAAAGAATAAACTCTGATTGTGTAAAACTTACGAAATTTTATTTACTTCATCTAATAATATAATCTAGCATTTTTTTTTACTTCTACTATTTATTTATTATTTTATTTATTTATATTTACTTAACTTAGACTCATTTCATTACCAGCCATTTTTTTTCATTACCTTAGTCTCCAGTTTCATTACCAGTAATGTTTTTTCATTACCATAGTCTCCAATTTCATTACCAACTCCACTGTTTTCATTACCATCAGCACTACAGAATTTCATCGGTCAATATCTACTTATGTAATGCGTATAATATTGTATAAATTACATAAATAGTTTATGTTTTTGATACCAATTCTCGTGAAAGTTGAAAATAAGGAATTGAAAATTTTCTCACAGTTCTGTCAGAATTGCACTAAATCATAGAAATACCCTCGAACGTTCGAACGCCTCCGTCACTCCATGTACTTGCGCGCTATAATTTACCTACCGTCCGGCCGAGCGGTCTCGGGCCGTTTGCGGACCAGATTCAATGGGGTTTTCCCAAGCGAAGCGCACGCACGTTGTTCAATTTTAATCGTTAAATTCATTCGTACATAGGCACATTTTAGCATGCCGCGGTTGGCGACGCGACGTAGTAGGCTATTATAGCAGTAGGTATTGAAAATGTTCTACTGAGTGAAGTATCTGGTAGTAACTATTTAGTAATCTGTGGTTCGAACGGCTTCGGCGCAAGCGCAGTCATTCCCAGCATATTATTTGCGGTTGGTGCGGACGCTGTTACGACCGCTGATTACTTCACTTTCTTCATAAACACCGTGTAATGCCACAATTTTATGTAAAATAACTTTATTTATGAAATATTAAACCAGAGAATGAAAAAGCCTCGTTAGTTTTGCTTCTTTTCCTACTTTCAGAATTCAATTAAGAAGGAATATTATGTTGAAGTGTGTTTATATCACTTTGCATCAAGCCTTCATTTACCTAGCTCTAGCTTTTGTGTGGCACATTGTCACTTGCCTGGTCCCAAATTCACTACAGGGTCAAATTAAATTAGCTAGCAGAACTCTGCAGACGTGATGAGTATCAATATCTAAACATTATAAAACAAAAGAAAACAAATTTTCTCAACTCATACTTCATCGAACAACACTCCCAGCGGTCCTTGACCCCCAAAAAAATCATCAAATATATTATATTTATATTGTATCGTGTCCGATATCGATACCCTCACGTCTGCACAGTTTCGCTAACTAATTTAATTTGATCCTGTATAACTACTAAAAAACTAAAGTATGGCGATGAACAATTCCTCCACATCGCTGTCGACTAAAATCACAACTTATTTCTAGCTTTTTAATTAACACCATGGTCTTCACCAAACCAACGTAAAAACCCAATCAACTAACCTGATCTATAAGATCCAAGATATGAATGTACAGAGGCCAGCACATCAAGCTACTACATCATCATCATCATCATCTGCCTAGCCTTTTCCCAACTATGTTGAGGTCAGCTTCCAGTCTAACCGGATGCAGCTGAATACCAGTATTTTACATGGAGCGACTGCCTATCTGACCTCCACAACCCAGTTACTGGGTAATACGAAACCCCTTGGTAGGACTGGTTGTCTGACTTTCGGGCTTCTGACGACCCGTAATGACTGTCAAAGATACACATTAAGCTACTACAATCTGTCATATTTCTTTAATAGATTTTCAACTTTATCTCTAAAGCATAAGGTTCAAAGTTGATTGAGAAAATTTAACAGTTTCGGGTAGCTTGATGTGCTGGCGTCTGTACATAATTACACACAGATCAAATAGTACTTAGTAGTGGAGCTAACATTAAGCAGGCTGACAGCCAGTCTGCTTGGCTGATTGATGGATGGGGCAAGAATTCTCAATCGTTAGATACGCCTCGAGTCGAAGTAGCTAAAATTTAGCACTGAACTTCATAAAAGAATATGGTCTACGTGAATTCATTACGATTTCGTGAAAGGTATTTTTCAAAATTACTCAATGATTGCCAGATATATACTTGAAATACATCACTACATAGTATAAAACAAAGTCGCTTCCCTGTCTGTCTGTCCCTATATATGCTTAGATCTTTAAAACTCCACAACGGATTTTGATACGTTTTTTTTTAATAGATAGAGTGATTCAAAAGGAAGGTTTATATGTATAACACATGCATAATATAGTAGAGAAACACTGATAATTTTAGAGGTATCTAATGTGATGTCGTAAATAAACACATTTTTTTGCGCTTACATTGTAAACGCTGGCTGAACCGTTCGAGATAGATCAAAATAATGTACTACAATATTGTACACCTTAAAAAGTTCTACAAAAAAGTCCGCGATGGTATATGTCTATCTCTTAGGGATAACCCACAATAACCATTTTTTATCCTTAACTTTTTACGAGAAATAATGGCTCTAAAATTATCAGTGTTTCTCTACTATATTATGCATGTATTATACATATAAACCTTCCTCTTGAATCACTCTTATCTATAAAAAAGAAACCCCATCAAAATCCGTAGCGTAGTTTTCAAAATCTAAGCATACATAGAGACAGACAGAAGCGGGAAGCGACTTTGATTTATACGAGTAGGTACTATGTAGTGATCAGCATTGCACCCGTGCGAAGCCGGGGCGGGTCGCTAGTACTATATAATATAATAACTTGATTTATTCTTACTCAATATATTATATTCAAACACACAAACTATATTCAGGTTTGAAATATACTAAAAATAATTTTGTATATACAACATTATTTTTAGTATACTGCAAACCTGAATATAGTTTATTCAGAATAAGTAACTGAATCGATTCCAATAGTTTTTACACCATGTTATATTTTGTCCTAAAAATATTTAAAAATGGTAACAAGCTGGACACCGAGCGACACTAAGTACATATCCGCAATCATATGTGCACAACACAAGTCAGAGCCGGTCGGCCGGCGGCACGTGTTAAGTGGTAACTAACTTTTTGTACGGACAATCATGTAACATAACAAGCTTATAACTTCGTGATTTTTCATGACACAGTTTTGAAATTTTGTACATACATAGACTCTTTACATAAAAATACTAGACACGTGTTTCGGGTTTGCCATATACTAAAAATAATGTTGTATATTAGTGTTTTGGTGGAAGCCTATGCCCACCAGTGGACGTCATTCGACTGAAATAAATGATGATGAATATGATGATGATACTAATATCATCATCATATTCATCATCATTTATTTACAACCAACAATTACAATTTATAAGCTAACACTAATGTTAGCTTATAAATTGTAATTGTTGGTCTTTGTGAATAAATGTCACATAACACGGTAAAAAAAAAATGATTGCCAGTGTATTATCGTACAATGTTGGGAATAGATAACCTGCGGGTTGATTACGTAACACACTAACAGTAGGAATGGCTTTCATTTAGATAGTTCAACAACACTCATTGCGTTATTTTCGTTGTTGAGCAGACAATTTTTTCGAACATATGAAGCAATGGATTAGCAATATCTTTCAAAATTATTCAGATTGAGATTGATAGTGTGTTAGGCATTTAAGGTACTGCCGGTCGATTCTGTAAAAATCTCACCGTGAAATCATAAGTGAAGTGAGCTTGAAGTGAGCAGTGTCAATAGTGTTAATCCCTAATGACAGCTCTCATCCCGCTCACTTCACCTAAGTTCTCACGGTGAGATTTTTACAGAATAGCACTGCTGGTCATCACTGCTGGTGATCATTATTTTGAAAAGTACCATTCGCGAAATTAATGCGAAAATAATGAGGTATTGCACATACAACACTTGCGTTTCCTTGCACAACTGTTTACAAACTAAAAACGCACATTACAAAGCTATTCTCAAAACAAAATATAACGATTATAGGCTGCAATATTTTCGAAACAGCTGACTCGACCCACTAACACATTCTCTTTCCTAAGCTAAGGTTATGCAACGAAGTACTCATAACTCGAGACGAAGGTTTAGAACTGAGCACAATCAGACGGACGTTTAACTTTGCCAAAAACTAGTTTCATTAATATCTCTTTTTTGGAAGGTTTAAATTAAATTGCTAGAATTGACTTCATTTGAATTTGACATACTTACTTTTTTTCAAGGAAGTTTTAAACTATTTGTCAACAAATAAACATTATGTTTTTAAATTTTCTGACAATGAATATAGGATCCCATGTCATCTCCTTATGTATAAGATTTTAATCTAGGCAACTGAGTTGCGTGACTCACAAAATGTAAAATATAATATACTACATCATCTCAGACCCCTTGAAATATATCTCATCAACTCTATTGTTTTGACAGTGTCCCCGTCATAATAAGAAGAATATACTGAGAACCGACTAACCCTTTCGACTGTGTTATGCTTTGCTCAATTCGACCGTCAAGTGAGGTCGGAAAATGAAAAGAAAACGACCTTGACTTTTGACCCACAATGAGTATTGGATGACCAAACATACTGGTTGACAGGTTGACACTGCCTTAGCAAACGAGTGCTAACCATTTCCATTTATTTCATTGTGTATGCTGTATTATGTTTTTCGTTAAGATTTTTCCGAGATCAAGGACAGAAAAATAGTGCTTATTTGCAGGGACATAAAAACACCTACATAAATGTTACAGACTTATAAGTGGGACATTTTTAATTGATGACAGAATCAAATATGTTACACTTATAATTAATGTGTTATATCACACAGTGTAACAGTAATATATCTGTAACGGATATAAAAGTGTTAAGAGCGTTTAATAACTTTGGTTTAAAAATAAAATAATGACGATAACCCACTAAAAATGCGACGTTGCCAGCCCGCATGGGATGAGCGCTCTTAACAGGTAATAAGTGCAACAGGTAAACGCGGCGTTGCCAAATTTACTATATATTTATGGTTAATAAGCATTTAATAGCCGCAATCTAGTCGTTACATCCGTGTAAAATACGTACTCGCAATATTTAAAATATTCGTGACTAGCGACCCGCCCCGGCTTCGCACGGGTGCAATGGAGAAACTGATAATTTTAGAGCCACTATTTCTCGTAAAAAGTATAGGATAAAAAATGGTTATTGTGGGTTATCCCTAAGAGATAGACACATACCATCGCGGACTTTTTTGTAGATCTTTTAAAGGTGTACAATACTGTAGTACATTATTTTGATCTGTCTCGACGGGTTCAGCCAGCGTTTACATTGTAAGCGCAAAAAAATGTGTTTATTTACGACATCACATTAGAAACCTCTAAAATTATCAGTGTTTCTTTACTATATTATGCATGTATTATAGATAAAAACCATCCTCTTGA
Organism: Eremobia ochroleuca; assembly: GCA_949629135.1. Lineage (NCBI taxonomy): Eukaryota > Metazoa > Arthropoda > Insecta > Lepidoptera > Noctuidae > Eremobia > Eremobia ochroleuca. Next base: position 16,017,343 of record OX451396.1, read on the forward strand.
ATTACTATATCTATTAAAAAAAACCGCATCAAAATCCTTTGCGTACTTTTATAGATCTAAGCATATATAGGGACAGACAGACAGGGAAGCGACTTTGTTTTATACTATGTAGTGATTTAAAATTCAAGTTTATTTGAACACTTTTATTCATTTGACAATTGCAATGGATCGATAAATCTTTTCTTTAAAAAAAATCCTCGTCTGTATGAGGATGATCCTAAAATCTACTGATTTCCACTTCAACAAGAAGGTGTGCGTATTGATAGTCCCGATAGTCCAAAATAGATTCGAAAGTATATACGGAGGCGTTATTGCCCTATAGTGCAAACACCTAGTTGGAATAGTAGAAGTTTTATGGCCATAACGTATTGAACTATTTTTTTTTTAGCCTTAGCATAACAGTATAGGCTGCCCACTGCTGGGCAAAGCCAGGAACTCTTTTCCCTTGCCACCTCGAACCAATGAACTAACAACCTCGAACCAACTTATTACAGCTTATTTTTTTAACCTCAAACCTAACTTTCAAAAGCTATGCAAAAAATAGAAACAAGCTGTTAAATAAATATAGTGTCAAGTACGTGTGTACTTAAATGATTAAATAAAACTTTTTGCTTAACCTGCACAAATATGAACTGCTTTTTATATTTTTTTATGTTGAAGGTGAAATTGTAATAAGTTAAAATGGATACTATTAAATCGATTTTTTTTTATTATGGCTCTTGCTTCCTAAAATAATATCTCCCAAAAAGAAACCTTAGCTGCTGAAAAAACACAGTTGCTGTCTACAGTGAGATTTCTGCTGAAATTCTATCTTTCAGTAAACGATAAAGTGATTTCGATTTTTGGAATTAAACTCTTTACATCTTTCTCTGGTCTTTTATACCTACGTTAGGAGATTGAAGCGATGTCTAATCCATTTAATACTAAACATGACGTAAATTCAATTGGCTTGGCTGGTTTTTAGATCTTAAACACTCCAAAAAGGGGAATTCTTCGAAGCGCACCAACTTTAAACCGCACCAAATAAAGTGCACCAAAAGTATTCCTCAAAACGATGGTGCGTTTCGAGGAATAATTTTGGTCTGCTTCATTTGCATTTCAAAGTTGGTGCGCTTCGAGGAATACCCCTCCAAAAAAACATAGAGGCAACAGCAGCCGCCGACACCCGTTCACGCCGACACATCTACGTCTGCCGTCGACCACGTGCCGTTGACACGTGCCGATTGTGTATATGAGGCTAAGGTATAGGATTTTTCCCGAAGGCTCTAGATAGATACATATGTATTAACAAATAAGTACACCATCCACCCGATCTGACGCGGCTACTGTGTAATGAAAATATATCACCAAAAGTATCTCCCATCCCGAATATTATTTTTTGCGGTATCGCAAAATCTATGGTTAGTGACGTCAAACTGTGTAAGATAGATAATGAGAACCGAAACGTGAGTATGTACTTATCACCAAAAAATTATGCGTAGTCACACCACTTCAGATCAGAATAGGTAGGCGCATTTTATTAAATAACTGGGCAGTAGTAACCATAAGATAGGCAATGATAAGTATAATGTTTATCTTGCAAAACCACAAAAGCCCATTTCCTTTCACAACATTCACAAAGTGGAATAAAAACCTACTAACACTTTATAATTGCACCATTGACCCTATTGACTTGGTTAAGAAATCATGAATTGTGATTGTCAAAAGGTTCAAATATAGAACAGAAAATCGTTGAAGCTATTTTATCGCTATGTGCACTTCTATTCTCACAGATTTTCGAAAGAACGAATTGTTACACAATAGCGCTGGATCACGCCTCACGCTGTCATAACTATGATCAAAAATAAAACAGCTAAATAATCTATTTCACAGTCAGGAACCACAAAATAAGAAACCTAACAACTTTCATCTATCTAAAACTCGTTAACGAACACATGGCAAGAAAAGTATAATACTTACATACATACACATATTTAATACGATAATGTACCACAAAAGAAATTCTTAAACAATATACAATTACATTACTCACCGACTCGTTTCGCCGAAATTTGTCTTGTCGAATAATTAAAAGGCACATAAATTATCTCGTCGAGATTTTCGGTCAGCTCTGCAGGAAGTTTGTTACCTGCGTGGATCTCGTCCAAACATATCACATTGTCAGATTCACATTTATCACTAGACACTGTCGTTAACTCACGATACACTTCTGCATCAACTATGTCGTCATCTTTATGCAACACTTTTTTCTCTTTGTTCTCATACACTAAATTTGCTACACCTTCTAAATTGTCTTGACAACTCTTTACTGCAGTTACTCTTATTTTATACACACCGGGTGCCCTTTTAGCTTCCACAATAAAATCAACTCGCTCTCCTCTGCCTAACTCAATCGAGTTCACACGTTCCGGTTCAATCCAGTGCCCGTCTAAAGTCACGACTTCCAAAACATGACGATCAATTGAAAATGTAATAGGGCAGCTTTTTGATCCCCCTCCGTAAGCCAGACGGAATCTATATCTTTTTCCGTATTCCACATTAAATGAAGACTGCGGAGCGTCGGGGGATTCAGATGATTTCCCTTTGCCGTTTATGAGAAGAGATTCGGCGTTCGGGATGCGCGATATGACCCCGGCCAGCGGTCCCATTGAATGACCCCATTCAGACACAAATATTGTGTGTTCGGATAAGTCCATATCATATAGCTTCTTAATAGGGTCCAGACGTGGAGACTGGCGCACAATAAGGGCTCCAGCCAGACCGTCAGCAGCATCAGCAGCCGAGTGTGCGTGGTACATGTGCGTGCCCACAGCTGATGCGCGGAATTTGTACTGGAATGTTGTGTAGGCGGGCTGAGGGCACTGGGTTAGCATGGGAGCTCCGTCCATGAAAGGAGTCTCCTTCTGTGGCTGGCCTCGCCAGTGGATAGAGAGCGCGTGTGCGGGAGCTCGATGTACCACGTCTACGACAAGGATGTCGTTGTGGCAGACGTGCAGGGTGGGTGCCGGCAGCGCCCTGTTGGCGACCAGCACGCCACGCTCGCGACCATCCGCAGATATGCATGTCTCCGGACAATTACCACCGTCCCTCTCCGTGCAACTACCACAGGATCTGTGATATAGGAAAGTTTCATATTACTGGAGACATTAAGGAAGTGTTCGCATGGTAATTAGCATTTCGAAAAGATGCAAATAAAAATGTTTGAATGAAAAATGACAGACAAAGAAAAAATGGCTGAGGCCCAAGATTGTGGAAATTTTTGCTTACTTGCTGAGCGTCTTGTAAACCTCGATGACTAGTTTCACACGACATATCATTGGCCAATCCAACTCGTGACATTCTCGGTCACAGTTTTCGAAATACTCCTCTGTAAATAATAAAAATAAATTAACATAAGGTATGTATGTGTACGTCAAATATATAGTACATGTCAACAAACGTTTTAAAGAATAATTAAACGTTCAAGGTAATAGAAGTTGATGTAACAATCATTCACCGCAGTTTCTTTGTGAACTCGTCTTCGCGATCGATTCCACGAACATTATAAACGGTAATCGATTGCAAAACGTATCTTTTATGTTCCTGCAATGGTAGTTACTTCCGTAGAAGTTATCGCTTTCTGCTTCTGGTCTTAAACGAACAGTAGTTTAATTAAAATGTTGTTCTAGAACATAAGTGAGTTCCTGATTCTAAAATATGTAAGAATTTGTAATTAGATCTTTATAAATTTTATAATAGCCGATATAAAATCAACATTAAACACGTATAACTATTAGCTGATTGTACTCCTACGCACAGACGTTAGATAAGGGTCATCCCTTTAGTCACTTGTAAGTCAGATATTCTAATTAAAAAAAAAAAAACTTATTACCTGGCATCGGCGTATAATGAACGACTACAAGAACTCCGGTTAGTATTACAATTAACACTAATATCCTCTGCAAGGACATGAGCATGTAATTTGGCTTCACCATCGACACTTCGCGCACTTGAGCCACCTCCTTTTCCGACTCCATGATTAATGAGGAAAACTTAATCGTCTATGGTCCAAAACGAGATTACATGTTTTTTATTAAAAGTTGTGTTCGGGTTTGGAAAGTGAGAGGTTTAACGTTCGCGACTACGCGAGTCGACCACGAAGTGGCGACTGGTATGGTCGTGGGCCGTCGCCTCCGCCGGTTGCAACATCGTGCACCACCATGTTTCGCGGCATCGAGGTTCGATTGGACCTCCAATTCGGAAGCAAATTGACGGGCAGCAGAATGAACTCTCTACAAGTTACGCAATTTTATATTGTGCAAGCGTCGTATTAATTTCCATGCTGATCAATTACTGTAATGTTACGTGTTACACAGCCGAACGCAATAGTCACGTACCTAATTATATATTAATTAATAAATGTAAATACCTAAACTATCAGCACTTTTAATTATTATTCAATGACACGGTCGCGTCGTCAAATAATATTTAGAGACTACATATTGATTGATAATTTAATCTCATACATTTACTCTCTCGCTGTCTGAGTATAATATTATATTATTGGTACAGACGCCAGCACATCAAGCTACTACAATCTGTCAAATTTCTTTAATAGATTTTCAACTTTATCGCCAAAGCATAAGGTTCAAGGTTGATTGCGAAAATTTGACAGTTTCGGGTAGCTTGATGTGCTGGCGTCTGGACATCTGAGTTGACCGCAGCTTCACATATCGATTGCCCCTTACGACGACCCACTAATCGCAAGTTCGGCTCTGGAAGACGGTTGGCAGTCATTTGGTTTTATTTATTTTTTTAATAATTACTCAAATGCTTCCTTTGAACCTACAGCAAAGCATAGCTACCTATTTATAAAAAAAACCGGTCACGTCATGTTGAACCACGAATAGTGAAGTAGCTGAGGTGAATGAACGTATGCAAAATATTGATTTTATCGACCTCAAAAATAAATTTGTATTTCTAGGAAAAAAACTATGAAAAACATAGTTGTTCGTGCGGTTTCAAACTAAATCATCCATATGTCATAAACTACTGGCTAAAATAAAAAAGTCGATTAGAAACATCATCTTTTTGGTTATAGGATCCAACCATACCTCAAAGGCTTATGTACAGAAGCCAGCACATCAAGCAACTCGAAACTGTAAAATTTTCCCAACCAACTTTGAACCTTAAACTTTAGTATAAAGTTGAATATTTATTAAAGAAAGACAGATTGTAGTAGCTTGATGTGCTGGCGTCTGTACATTGAATTATTTTCTATCATCCCTCTGTTATATGTATGGGGACTAATAGAATCCCCATTAGTCCCCATACATTATAACACCCCTAATGATTTTTTTCGTAATTTTACCTACCATTGCACAGTGTTTCTCGTCTAGTATAGGCTAGCGGGATAAAACCTGAAGCACCCTAATTGCATAACAAACTAAATTTGAATCATTTTGAAGCATATTGCTAATCCATTGCTCCATACGTTCGAAAAGTGTGTCTGCTCAACAACGTAAATAACGCAATGAATGTTGTTGAACTGTCATAATGAAACCCATTGCTACTGATAGTGTGTTACGCAATTACCCTGCGGGTGATGTATTTTCCAGGAACTGGTGATAACAACTTGTAAACAACCCTCCTCTGTCACTGAATACCACAAACTGATTACGTTAATCACCTCATTTGAGTTCTTTATCCGGGGTGAAAGTTAAGTGGTAAGGGAGTTTGTTTTGCATTTGCTCTGCAATCAGTTGCATTTTTAGCACGACGGACGACCAGACCGACATGAAATGAGCCATTTGGTTACGAAACCCTAACAAGACCTGGGCTTAAATATAACAAAATTAGCAATTAGGTTAAGCATTACGTACAGTCCTAGATATAAGTAGGCCGATAGTATATGCGTGTAACACGGCTTAAAATAATTATTATACATTATTTACAGTTGTTACGCTTGCCGATGAACATCATATCAGATACAACCCTGCTTACCGTGGGCAAATTAACAGTTGTAAAGCATTGTCATAACCACTGCGCCTGACATGTGGTGCGAAAGAATGCAACTGAAAATAATAGCGATGCCACACGGGCGTTAGGAATGCGTTGCGTCGTCGCAGAGCAGTGATTTCGACGCAGTGAGTGCCACACGAGCACTGCGATGTCATAACGCAACGCAGCTTATCCCGATGTCGCACCTTCATGACATCGATGTCCACCTTCGATATTCTAAAAAATACTGCACTGCCCTCCGTTATCACTGCGTCGTCTCACCGCAGCACCCCTCCCCGCTTCGTCTCCCTGGCACTTTGTCCGATGCGCTAGAGTTCCGTTGCCGCAGGTCGTTTTAATTTTAACGCACCGTGTGGCATACATCACCTCTCACCCCCTGGCCACGACTTCGGTCTTAGCGGCGCGCGCCGCGGCGAGCCGGGCGGCGTCGGTAAGCGGTGCGTTTTGCACGCCACGTACCCTCAGTAGCGGTTAGTTACAGCGGCCGCGGTGGACGTATTTAGGTAGTCAAAACGTGCTCAAAATCATGGCGTTGTCAAAATTATCCCTTTTCTGTTTAGAAAGCAGTACATTTTTAAAACAAGATATTCTTAATATGAGAGAAGGAGTGCACGAACTGAATCAAAAATCGGTATTTAAATGACGAATTTCGTGACCTATACGAAGATTACAGAAAATATATATAGATTAAATATATAAAAATATAGGTATACCTAAATATTTATACAACGTGTAACGTTAAATGCGCAAAACCGAGATTTTTAATTGAATTGACCTATTTCACAGAGAAAATAAGTCATTAAAAAATTGTAAAGGTTTTATGTGCTGTTTTAGTTTTACTGGCCATTCTGATCGTTTCTTGCGTCTGCGACGACGCTTTATCGAGGGAGGAGTCATCGCCGGGCCGCTGCGCCGCGCTGACATTGGCTTGCTTGACCTATTAATAAATAGACACGGCAACGTTTTTAATGAAGATTTTTTGAAAAATGTGACCTATATTAAAAAGTGGTTCATTTAATTCTGCTCGTTATTCTGATCAAACTATTTTCAGGTTTTGCGCATTTATCGTTACACGTTGACAGCGTGTACAACGTAACGTGGCCATACAACGTGGCAATGCTGCCAGCGCATTGCCACGTTGTATGGTCATGCTGCCAGGCCTTTGCAATCTTTATAAAGTTTTTCATTCCATTTCCGCCAGTCATACCTGTTACAAATGAATATTATTATTTACTCTTATTCAATACTTATCAACCTATTCGATACGACGAATCAATATCTTTAAAAATCGTTTTAAGCCTTTATTCGTGTTACCTACAGAACAGAAAAAAACAGGGGTACCCATTCGTAAATTCTTAAAAATTACATATCCAACTATAAAAAACAAAACTGCGAAATGACATCTGTCTTGTGACAGTGACATTGACAATGGTTTGTTTTGTTCGCCGAGATTTCTTACACCGTTTTGCGTGCTTTTTACAACCTTTTATTTTCAAATAAAAATTGAATATCATTTTCAAAAATTTAAATAATCAAAGCATAATAATTATATATCAATATGGAGATAACAAGGAATAACATTGTAGATGAACTGGAGAATATAAAGAAAGACTTAGCGAAGTCCTGTTTTGTTGGTTTTGATGCCGAATTTACCGCACTTTTAACTGGAGAATGCTTTAAGCACAGGTAAGCAGTCATCAACAACACCCTAAAACAATATGCTTGATATAAAGAATAGTAATATCAATCATTTCGTAAATTTTAAATCTTTAAAAAATTATGAAATTATTAGAGATGCAGACTGTCTAGTTTTTGGCTTACTGGCAAATTATATGTTGTAACCTGGCTGTACGTGATATTTTTAGCTACTCGTGCCATCTTAACTTGCTGATACCCTGTGAACCTACTTACTGTATTACCTGGACAATAAAATACTTTCTATCAACTCCTTTCAGATTGTTTGACACAAGTGAAGAGAGATACAACAAGATGAAAAATGAAGTCAGCAACATGATAATGACACAAGTTGGACTGACAATGTTCCAGTACATCAGAGACGAGGACTCGTACTTAGCTGTGTGCTACACCTTCCATCTGTGTCCGCAAGTCTTCTGTGCCATTGACCAATCATTCATCTTTCAAGCATCTACATTAAATTTTCTATGTAAACATAAGTTTGATTTTAATAAGGTAAGAGAACCTACCTGCAATCACTTTTATAGCCTACCTGCCTTCATTTTTTTTTATCTAACACACACTACCGAAGCTACTTAACTAGTATACAGATAGCGCCCCACTCTCTTCCTAATCGTTAGTGGTTATCGCTAGTTAATTCTGCACATGTTTATGTTTGGCAATACTCACTAATAAGTAAATACTGTGTATCCATAAAACTTAAATAATAGCAGAATGTTGCACACTTGAACTGTAAGCATTAAAAAGAAGAGTGGGGCGCGTCTTCGTGGATCGCACAATCTGTAGTTATTAAGTACTAAAATAGACTAAGCTATTTTGTTACTAACACTAGACCTTATTGTAGTCTGAATAAATAAAGATTACTCATTTTTACTTCCATGCAATCACTGTCCATTCCAAGTCCAAGGGTGTCTGGAAGAGATTGCAGAAACTGATAAGACTGCCTATGTTATGTAATGTTAATTGTATTTTTTGTTATGTATTTTCTGGTGTACAATATACATATATATAAATAAATAAATTAATAAAAACACTAGGGAATGTTGATAGCTGAGGCAGAAATAATATCTATTAAAAATTAAAAATATACCATAAACTGTCTTTATTAAAAAAAAAATACCATAAACTCGTAAATGTACTTTTTAGTCATGATCTTTGCTTTGATTTGGAGTTACTGTCCCCATCACCAGCTTGTTAATACCATACTATTACTACTACCATACATACCATTGTCTAGGATCTAAACTCTAGATCTTGCCTGCTTTGCCCTCATACCAACTGATTTTGATAATTTTGATCTTCGAAAAGTGCTGAGAATCAGCACTTTTCGAAGGTCAAAATTACAAAAGACAGTCCCCCAAAACGCCCGCCCTTCACCACTTCCTAGTGCTTTCGCTGGGGAGAAAAAGTGGCACAACAAACTCACCAGCAGCACAGCTGTCTGTTCAGTTTGAAAATACTTGAATGAATACAATACAAGGTATGCAAAGTAATTAACATTACAGGACACAGAACACTAAATTAAATTATTTGCTGTATGTCAGCTAGCCACTCCAACAAACAAATACAAGAAAAACATCATAGGGAAACCAGCATGTCCTAGAACCAATAATTTGAAGTCATGTGACATCTAACAACCTGCTCTGGTGGTGGATTATGGCCCACTCCCTCCCACCTGGCCCACGGTGGCCTGTGTCCCTGCAGTGGGAACATTATAGAGGCTGTTTATGCTTAAGTGTCTTCAGCTGTGTACTTTATGAGAGTTATCTGACCAAGATTATGTCTGGACTTTAAAAGAGACTGTGACCTCTGAGTTTGTTTCGGCCTTTCTTCTCAGAGTAGTCAGATAGGACCTCATCTAGTTTAAAAAAATATGATTGACATGTAAAAGTGTTTGTACAAACCTACTTACAGAAAATAAATCATTTATCATACACTGCTGCAACACTGTGTAAATAAAGTTACAAGTCATAAATTCATTTATAATACATAATTTACAAGAGATAAATTCCTCATTTTTCATGTTTGAATTAGGACTATTAGTGCCTACTACAGTCCTTGAATAACATTATAACTCCTTAGAAGACTTTTTTTTTCTTCTGCTTTTTTAATCTGCAATTAGTCAGTCAACTATGAGCATATGTGGAGTAAGTAGGGTTTTGCAGAGTAATTTCTTCATTACATACATTATATTTGTAAGGCATAGTCCAACTTAATAGGTCTGTTATTGCAAGCCTTTTAAGTCTTAGTTTGTGGTCAGACTTAGTGCAACTGCCTTAGGAGACATAGTAATAATTCTTGACCATACTGTTTCAGTTCACATATGAAGGACTTCCATATTTGAGCAAAGTTGAAGAAGCGACAGTGAGACAAAATATAAAAGAGAAGTCGCTCTTTAATGACCTCGCAAGAATGCTGAATATGGATGAAGAAAGGCAACTACAGCAGTACTACTCTCAAGTTTCCAAGTAAGTACAAGTTGAAAAACTTGACTTATTTTCTACTTAGTACAGTTTTCTAAGGAAAATAGGAAATTGTTTGTTATCCTGGTAATATAGTAAGCTGATAAACAGGTAAGGGGTAAAGGTAGGGGGGGTAGGGGGATATCTACAGCTAGGTTATGTAAAAAATACTGGCAAATTAAACAGAACAAGTTAGTACTAGTTCTGTTTAATTTGCCAGATTTTTTTTTAAATTCCATCACAAATGCTAGGCTATCCCAGTAACAGCAAAGTTATCAAGTTAGCTGTGCTTACCTATTGTCTTATGTCAACCTTGCTCAGGGATGCCTTCAAAATAGTATTGAATGCAAAGTAATGTCTAATATGTGTGGCAGTAGGCAGGGCACACTGCACGCAGAACAACTGGCTGATGGGGCCGAAACGATCTGGAGTTGCGACCGCGTACCTGAGGACATCGCTCCAAATTCGGAACGATCTGCGCGATTTGATTACTTTTTTCGAAAAAGCACCTACATATTTACATTAATTTGTTTGTTTTTTCGAAAAAACCAATAAAATTGTTTTTTTGAGTAAAGTTAAAACCGCGCAGATCTACGTTTGAAGCTTTTAAAAATTGGAGCGCAGACCTGCGTTCCGGCATACGAAGGGTTAAGGCCGCAGGAATTCGCTGAAAGCGAGAAGCACACAACCGGTAGAATTGGCGATGCTTAGGGGATGTCTATGTCCAGCAGTGGACGTCTTTCGGCTGAAAAGATGACGATGATGAACGTCTAATATGGGCAATATGGCTATCTGTTGTCTCCATAGCAGATAGTATCCTCTTTATCACCCTAAACTTCTTCCTCGGAGGTTGTAAATACGAAAATAAGGGAAATTATGCAACAGTACTCATAGTCAAGGTCTGAATCAAGATCCATGATATTTCAATAGATATGAGTGGTGCTAGCGTGGGGCAATATGTACCATTCTGCAGCCTGCATGCTAATAATTGACAGTAAATGGTTGATCCCATAAGGCTGGCGTAGCTAGCTCACATGTGGCAAATAATTTAATTTAGTGCTCTGTGTCTTGTAATGTTAATTACTTTGCATACCTTGTATTGTATTCAATCAAGTATTTTCTAACTGAACAGACAGCTGTGCTGCTGGGGAGTTTGTTCCGCCACTTCTTCTCCCCAGCGAAAGCACTAGGAAGTGGTGAAGGGCGGACGTTTTGGGGGACTGTCTTTTGTAATTTTGATATTTGAAAAGTGCTGATTCTCAGCCTAGTTTGAATAAATGACTTTTGATTTTGATTTGATTTTGCTGGAATAGTTATCTAGAGTAACTCAAAAACGTAGATAAAAAATTTAAAAGTGTTGTGCACAGTATCCATGAGAAACCTATGATGAGCTTGAGTCAATAATACGTTTTAATATTCCGCTTTCTATAATATTGACATATGAAGTCCTTCTGGCGGTAAAAATAATAAATTCGGCTCAATTACAGATGGCTGATGAGAAGTAAAGACGAGACAATGTACCTGGATATGGAAAGCGCATTGTTCCGGTACATCGTGCACGTCGAGCTCCGGATGCGTTTCCCAGACATACTCACCACGGATAGCTTAGGTAATAGTAAGAAGGTAATTTGTGCTAGTAGCTGAGTTATTTTTTTAAATTGCTTCTTATGTTAGAAATAAATGTACTGCTAGTTCTAGTAGCCCAGGCATGGCGAACCAATGGCACATGGAAAAAAAAATTGGGCACGGCATCAATTATTGAGGAATTTAGGTACCTTAAACACATACACACAGAATTGTATGTATTATTATTATTATTATTATTTATTTATTTATACCTATGCTTCAAAAAAATTACATTAAAGACTCGCTTAGAAACAGTTTGTCAGATGATTCCATTTCAGCTTGTATTCTGCTAATAGTAACAAAATATGAACCTGTTATAAATTATTTGGCATCTAGTTTGCAACTGCAGCACTAATTTCGTCATTCATTTAAATAAATATAACACTGTTAATGTCGACGATTCCCTTGTTCATAAACTAAACTAAATTTAAGTTCAGTGCATCTTTTTCTTTCTATTTCATTAAGAAAAGGACAGAAGATAAATATTAGTTTAGTCCTGTCAAATAAAGATACTCCATAGACAAGTTTAGACGCGATAAAAAATTGGCTACTAAAAATACGTCAATTTACGTCAGGCGCTGACTAATTTATTATAATATTAGTTTATTATAAAAAGGCTAGGCAGATGATATAATATTAGTTTACATTTAGAGAAGACATCTGTGGCCAGCGTAGATCTTATTGGAGCGAAGAATTATCGATCTCAACCAAAAATACTTCAATTGTATCATAAGTTGACAAACCTTGAGTAGTTCTGGGCTCAACAAGTTTTTATAACATTTATTAAATAGTTGAAGAGAACGAGTGCCGCTTTTGCAAGGAATCACCAACGCCACGGAACCACCGCTCTGCTCCTTCGTTATAATAAAATAATACTCCATCTCACCTACATATTTTTATACCTGTTGTATTTTCAGATCCTCATATACAGAGATAAGAACGTGGAAGGTGCATACAGTTCTCCAATGACGATACTCGAAGAAAACCTGATAAACCATCTACTAGGCTTCTCACAAATCATTGCACTGCTAGAGGCGTCACAGAAACCCATTGTAGGACACAACATCTTCCTAGACACCGTACTCCTACACAATCAGTTCATAGGACCTCTACCAAAACAGTATTCGGAGTTTAAGAAAAATATTCATAACATGTTCCCCAGTTTATACGATACTAAATATATATCACATGCAATGGCGAAGAAGCTCAGCTATCATGAGGTGTGGAAATCAAATGCTTTACAAGAGTAAGTTTTAAGAGTATTTTATTTTGTAAATACTTACCTACAGCTTATTTTGTTTTACTTCCTGATTAATTGAATAAAAATATTTTGTTACACAGATGCGTTCATAAATACTGGCTATGTTTATATAGCACTCGCTCAATTATATCATTATACCTTTAATGCCACGGGATCGTCGTACAAAAATAAACAGTACAAGATTAGTGGTTCTCGTTAAAATATTCGAAAAACATCGAAATAAATAATTCTTTAAAGCTATTATCCGAATTAATAAATAAATAGTCTGGTAAAAATGCTATCACTATAAAAATCGTGGGAAAATAATCTAAAATACGCAACGTTTATTGATCAGTTGATGACGTTTTTATTATTCTTTGTTGCAGTTTATATGAATTCTTCTCGGAGGGAAAATGCAAGAAGTTGCAGAATGGCATGAATTTCATAAAACTGAGCAGACCTTTTAATGTGAAACAGTCGTATCATGAAGCCGGTTGGGACTCATATTGCTCAGGTAATGTATATTCATCACCATTTCAGCTGAAAGACGTCCACTGCTGGACATAGGCCAGCCTCAAGTATCGCCATTTCGACCGATTCGGTACTTCTCGCATCCAGCGGATTCCTGCGACCTTCACAAGGTCATCGGTCCATCTTGTAGCAGGTCTTCTAACGCTACGTCTTCCGGTCGCCACTCCAGAACCTTTCGGCCCCATCGGCCATCTGTTCTGCGAGCATGGTGCCCTGCCCACTGCCAATTAAGTTTGCCAATTCTTCAGGCTATGTCGGTTACCTTGGCTCTACTACGGATCCCTTCATTTCTAATTCGATCACTTAGGCAAAATTCAAGCATAGCCCTTTTCATCGTCCGTTTTGTGACTTTCAGCATTCTAATGAGTGCCATTGTGAGCGACCACGTTTCGTGTATACTGATTGATAGCTCTCAAATTGGATTGATTTATACAAGCCTAACTCCGAAATCAAGAACATTAATAAACTTGTAACTGGACCACGTTATAAATTTAATAATTTAAAGATCTTTCTGTCACAACAATACATGACAGAGACGGCATGAATTATGGGTTAACGATATAATTTTCTTTTGTGATTTCGAGCCTCTTGAACTACATAGTTCGCGGGACATATCATAGTCTCGCATTTAAATACAGCTGCAATATCCCTTAATTATGTTGTATAATTAATAAGATAAAAGTTTATAAACTTTATATTTTTTGGTTTAGGCTACTGTTTCATCCGCCTGGGTCATTGGTCGGCGTGTGAGAACCGAGGCAGCTACCAACCGGTGGGACCCGTTGAGATTTTGTCAGCGCTAGCGCCGTACTACAACAAAGTCAACGTCATTCGAGGCGCTATACCGTATATGGTGAGATTATCTATTAATATAAATAAAAATGAACTGCTGGTTGTTGGTAAGCGCATCACTTGAGAATGGCTGGACCGATTAGGTAATTTTTTTGTTTAAAATTATAGTCTGATTAGGGGTTTTAGGGAAAGAAAAATTGAAAAAGTTGCTTGCAAAGTTTAAAATTCAGGTTAAAATTGAAAGTCTTTTTTTTTTCATGGGTATTTTGTCAAATCCATTGAAATTTGGAAAGGACAAATGTCTGTCGAGCTAGCTAGTTTGACATGTTTTTTTTTTTTAATTGAAGCTTAGACATAACATAGCATCATGCTTGAATTCCCTGAAAGGAAGGAAGGAAAATAGATGAAAATTTACCCTTATCTCCGAAACTTCAAGCCTTTTTTTTTTTCTTACACAGAAAGTAGTTTACATAATATATAGTTTAAAACCTATAAGAAGTCTATGCTCTCAAAATAATTAGGTAAATATTCAGCCCGACTACGGAACCCTTCACTGTGTGTGATCCGATACATACTTGATCGGTTGTTTACTGTGTGGGTATAGTAGAATAAAAATATCTACTGAATAAATATTATATCACTGCTTGTTTCCCAACACCTTGTGTATTTATTTTTGTAAGGGTAATAAAAATATTGTGTTGAGCTCAAAAACAATTGCTAGTATACTGGATAGTGTAAATATACGACCTGATGTTACAAGAGAATGATGTTCTGTGAATCAGACATTATCTTCCGGGTGGGCTGACGGTAAAAAGCAGTAGCCCTTTGGAATTCTATTCTATGAAATAATGTTAGAAAGTATTTGTCCATATAGTGTACATATTAAAGACTATATTCTATTCTTTCGACCTGTCGACATAGTACAGCGCTACATGTGACGCTTACGTTACATTTTTTTTTTCTTTTCGAAAGACTTTTTTACCATTGTAAAATACACTTCAATGTCTGCCTTCCCCATAATACAGTTAAGTGAGCAGGGAAAACTTTATAAAATTAGTTTTAACTTTTTAGGTTTAGGAAATGTCTACCAAAGCTCTTTATACTATAGGTCAGTATGCCTGGTACCCCGGTACCCATCTCACTGGTAACCAGGAGATTATCTTTCTTTGTGCCATGTTTCACTACAGAAATGATTATTGACTTGTAGTTGTACCTATTGCTTTGAAGCTAAGCGAAGATATACAACATTATTTTTAGTTTATGGGAAACCCGAAACACGTGTCTAGTATTTTTATGTATTGAATCTATGTACAAAATTTCAAAACCGTATCATGAAAAATCACGAAGTTATAAGCTTGTTATGTTACATGATTGTCCGTACAAAAAGTTGGTTACCACTTAACACGCGCCGCTGGCCGACTGGCTGTGACCTGTGTTGTGCTCATATGATTGCGGATATGTACTTAGGGTCGCTCGGTGTCCAACTTATTACCGTTTTTAAATATTTTTGGGACAAAATATAACATGGTGTAAAAATTATTGTAATCGATTCAGTTACTTATTCTGAACAAACTGTATTCAGGTTTGCAATATACTAAAAATAATGTTTTATATGTCCAAATAAAGCAATCTACGGGTGGTTCAACACATCTTTAAAATTAAAATGAAAATCTCCGCTCCGTGTACAATTCCTCACCACGACCAGGACATCTATCGCCAAACAATATAGACATTGCGATGTGATTGCTCATTTATCGACGACACTAGGGTTCTCTCTGCCATGCCAGCTGTAAAAGACGCGCTGAAATCACACGACGATAGATGCGTAGCGTTTGTGCACAAAGTTATGATGGAATCCAATGCCCGTCGTCACTGGTATATTTATAAGTTTTTTTTTTTCTCATACTATTTGGAACGTTCCCCCCCATCTTCATTTCCGTTTCCAACGTAGAAAATGATTAATACTAACAAGTATTAATCATTTTCTACGTTTGTCCAGTTTTTGATGAGGTGTGCTATTGAACCTGCTATAAACCATTAAAATTTAGAGTTCCAATGTTTTAAATTTAACTAAACACTCCCCGAGCCAAAGGGACTCGGTTTATATAGATATGTTTGTTTATTTATTTTTATGTACTAGGTTCTATTATTTTTATCTTTGGTTATTCAACTTTTGCTTGATATACTTCCCGCCCTTATCCCAGTTTATTTGGGACATATCAATAATTTTTACAGAAAAAAAAACTCATAATTGCAATGTTGAGTTTGTAGGCTGAAAGACAATACACATTGTCTAACAATAAAACTACAGGATGTATATTTGTCTGAGCTATGCGTTTGAAATTCTCCACGACTCGAGTTTATACATCGTATTTTACGGTTGAATATTATTGCGTTTTTTTATGCCTCGAGAATACATTTATCATTCCTGTTATTTCAGAGTTTCGCGGAAAGCGATCCGCCGCGGCATCGACCTGGGCTACTGCATTTGAAAGCTGTCGCTCAACGTACCATCAATGTAGGACAGGTATTTTTATTATTTAATCAATATTCGTTAATTATATGAAAATGCAGCGTGAGCAGGGTAGATCTACGATCAGATCCTCACATGATTTCACCAAGATCAATTTTTTTTACGGTTTTTTTTTTGCAGGTCAGTAGGGTTAGTCGTTAGGTTGTATGTTGAACAAATTATGATTTGAGACCGTAAAAAGTATGTATTTACAGGATTATAATCATCAATACAACCATCTAAGCTAATATAACCCTATTGAATGACTATTTCGTGGAAATATGAAACAATTGCAAATTTCAAATTGCAAAGAAACATAAGAAAATTTGAATTTCGTGGGTTACCCTGGCGCTTCCGCCTTAAACTCAAAGCATTTATTTCAAATAAACCAATTACAGGCACTTTTGAATTGTCAAGGGGTCGGTCAGTCAGAAAGATGAAGCTAGTTGCCCATTCCAAAGCGTAGTAGGTACTTATGGAGAAGAACGGGCATGGAACTCCACGGACACTCTTTTAAGTCATAAAATGATTACAAAATATTGGTTACATCATTCATGTTGAAACTAAACAAGTGAGAACGATGTAGAAAGCTTTGCATGTTAAAAGCGGCCGTAGGTACTAAAAAAGATAAAAACAAATAAACAATTCAGAAATTAAAATAAGCCGTGGCGGCTAAGATATGACCAGTCCCTACTGGCGGCGCCGGTTCACGAACATGATGTATGGATCAATTAAAGAATCCTGGTGGTGAAAATTGTGGCAACCGTTTGGTAAGGCCTGTATACAGAATTGGACGTATTCTGGCTGAAATAAGTAGCAGCATTAATGAGAACGCTTTGTTTCATTTTGCTAGTGGTTTAGGTTTTTTTTTTTTCTAAATTATATACCTCGCTATCTAATAACAGTAGATATTGTAAAACACCGAAACTCCATTTCTTACCTGAAATGTTTATCAATGGGATACACTGCCTGGAAGCGGAATATATAACTAGAAACGGAATTACAAGCAGTTTATACATTCTATTTCCTTTTGTACACAAAACAGTTGATTTAAAAATGCAGGTAAAACTAATACAATTAATAACAGCTGTCACGCGATCACGCAAACGCTGTTATTATTACGTTGGATATAAAAATACACTATTTTCGTTGACTTTGCATTAGTATATGCACGTTGTATTTATTATTATAAGACGTAGAGGCGTTATATTTATTGTGTATTTCAGCACTATCTACTATCTGCACTGTGTTCAAATAAACCCCGATATATACCCGGTATAAATACAATGCTCCTCTATCGCGCACAGCATTGGGCAGTCGACAGCCGCCGTCGACGCTGGAATGCATTCACATCCAGCAACCGTGCCATCATATTCGACATTCCTTTAAATATATTATTCCTGACGTTTGCCAAATAATCTCTCCACAGCTCTCAGCGTAATTACCACATACTAAGTTCAATGTACAATAAATTACCCACTCAACAATTCCGCCGCCTGTTATTTTCAAAACAACAATATTTTAGCTGCAGTACATAATAATGGTAATAACTGCCGATACATTCGTAATCTGGCAGAGCTCAAAAGGAGTTGCATAACGGGCGGAAAACAATGCTATTTTTGTTCGGATTACTTCGGATCGTAAACATCGTGTCGGGTTCATCTGCGTCGGTATCCTCGGAGCCAAATTTAGCGTGAGTATGTTAAGAAACGGTTATGGTAGTAATAATTGTCACGGCGGGGTGTCAGTGTGCGCATGTGTGCTACTGGCGAGCAGCCAGCGCACGCACACACACACACACACACACACACACGCACACGCACACGCACACGCACGCTCGCACGCAACCCCGCCGTGCACATATTTCCCGTTGCTAGTTAAAACAGATTGATAATGCCCAAGTGTCACAGGCGAAAATCTTTATTTTTGTACCGTCCCGTTTTTTAACCGGTGCGGCCGGTGTTTGATTTCTCTAATGTACAAAATCTTTTTCATGCCACTGTCAAGGTTGATTTAAGGTTGGGATATAAATAAGTTTCATCGTAGAATGAGTCGCTCGTCGCTATATTTCATAGCGACCTAGCCGGGGTTATGATTTAGCTGTAACATTTGTCATGTTTGTCTCAGGTGGCGTCTGATCTGGCGACCTTCGGCTCTATAGACATAAAGCCTCATGGACGTAGATCTGCTCTCATAGCTGCTAACAGTCGGGAGACGTAAGTATCAAACTATTAACAAATAAACCGAAATACAGGGTGAACTATGATATAAGAGGAATGTTGCCAAAGTAATAATGAGCTTAATGTAAGTGAACGCTAAAACTACACTTAGTTTTTTGAATAATCTTTTTTTGCAATATGAAAAACACCAACCTGTATTATTAAAGCCAGCGATTTACTTGCTGGCGCCGAACCAGTTTCATCAATCACGTTTTGAAAATCAGACACAAAATAATCCAATCTGTAGGTCCCTGTTTAAAAACCTATCCTGTTAACTTTTTTGTTATTACAGCGCCCAAAAAATACTGAAGCAGTTCAAGAATAGCAAAGAATACAGGATAGCGCAGTACAGCGTGTATAAACACTCGACGGCAGGAACAATGGCGATCTGGTAAAGTTCTTTATTTATGTTGAACCCTACAAGGCCCGTGGCTAAGTAATAGCAGCCGCACGGGTCGATCGATCAGGTTAAGCTACGCTTGCCGCGGTTGGTCTGTGGAAGGATGACTATCTTTACATACCGAGACCCTTCCGTGCCTTGGAAAGCACGTTAAGCCGTTAGTCCCGTCTGTCATTCGTGGATCTTTGACAGTCGTTACAGATAGTCAGAAGCCTGAAAGTCTGACAACCAGTAATATTTTAGTTTTAGACTTCACACATTCATATTTTTCTCTTCTTGTTCTCATACACTATTTCTTTTTTACTTCTCCTTTCGCATGTCTGCTGGAAGAAATTTCTTAAGAAATAAGCAGTACCTTTGTACTCAATTTATAATTATGTCATATCCCTATGTATTTTACTGTGTGTAAATAATGAAATAAATAAATAAATAAAAAACTAGAAAATAAGTGTAAATACATACTCCGAGGCAGTCACTGAAAACGGCTTTAGCAATGCAAGTTTAAGCTTATATTCAATCAGTGAACACCTTGGTAATTAAGCTAACTTCACTAACTGATACCAAACTTAATATTTTGAAAGGAGAAACTACAAATATTTAATTATGAAGAGCCCAAAACAATTATAATTCAATCTTCCAAACACCTATTCAAATTGTAGATCTAATTTTAAATATGCGCAAGAGTAGACAGTTGCGCGAATAAACGTTCTATCAAAATCATGGTGACTGCCGAACTGACAAGTACAATGTTTAAGAAAATTAAATATATTTATATAATCGTCCAGGATTAAGTGAGGTTCGGCGAACGAACACTGAATATTTTCATTACGAATAAAATTAATCATATTCGTATCTCACGCCCATACATACTTGGGGTAATTTATTAATTACCAGAATATGAACACAAAAACTATTGCACGGAACAACGCATGCGTGGATGTCGGGAAATATCCCACGGGAACGTACTACCGGGATTGAAAGTACCCTATGTGTTAATCCAGGTTATAAACTATCTGTATGCCTTTCATCCAAATCCGTTCAGCCGTTTTTCTGTTAATCTGAAAAATATATCCAGACAAACAGACAAAAATTCTAAAAACTATATTTTCGCCATCAGACTCTTTCCCACGCCTCGATCTTGGGATTGATTTTGCTAGCGCACTATTCGTATGAAATCAGAAAAGTTGTAACTAAGGACGCCCAGGTCGAGGTTTTTATCTGCGTAAAATAACAAAAAAGAGTAAGTAAAAAGAGTTATTTTCGAACAATTTTTTATTATTTGTCGTACCACTACAAGACTGATTTGAAACCATTTTTATACAGAACATTTTTTTTTTGTTCACACACAACCTTTGTTCTTTCTTCAATGGTTCATTTTCACCTCGAAGCCATTAATTCTTCAGAATAAATTTAAAAACCTTAGCAATTACGAAATTGAATTTCTAAAATATTAATATTTTACTAAAAATGTTATTCAAATAATATTATAACCTTAATTATGGTAAAATCACATAAATTATAAACGTTAACTAACTTTTGGCGACTGCAATCCAAGTATGACAACTAGAAGCAACTTATCATTAAAAAAAAATCTATTAACCCCTTATTATAGGTAGTTGAATTAGTCAATAAAAACGTTAATATTGTATGGTGTACAGTTCAAACATTTGAAACTAGAATTTGAAATCAGCTAACTTTTAAAGGGCACTGTACTTTCATCTAATGGCTCACTTGCTATTTTGCTAACAAAGCCTTTTTTTTTCAGGAGCGGCGCCTTCATCACTGGCAGCCTAGTGCTGTACTTCCTTCACAAAAAACTAAAATAATCTTATAAAAAATTCGGTGCTTAAAATACCGCTATTATTCGCTACGGAAATATGCAATTGCCATTTTAAGTGCCTTAACAATAAAATGCTCTGTACCACGTTTAGCATAGTTATGGAGGGTTAACAGTTCATAAAACTTCACTATAAAGTACGTTTGCCAAACTATTAAACTCGTAATTATAAGTGTAGCTACTCGACTCTGGGAGATTAGTATGTAGGTCATTGAGGCTTTTAATATTTTCTTAGTAGTGAGAATTTAAGAGGCCTATCACAAAATTGCGTTCTGTCAGATTAGGTTTGGATTAGTACGGCGGCAACCCGCTCGGCGCCACTAGTTCACGACACTGTACTGTAGCTACGACTAAACTTTGATACTTTTTCTACTATTGAGTGATTTTTTAATATTTTTCTTATTGATTATTACTTTAAATATCTTAATTGAAATATTGTTAATAATGATAAGTCATTGAATAATCAGGAGAGGGACTAAAACTGGTAGGTATCTCAAAAAATCAATTGCTTTTTCAACATTCAGTTTTTCTAAAATTATCGTCTCTGTAAAACCTCACTACTTTCATTGCGTAGTCCCCACCAGTCCACACTGCAAATAAGCAATTATTCCTTTTCGCAATATGAAGTTGACCTTGGACATGGTAAAACCAATCGTGCTTTTCATTCTTCGCAAGTTCGCCGGAATGGTTCCTTTTAAAACATTTATTTTATATAAGGTAGCGTCATGGCTGACAGTAAGTATGACATAATTATTAATCCAAATATTACATGAATTACATACTGCAGTATTGTGCGTAGTCTGTTTGGAATTTGAATTTTTTCCACCTTTGTGTGCATTAAATATTTATTTGATATCGGTGTATTAGTGGTGGAGGGTACCATTTCGGTACACCCTGATGCTTTTACTTGAGAAGAAAGGCCGAAACAAACTCACGAGGTCACAGTCGGGAATATAAAGCTACAGGCTCAGCTATGGCGCGGGCTGGCACTTCCATCGAGCAAGGGTCTCGGCTTCGGCGAGGTCGAAATGTCGGTTTTTTGTATTTGTGCACAGTACTGGTTACCCTATTGGTCTCCTGGAGGAGGGTTATGGGGCCGTCAGGGTCGGTGACAACATGTCTTGGACAGCGACATTTTGCTAATTTTGGAGGGATTATACCTGGCGGTCTCGACTACCAGAGGGTTGCGGTAGGTATTTAGCGGGAGTGCCATACTGAATTTCGACAATTAATTAAGTATTTCGACACGGTCACAAATTAAGTATTTCGACACGGTCACAAATTAAGTATTTCGACACGGTCACAAATTAAGTATTTCGACACGGTCACAAATTAAGTATTTCGACACGGTCACAAATTAAGTATTTCGACACGGTCACAAATTAAGTATTTCGACACGGTCACAAATTAAGTATTTCGACACGGTCACAAATTAAGTATTTCGACACGGTCACAAATTAAGTATTTCGACACGGTCACAAATTAAGTATTTCGACACGGTCACAAATTAAGTATTTCGACACGGTCACAAATTAAGTATTTCGACACGGTCACAAATTAAGTATTTCGACACGGTCACAAATTAAGTATTTCGACACGGTCACAAATTAAGTATTTCGACACGGTCACAAATTAAGTATTTCGACACGGTCACAAATTCGAAAAACAGTAGTTCGACTACTCATTGCTTCGACAGAACATAAATTCGACTACCATTGGTCCGAAAGAACATACTTCGACAACACACCTTCGAAAAATACTACTTCGACAGAACCCTTCTTCGATATGCACTTGTTCGTCGGATCTCTATTTCGACGGAACATTCCGTCGACATAATACTGCTCTGAAATGTGCCAATAATAATTTTATTGAATTCTGCTTTTATTTTGTACCTAAAACCATATTTTAGGTACAAAATAAAAACAGAAATAATAATCAATTATCTTTTTAATTATAACCAGTAAAATCTTTTTACAGTTTAATAATTTCTTCAGATAATTTAAATCGTAACTGTGATGACCGATCATACCAGATTAAACGGAAAAAACGCAGAAAATACGGGGCTTAGGATTAAAATAAGAGACAACTTATTTATTTTGAGTCAAAGGAAATCACATTCAATGGAATCTGCAACCGACCACACTGGTGGATAGGATAGTGGCACTTTTGAATATGTAACTTTAAGTGGACTTGTCTTTTGTTCTATTTTTTTGTGTTTAAGTGACATAAAATTTAATTTCGTAAACCAATCGATAATTGGTTATAATTAAGTCCGCCTTCTATAATCTAACGCCTGACAAACTAATAACAGCAAATTTTATAAACGTCACAATTGGTAATATGATAAACAAAGGTCAATAGGTACTCGTACTACACTATTCGTTAGCAATTTTGTAGGTAGGTATATTTTTATGTTGTTCTTGACATTTGCGTCGTTTCTATTTTATATCGGGGACAGAAAAGTGCATTACTTGTAATTGTTTTAATTCAGTTAAGCGTTAAAATCATGTTTTCGTGCGAAATTGTCTTATCACGAAACGTAAAGGAGCAGTTGATAATGAACGGTTACAAGTACTGTATAAATAAAGTGCGTGATGATGTGTTTTATTGGAGATGCTTAGAAAAGTGCTATAAAAATTGTGACGTGTGGCTTAAAACAATAAAGCGTAAAGGTAAACGTTACGTTGCAAACAAAACTATAAATTCACACAGCCATACACCTGATCCCGAAAAAATTAGAATACGTAAATTACATCGGAATCTCAAGCAAATTTCCCGATGTAGCATGGATAACCCAATACAACGATGTAGTCAAGACATTCCATCTACTATTGCGCTATTTTGCCTAGTAAAAAGGCAATGCAAACAATGATAAACAGAACTAGAAACAAGGGACTACAAAAAGTTCCAAACAATCGATGGAAAACAATTTATGATTGGTCATTATAATTCTGGCGGTGATATTGTGCTTGTTTTAGTACAGAAGAAAACTTGAAATTGCGTAGTAATACCGATTTCTGAGTTACGTATGGAACTTTCAAATGTTGCCCAGTACTGTTATATCAAATGTATACCATACAAGGCAGAGTCGGGTTAAGGAATAGCAGCAATTAAATTCTTCCACTCGTATCTGGTTGCATGAACAAAAAAAATTAAAACTGTTACTTAATTTTTTTTTAATAATAAAACGCTACGTTATTGGCAAATAGAACACACAATTAACGCCGCAAGTCATAATAACCGACTTTGAGAAAGCGGCAATTAATTCTAGTAAGCGTGTATTTCCCAGCGCAAAGAATAGATTAATGTTGTTCATTATTTTGCGACACATTGAAGTGTCTGGGCTGAATGAAAAATAGGTAAATGATAGTGAATTTGCCCAAAAGTTAAAACCTATTTCATATATACCAGCGTCTGAAATCCCCGCAGTTTTCAATCAAATGCAAAACCAATTAGCGACTGGTTTTCGAAAGGATATGTCACTGGAACGTACAAAAAAATAGAACAAAAGCACTTAAAAGTTACATATTTGTTTATTTAAACTTTTCGCTCAAAAGGTACAAACGCGGACTTAATGCCTTAGGCATTCTTTACCAGTCAACCAAGGGTGGTGAAGAGATTATATGGCAGTGCAAGGTGCCTATCCAAGAGAAATGTGGTCGGTTGCAGATTCCATTGAATGTGGATTTCCTTCGACTCAAAATACAGTCGAAAGCTAGCATATGAGGTGGAATACTCTGCTGAATAGAAATAAAGTGAACATTTTTAAAACTTTGGCCGAATTGAAAAAAGAAGTAAAAAGCACACAGGACGAAATACAGAGTAATTTTGGCTCAAATTGAGAAACCAAAAAGAAAAAAACAATTAAAGCAGAACGAAAGGCTGCAAAAACATTTGCTACTGAAAATTGACATGGATACCATTTCGTTCCTAAGCGGAATAGCGTGCGTTACTCACATGTCTAATAATCAAGAAGAGTTATTAATATTATGTTACGACTTAAATTATCTGAAAAATGATTAAACTGTACAAAGATGGGTTACTGGTTATAATTAAAAAGATAATTGATTATTATTTTGTACCTAAAACTATGAAGCGAAATTCAATTATTATTGTCACATTTCAGAGCAGTATTATGTCGAAGGTATGTTCCGCCGAACAAGTCCATATCGAAAAAGGGTTCTGTCGAAGTAGTGTTTTTCGAAGGTGTGTGTTATCGAAGTATGTTCTGTCGGACAAATGCTAGTCGAATATAATTATGTTCTGTCGAAGCAATGAGTAGACGAACGTTTTTCGAAATTGGGACCGTGTCGAAATTCAGTATGACACTCGTTTGGCGGCGGTATCGAAGAAACACTTGGAAAGGCGTTTCATGAATTGCTGGATAGTGGGGATTTTGAGGTCAACATGAAGGATCTCATTTCGGACGAACCAAGGGAATCCCAGTATAATGTAGAAAATGTCAATATGTAAAACGTTTTTATTCTAATCGTTATTCTATGAGATAAAATGTTATATGATATAAATTTTATGATATAAAAAGTTCATCGGATTATTATTTTCTTAAGTGCATTATTTGCCAAACTTGTTATTGTATAGTGATTAAATGACAAATCATTTTTTTGCCAATCGTTGCTAATCAAATAAATATTTGTAAATTAATTTTTGGTGAATTGACTAGACATTGCGAAGACTACACAGGCATAAGTCATCATTGGACGAATGCACGCTGTGTAAATGCGCAATATATCTTTATGTGCTCTGAGACGGAGAGGTGCTTCTCGAGGATTACACCTAGGTATTTGGTTCGCTTTTCCTAAGGGATCGGCTTGCCGAATATGGTGATATGTTGGGGGGGGGGGGGGGGGGGAGTCGTGGTTTCGAAGTTTGAGCAGCCATCCGACCATCGCATTATTATAAATTTTACTACGTAATAATATAATATATTTGGTTTTGTATAGCTTTACAATAGTTTAACCACGACCTTGAAAAAGTGCCGTCACGCATTTTATTAAAAACATGCTTCGAAATGTTGACTTTATATAGTAAAAAATTGCGAAAAGCAAAGTCAACATACTAAAGCAATAACTATTCTCCACTATTCAATAAGTCAAAGTACTCGGAAGTCATTCAGTCATTCAGTCTCTCAGAATAAGAACGCCAAAGTTGGCCATTTAACGCAAAAATCATGGTAATACGATTAAGATTTTATAAAATTGTGAATGTGAAATATGTTTTATTTAGAGTATATCTCTTTATACATGATGAAATTTAATAGGTGCGATAAATTAAAACATCTAATTCAGCGTGTTATAAAGAAATTTTAGAGCATGTTATTAAGGGAAGGTATGCACATTCATACGTGCGCGTAGGCAAGCGATTTAGCAACGTCGTCTGGCGCGCTTTCTTTCTTAGGAACGGTTAAAATTAAAGAAAGAAAGAAAATACATTTATTTAGCACAAAGTAAAATACACACAGTACCTACACCGACACACATCAGATAAAATAAATAAAAAAGTGTAAAGTCTGATGTAAGAAATTAAAAAAAAATAATTAAAATTAATTAAGAGGAAAGTGTGCCTGACGCTGGTTTTCAATTGGAAAAATTAGAAATTTATTATTCTGGAATTAGGTAAATAAGTACCACTAGTTCAATGCGTTGCCAACTTGGTTCATGTTGTGAACTTTGCTATGAATAGACTGCTTATCTGGCGCAAGCTAAAATTGATACTTTAATTTTATTTGTTTTGATAATTTAGTAGAAAAAAAACTGGAAAACGATAATTCGTGTCAACTTCAAGACAAACATTTAATTTGCACGGTCTTATACGATGTATACACGATTTTTTTCATGAATTTTGATTTGGGAAATAGCTATTTATACTGATTATGTAGCAGTTACTGCACCTCCTATTTCGATTTGTCGCATGTTTTCAATTTCATCCTGTATATCTGTTTCACTAAGTAATTGAGACTTACTATTGTATATAGACATACTTATTACTGTATAAAACTATCAGATGTTGATTTAAAATCGATACAGTAGTTTGTTGATTTTTGTAATTGTGTAACCCTCATTATAATACAGAATATCGATTCTGTAAAAATCTCACCGTGAAAACCATAGACATATATATATGGACTGGAAATACCTACGAAAAAAGGGTGCCTACCTACAACTCACATTGTCTCAAAAAATGGCTGCCATTGCTAGGGTTGTATCAATCAAGGAACATTGGTGTTACGATAACGAGTATCGATACTAAATACGAGTCGTACTAGTTATCACGTTTGGATCATAATATAGTATACTAACTTATAGTCCGTTCTAACTAAGGTTGCCTACTTTATAGTAACGTATCCTAGTTTATTTTCGATAAACATACTTTATAATTTTGCATAAAAATACAGTATGCGAAAATACTTTATTTCTAATCTTTTGTGAAAGTTGTGGAATATGATTTATTTATTTATTATTATTTTTATATATGTAATTAATATATATCTATTTATTTATTTCAGGCCAAACGGCCAGGCTATTATTAATCAATCATTTTAATACACATTTACCAAAAATGCTGTGGGAACAGAGTTATCATGTAATCTCATTACATCAAGTGTTCTATTGAAACAGCTTTCTTCAAAGTGAAGTGAACAGAGGTACCATTCTTTATGTCGGGGATTAATATTTTCTTCACCAATAGCCTCTAACCACTTTTTCTTTAGTCCTTCCTTTTTAGGAAACCTATAAAAAGTGCAAGTATTTTTATCAATAAATAATTTTGGTTACAGCTATATTATATTAGCATATGAAACTAAAATCAATAGGAAACGTCAGAATCTATGTGCACGGTTCCAATTGGTGGTTTCTATGGAGAAGAGTCGGCAAGAAACTCCACGGTTACTCAAAATAATTGGCTTTTACAATGTTAATAGGTAGGGGAGGACAGTGTAGGCCTGTCAACAAGTACCAGGTACTTAAAAAAATAGAAGACATTGTAAAAGCCAATTGTTTTTAAAAGAGTAACCGTGGAGTTTCTTGCCGACTCTTCTCCATAGAAACCACCAATTGGAACCGTGCACATAGCTTCTGACGTTTCCTATTGATTTTAGTTTCATATGCTAATATAATATAGCTGTAACCAAAATTATTTATTTATAAAAATACTTGCACTTTTTATAGGTTTCCTAAACAGGAAGGACTAAAGAAAAAGTGGTTAGAGGCTATTGGTGAAGAAAATATTAATCCCCGACATAAAGAATGGTACCTCTGTTCACTTCACTTTGAAGAAAGCTGTTTCAATAGAACACTTGATGTAATGAGATTACATGATAACTCTGTTCCCACAGCATTTTTGGTAAATGTGTATTAAAATGATTGATTAATAATAGCCTGGCCGTTTGGCCTGAAATAAATAAATAGATATATATTAATTACATATATAAAAATAATAATAAATAAATAAATCATATTCCACAACTTTCACACAACGCCATCTAGTCCCAAACTAAGCAGAGCTTGTGCTATGAGTACTAAGACAGCTGATAAACATACATATATATTTCTAAATACATACATATTATAAGGTATAATAGGTATAATAATAAAGGTATAATATGCGAAAGCACCTGTTTTTGGGCATATGGATACATATCTCTTCACGCTGTTTTCCTTCACTTTAATACGTAAACGTGATGCAATTAAAAAGTGTGTTTTTTAATTCTGTGCCGAAAAAACACTTTGCATTAATTTTATTTTCAGGGAAGAAAGTTGATTGCGATAATTTGACAGTTTCGGGTAGCTTGATGTGCTGGCGTCTGTACCTATCGATAAATAGTTCATATGAGTCTTTTACGCATAACAAAAGATTAGAAATAAAGTATTTTCGCATACTGTATTTTTATGCAAAATTATAAAGTATGTTTATCGAAAATAAACTAGGATACGTTACTATAAAGTAGGCAACCTTAGTTAGAACGGACTATAAGTTAGTATACTATAATTATTATGATCCAAACGTGATAACTAGTACGACTCGTATTTAGTATCGATACTCGTTATAGTAACACCAATGTTCCTTGATTGATACAACCCTAGCAATGGCAGCCATTTTTTGAGACAATATGAGTTGTAGGTAGGCACCCTTTTTTCGTAGGTATTTCCAGTCCATATATATATGTCTATGGTATAGAATAACAGGGCATCTCCTGTTAATCCCATCTCAATGGTGAAAACTTACGTGGAGTGAGCTGTCAGTGTCATCACACTGATACTAGAGATTGACCATTGAGATGGGATATAACAGGAGATGCCCTGTTATTCTATACACGGTTGTAGGTAGGTGCCAGAGCAGCCATCTTTGTCGCCAAGTTTCGTGGTAGTTCAGCTGTCAAATGGTT
This sequence comes from Eremobia ochroleuca, assembly GCA_949629135.1. Classification (NCBI taxonomy): domain Eukaryota; kingdom Metazoa; phylum Arthropoda; class Insecta; order Lepidoptera; family Noctuidae; genus Eremobia; species Eremobia ochroleuca. Next base: position 16,047,058 of record OX451396.1, read on the forward strand.
GTTTATTTTTTGTATTATTGAGATTTGCGAGAAAATTACGAGGACTTTACCTTTAAAACTGCATGTAAATGTTGAAAAACAGCAATTCAACATGCCTGTGTGTTGTATTGTGAAGTGTGGTGCAAGGAAGAATGAAAATCAACCTCAACTTTCTTTGCACAGGTTAGTAGCCGGTTTTCATGCAATAACACATACAATAATAGACATTCGATGATATAATTGTAACGCGATCATGAATTCATGGCTAAAGTATTGATATTTGGGGTGAATTTCCGTATAACAGACCTTTTTATTATTTTGTTAATTCATTCGTTTGTTTACAATAAAATGTCATAATAGAATAGTGTTGTACCGTTGCCTAATAGTTTCCGGAACTAGTTCCTCCGCTGGAACGATATCGGTATATTCTGCTATGTTAACATAAATAGTCCTGCGTCTTATTAGCTCCGATTGACCTTGCTAGGTCCGGCCCGTGGTTCACAGCACCAAAATCAAAATATTTTCTTTCACATAAACCTACATGGGCACTTATGAAACGTCAGAAGCTAGATGCACGTTTCCAAATGGTGGTTTCTTATGCAGAAGAACCAGCGAGAAACTCCACGGTTACTCTTTTAAAAACAATTGGCTTTTACAATGTCTTCTATTTTTTTAAGTACCTGGTACTTGTTGACAGGCCTACACTGTCCTCCCCTACCTATTAACATTGTAAAAGCCAATTATTTTGAGTAACCGTGGAGTTTCTTGCCGACTCTTCTCCATAGAAACCACCAATTGGAACCGTGCACATAGCTTCTGACGTTTCCTATTGATTTTAGTTTCATATGCTAATATAATATAGCTGTAACCAAAATTATTTATTGATAAAAATACTTGCACTTTTTATAGGTTTCCTAAAAAGGAAGGACTAAAGAAAAAGTGGTTAGAGGCTATTGGTGAAGAAAATATTAATCCCCGACATAAAGAATGGTACCTCTGTTCACTTCACTTTGAAGAAAGCTGTTTCAATAGAACACTAAACTTGATGTAATGAGATTACATTGATAACTCTGTTCCCACAGCATTTTTGGTAAATGTGTATTAAAATGATTGATTAATAATAGCCTGGCCGTTTGGCCTGAAATAAATAAATAGATATATATTAATTACATATATAAAAATAATAATAAATAAATAAATCATATTCCACAACTTTCACACAACGCCATCTAGTCCCAAACTAAGCAGAGCTTGTGCTATGAGTACTAATTATAAAGTATGTTTATCGAAAATAAACTAGGATACGTTACTATAAAGTAGGCAACCTTAGTTAGAACGGACTATAAGTTAGTATACTATATTATGATCCAAACGTGATAACTAGTACGACTCGTATTTAGTATCGATACTCGTTATAGTAACACCAATGTTCCTTGATTGATACAACCCTAGCAATGGCAGCCATTTTTTGAGACAATATGAGTTGTAGGTAGGCACCCTTTTTTCGTAGGTATTTCCAGTCCATATATATATGTCTATGAGATTGACTAAGCGAACATTTACAATCATAATCGAGATTTTAATAGAATATTTTGACACCCTAATGTCAATTTCTGGGGAAAATAGTACAGACGCCAGCACATCAAGCTACTACAATCTGTCAGATTTCTTAAATAGATTTTCAACTTTATCGCTAAAGCATAAGCCTCAAGGTTGGTTGAAAATTTTACAGTTTCTGGTGGCTTGATGTGCTGGCGTCTGTGTATTTTCATAACGGCCGTTATAATATGACGGAACCCCTTTCTTAGAAAACCGTAGCTTAAGAGGTAAGTGCCGGAGCAACCCACGAAATTCAAATTTTGTGAGGTTGTGTGTTTGAACAAAATATGATTCACGACCGTAACAAGTATGTATTTACAGAATTATACTCATTAAAATCATCAATACAATCCTCAAAGTTCATATAATCCTATTGATTCATTTTTATTGAATACTAATTCAATAGGATTATATGAAATTTACCTTACCTTAGCGTAAGTATCTCCCCTAAAGCACGCTTGCATCACAAATCACTCGAAAACGAATTATAAAACATAGTTCTTTTTCTGCCAATCGTTTGAAGATGACAGAGACAAAATGTTTTAAATATATTTAGCTCTAAAATCATTTAGTGATTTGTGATTCAAATGGGCCTGACGACAGATTTTTTGATCATCAGATAACTGTGACACACATAACATAAACTAACGCCATCTTGCCATGGGGGTAGGCAGAAACTGCAGAACGCCACCTGCTACGATCCTACCGTGAACCGACCGTACCCCACGTAACAAACGTTCAATCACAATCTAAATCATTTTGAAAGATATAGCTAATCCATTGCTTCATATGTTGTAAAAAAAATCTGCTCAATAACGTAAATATCGCAATGAATGTGGTTGAACTGTCAAAATGAAAGCCATAGCTACTGTTCGTGTGTTATAGTGGGTCCACACGATACAGACTTCTATAGAATTTTGTCTGTGCGACTTTTTATGACACCGACATTTGTCTGTACTGCTTAGTTGCACAGACAAAATTCTATAGAAGTCTGTATGAAAGTCTGTAGTCTGTATCGTGTGGACCCACCATAACGCAGTTATCCTGCAGGACCGACTGTTATCTGAAGAATAAACGTGGAGGTTTGACATTGTTTCCATACAAAAGCTGTCAAACCGTAATTTTATCCTTCAGCTATAAGATATCTGACGATTGAAAAATCGGCACTCAATCTTTGCCTGTATCTAAACACCGTTTTCTTGACTGAAGTATCTACATAATAAATACATATTATTGTTGTTTAGTTGTAATATAAAATGTGCCAGTGTGTATTTGACAGAATAAATCGGGAATTATACTGTATCTATGTATTTCTTCAACCACCCTATTCCATAATAAAATAATTATCTGATTCAAAGAAAAAAAAAAATATCAGCTGTCTTTGTGTAGAATTTGCAGCATTTTTTACCGAGTTCGAAGTGCGAGCAATGTTTACGAAAATTCTTAAAGAATTCAAATATCTAGTCTAGACTGGAAAAAATCAACACTTCACAGCAAGTCCATCAGAAACTTCAATATTTAGTTATGTTTATAAAATCGAAAAGTGCTTGTTAACACCCTGCTGTCATCCAGTTTTGACTGATCGCGGAATAAATTACGTAACGAAGCGATACTCCTGCGCCGCTCAAACAATAGACTAAACATTCATTAAGTACTCATACTATGTTAAAAGGTTTATGATAATGTTTATGAAACTCGCGAATTACTTATGAATTTATTATGTGGAGGTAATGAAAAGGTAAAATATTGATCGAATCAACTGGATCCCTGTCGCCGAACAATGAAAGTATAGCATAGCCTAACATAATCAGCCTAAATTTTTCTCACTGCTGGGACACACGCCTCCTATCATGAGAGGGAGTGGTCCGTAGTCCAACACGCGGGCCCAGTGCGTGTTGGTAGATGTCACATGTCTTCGAGTTTTTGGTTCTAAGACATGCGGGTTTCCTCACGATGTTTTCCATCACCGTTTTGAGAGCAGTAGTGATGAAATAATTCACACAAATTAAAGCACTTGTCGCCTTCGAACCTATGACCTGAAACTCGTAAGTCGCGGCAGTTACCACTAGGCCACCACTGCTCACATCATCATCTGCCTAACCTTTTCCCAACTTTGTTGGGGTCGGCTTCCAGTCTAACCGGATGCAGCTGAATACCAGTATTTTATATGGAGCGACTGCCTATCTGACCTCCACAACCCAGTTACTGGGTAATACGATACCCCTAGGTAAGACTGGTTGTCAGACTTTCGGGCTTCTGACGACCCGTAACGACTGTCAATGATTCACGAATGACAGCCGGGACCAACGGCTTAACGTGCTTTCCGAGGCACAGAGGGGACTCGGTATGTAAAGATGGTCACCCATCCACAGACCAACCGCGGCAAGCGTAGCTTAACCTGATCAATCGATCTGTGCGGCAGTTATTATTTAGCCACGGGCCCCTCTGCCACCACTGCTCTCGGCCAGTACTGCTCACAATGAAATCATTTGATTTTTTTTTATGGCAATCAGGAGGCGAGCATCTGTGTGGTGATCATATCAAGTAGACAGAGATAAATTACTCTGACAGTTGTAACTCTTCCCGTCGGCCTACTTAAGGCTTCAGAATAGGTCAAATTGTCTCTTCCGACACGTCATAAATACTGAACCTGTAGTTATTATTAAACTGCATCGCAACCGAGGAATGGAGAGAAAGTAGGGAAACATATGTAGTGGGACGCAATAGGCTTTTTAATAATTACCTACTATTTAATAAAAAATGTACCTATATTTAAATTATAAAAAATGTAGTATGACGTTAGCAGAATATTTATCTAAACTTAATTACACAGACACAGAAAAATTGCTAGAAATTCTGGTATGATAATAATATTACTTCGTAATTATTTATATTTGTAAATAGCTTAATTTTTTAAAGTAGTTTTTAATTTTCTTTGTAATGTTTGCTTATTTTTTATTTTTTTATTGATCTAATTAAGATACCTGACCCATTTAATTTACGATGAAGTGATGGCCTGAAACACAGGTTTGAATAAACCTAGATCAGGCAGGTCGCAACATATAATTTAAATTTATAGTTAGTTAAATATACTGTAAGTACCTCTAATTAATATACTCTAGTTGTACATCCGTTTTACTAGACACTAAGTAAATCATTGTATAAGACTATACTATATATTAACTTTCTGTAGCTATTTAAACACACCTTTTTTGTAAAAGTATATGAATAAATTATTATTATTATTATTATTATTATTTGTACCTACCTTTGAGGACAAAACTTACTACATAGGTATTGAATGCAACGAACAAATAAATACACTTACGCCTGGTTTTTGAATTGAAAACTTTTAGTTCAGTTGTCAAGAGAGGCGCTGGGCTAAGTAATAACATCCGCACGGCTCGATCGATCGCCGGGTCAACGGATCAATCGCAGCAATCGTAGCTTAACCTACTGTTAAGTTAAGATTGCTGCGGTTGAACCGTGGATGGGTGACCATATTTAAATACCGAGACATGACCTTGCCCACGCTCCTATTCGATTTGCTCCATACTTCCAGGGACATCCTGTATAAATATTTCGTTTAATTTTGAACCTTTCGCTCGCGGTTCGTATTTTTTCAGCCTTTCTAGTTAATATAAAATAAAGTTCTCTTACCGTGCAACAGCTGAAAATATGATCATATATTTAAAAATACCATCCGGTCGATTCTGTAAAAATCTCACCATGAAATCATAAGTGAAGTGAGCACTTAATAGTGTTTGATAGTGTTAATCTCTAGCGAATGATAGCTCACTCCACGCTCACTTCACCCAAGCTTTCACGGTGAGACGGTTACAGAATCGCACGGCTTGTTTTCATTGTAACCAGAACACTAATTGTGTAACACATTCAATTACAATCTGAATCATTTTGAAGGAAAAGCTAAGTAATTCATTACTCGAAAAAATTGTCTGCTCAACAACAAAAAAAAACGCAATGGATGTTGTTGAACTGTCAAAATGAAAGCCATAGCTACTGTGTGTTATGCAATTACTCCGTAGGAAACCCTTGTTTCTATTAAGGGACAGATATTTTAAAAACAAAGTAACTCATCTAGCTCTATTATCTATTATCAAAGATTTAGATCATTCTCACTAGTTCCACAGTTCAGTGGAACTATTGAGAATGATCCAAAGATTTATATGCGTTATTTTCGGATAAGTAGGCACCGAATATCGAATAACTTGCGGCCAACAAATAACTTATGACTTCCCTCATACAGTGCATAAATCTGAGGTTTAATTTACAAGATATCTAATGCGCGAGCGCGTTAATGTCGGCAGGGAGATTATAACTCGGGGCTAAGCAAACAGTGCATGAGTTAGGTTGCTTACACAACGCTGCGCCCGCGCCGTGACCGGAATAAGGCGGGAAAACGTTTTGACATGCCTGATTTATGCTGATTTACAACTCACTTGCACAACATGTTGGGTGCCGGCAAACTTCCTGAAATTAATTCATTATTGCGTCCAGCCAACACAACAAGCTTATTTTTAGTTTTCGCAAATTGCTTCTTATGCCGACAGCGTGAAGTAAGTATTACGAGTAAACAATCGATAGTCGATTCCACCAACATGACTGTAAAACCTATTCTTTAATGTATTCATAAATAGTACGATTTTGTTAGTGTTTGTTTATCATGTAAATGTAACAAAACATGAAATTAAAGAACGCTGAAAACTGGCAAGTTGCACTAGCACCCAATATAGGTATTGCAGTTTTAGTTTCAGAGATTGCGATTTCAGTGTTACATAAAGCAGGGAAAATTAAATAATGTACCTCGTGAAATATCTGAAATTAAGTACAGACGCCAGCATATCAAGCTACTACAATCTGTCAAACTTTAATAGATTTTCAACTTTATCGCTAAAGCATAATGTTCAATGTTGATTGGGAAAATTTGACAGTTTTCGGTAGCTTGATGTGCTGGCGTCTGTACATCGGCACCTTTGTACCTAAGTCTAGTAAAACCCGTAGAAATATCTGTTTAGTAACCTTAAGCGGGAAATCCGAGTTTACGCCGTAATAACCTTGTCTGGCAAGCTGCTTCCTACCAATTGTGTGTTTTAGCAACACTATACAAGGGTAATAAAATGTACCAAGGTACGCATCATTTAAAACATTGTAGTTACCTCAAACTGCGTAAAATTGTTAACAATGTGTGCTTTATTTATTGTTTCAGGGTAATTGTATGCTCGCCCACGATTTTATGCATAATTCAGTAATGTAACGGCGACTTATCAAAGTAGCTTTGTTTCTTATATCAGATTATGAGGAATGCAAAAAATTCAAAGGTTGATCCTTTCCAGGAGTACCTAGATAAAGTGTCAGTGTTATAAACCTCGCAGCGAATTCGAAACAGTCACTGGATTACGGAACACTAAAGTTTTCGTAATTTTTAGGGTTCCGTATCTCGAAAAGAAAAACGGAACCTTTATAAGATCACTTCGTTGTGCGTCTGTCTGTCCGTCTGTCAAGACCCTTATTCTCAGAAACGCGTGGTGTTATCAAATTTACTCAGGGCTGCAATCACTTGCAGCAGTGAAAAAAAGAAACTTCTATGTTAACGCAATCAAAATATACGGTCGCTTATTATATGTTCATTTTATGCCGCATATTCTGACACTCGCAAGGGAATCAAAACCTATAGGGTACTTCCCGTTGACCTAGAATCATGAAATTTGGCAAGAAACAATGTCATGTAACACAAGTAAAGGAAAATTCCGAAAACCGTAAATTTTTAGTTACATACCTACTAATTTCACCGTTTTTTTTTTTTCATACGTGCGTTATACCTACTCGATGTATCATGCATGATATTGAAACGTGATGTGTTAAAGTCATGGTCCGCCTCTTCCTCGGAGTTTGGAGAAAATAAATTAAAAAACTTAGGCACATAAATAATATCTGAGTGAATCTTTAACAGCTAATAATCCAGCAGGGTAGTTGCGTAACGCACTATCAGTAGCAATGGGTTTCATTTTGACAGTTCAGCAACATTCATTGTGCTATTTACGTTATTGAGCAGACACATTTTTCCAACATATAGAGCAATGAATTAGCAATATGCTTCAAAATGATTCAAATACATATTGATCGTAATAGTGTGTTACGCAGTTAGACAGCAGGTAGGTAAATGGCGCTGGCCTCATAGCATGCATGAGACAATTAAAATAGATTTCCACCTGCAAACTGAAAACTCAAAAATAACTCTTGCGCCTCATATCTGTAGGTAGAAAATTGATGGATGTTTCGGGACATTTGCGCAGTGCATTCTCATGTCCAGTAAATAGGTCGCGGCGAGCAATTTCACACTACTGTTTCCGCAAAAACATGTAGGTACGCGATGAGTTACAGCTTGTCCTAACTGGCTTCATAGCACTTGCTTAGAGTTTGCAAAGTAAATGCATATCACGAAACAAATACGTGTTTACGTTTTACAATATCATTTAAGCGCTATAGTTGGAAAAGCCCAGTAGTCCGTCAAAATATTCCGTTAGACCTGTGGGATCACCAGGATTGTAAATGATACTGGTAATATTGCAGGGAATAATTATTTATTGGTTGTTCCTGCCTTACGTCATATTTTGACATACACATTAGTTGCTAGGCTCGCCTATGTTAAAATAATTTATCGACCAATGGGAGAACTGTGCGCAAGTAAACGGTGCGCCGCTGCGCGGGAACGTTGTGCGTAATTATTATGATGACTCCCATAGACCCATCTGTGTTGGAAATGGTATTCAGCGCAACCAGATGTATCACTTTTTAGACGGAGAACCTCTACTAGGTACCTGTCTGATCTACGCAAATTAGTAACTGAGCTATAATAAGTATCTGTCTGATAACTATCAGCCTATCCGCATTCACCGACCAGTGTAAAGCACAAAGTACATTATAGTGTGAAGTATCTCATATGTGATTCACAAATGTGTCTGTCTCGTGGACTGTGTAAATCTCATGACTGTCATAAATGGTCGTATAATTACCAGCACCGACGATGTTAGCTTGGGGATCACTAAGGGCTCGTGTAGACGGCACCGCAACCGCGCCACCGCCACCGTGATGGCGGGCTTTACGCGTCTCGTATACACAGCGCATGGCCGCCTCACGAAAAAGGTTCTCCGTCTAACTAAACAAAAGCTGCGTACGGTTACTGCAGCTTTAACTGGCCACACACCTCTTTGTCATAGGAGTAACAGACAGTCCGCTGTGCAGGGCCTGCATGGAGGATGACGAGACAGCGGCACGTGTGCTTCTAAGTTGCTCGGTGGTCGCCACGTACAGGGCAAAATACTTCGGTAACCCAGGCACCCTATGTGAAACGGTCAGTAACATCAAGGCGTTGCTGGCCTTCCTTAAGGAGCTGGGGTGGATCGAATGATCGATTTTCCCACCCGTACGCAAAATACGCGCATTGACGTCGAGTTGCGGACATCAGCCCGTATTACCTATTACCTATACACAGCGCAGAGGTGCGGCGGTAGTGCGGTGTCGGCGCGGTTGTGGTGCCGTCTACACGAGCCCTAAGGACAGGAGACTGATCACGGCAAGCGCAGCTGTTTTTTGTTTTTGTTCGGAACCCCTCGAATATCTCGCCACCCTTCACTTAAGACAATGCTGCTTCCCCGTCAGGAAATACATGCTTCAAAATATTCACAAGTTTTTAATGTAGATACTTATTCAATCAATAAGTAAGGTAATCCATCTTGCGTTTAATCACAGTTTTATTAAATTAATAACATAATTATACTTATAGGGTTTCAATAAATGTTTCAGCACATGCTATTCAATTCAAAGCCTACGTCTACATAATGTTACTAGGACTAATGTTGGACCTACTATGAATTCAGTGAAGCGATCTTGTTAGTATTGTAGGAGTAAAGAAACTGTGTTGCTCTACTCAAATTACTTTGTTTTTCTTGCTTCTGTTAATTAGGTATAGATACCTTTCAAAATACATCTCTCCCACTCGCCTTTTAACGAGAGAATTTCCCCTTAAAAACTAAATAAATTACATTAATTAAACGAACGGCGCACAGCATTGAGCTGTTGATGGGCAAATGGCCATAAGTATTTTAAAATATCGACTGTGAATGTACCGGCGACGACTGTCACTATCACGAATATGACAAAGATTAGTCCCCAGTTATAATAGCAAAGGATGTCAATCCTGTTCCAGATACCTATATTATCTTTGTTGCATAGCGGAAAACCTGGTCTGTTTTCATTTGAAACTTAGGTACTTACCAGGAATATGAAATACATATCCAAGTTGGTAGGCATATACAATAAGACTTGTATTCATCTGGATCCGGTTAGACTGGAGGCCGACCCCAACACAATTGGGAAAAAGCTAGGCAGATGATGAGGTAACCATATAGAAACCTGTTTAGTTACAATAATACCCAACAGATGGCACTGTGCAATACGAGCCGTTTTCTGAATCGCGGTGTTAAGATTCTCCGCGGTTTGGTTGGGTCACCTTGAATCCGTAGCAAATGTATCTCTGGTTTCCCTTCAAAACGTACAAATCTTTCGCCTTTTACTAAAGATTTCCGTGGAGGGGAACACTCAAATGAGTCTAAAACTATTTTTGTATAACTTCGCTTCGGCGAAGTAAGAATTCAGTGAAAAACAATGTCTACCTAACTACCTACTTATTTCCACTACTGAGCACGACAGCACGAGGAAAAGTTTGGCCAGATGTTTGTGAAAACATGAATTTTGTTTGTCGTGACGTCCACGTTGTACTTACGCCACTACGTCGGGAAACATAATGTTGTTGATAAGACAAGTAATGTTGATATTATACAAAGTGAACACAACCATATAACGGTAAAACGGGGTGAATCGGGACGAAACCTTAAAATGGATTTTAACATTGAATTAATATCGTTTTTTGCCAAAAGTCTCTAATATGTTTACTATATTATAATTAACGATTAAGTGTCCTTGTTGGCAACAAACAACTTTAAAATCCTTTTTAATGTTTTATCTTATCCCGATTCACCCCTGCATTTCCTATTCACCCTGTATTACGGTATGTACAGACGCCAGCACATCAAGCTACCCGAAACTGTCAAATTTTCCCAATCAACTTTGAACCTTATCCTTTAGCGATAAAGTTGAAAAACTATTAAAGAAATCTGACAGATTGTAGTAGCTTGATTGCTGGCGTCTGTACCTACCAATTTGTACTTTGGCGTCCCTCTTTATTGAGAGGGCTATAGTTATGTCCGTTACCTACTAGTATGAGCACATAAAATGCCTTTTTCAGATTTAAAAATTTCATTACATGTACAGGCACATCAAGCTATCAAAATCTGTCAAATTTCTTTAATAGATTTTCAACTTTATCGCCAAAGTATGCTTTGGCGATAAAGTTGAGGTTCAAAGTTGATTGGGAAAATTTGCCAGTTTAGGGTAGCTTGATGTGCTGGCGTCTGTACCTATGTTGTTATAAATTGACGGAACATCATATATGCTGCTTTTATATAATAATTCGTCTAATCTAAGACTTACCGGATCTACTTAAATGATGTGGACTAGAATTAAATTCTATTAGATCCTACAAAACATTGAAAAAACTTAACCAATCAGACATAAGCTCGTTTCCTGGCAGCCCTAAGTGTGCGCGGGCGCAACTGCTCGCGACCGTCCTTCCCTTGTAACCGAGACCCATTGTTCATCGCGTGTCTGTCCAACTGAAAAATCTACTCTATTTAATTTCTTTGGCAGCCGGCGTCGTCGAGTATATTTTCATTTGGCCAGCGCGTGGGCCGCACTACTCCGATATAGCAGATGACTGACGCTGATTTTTATTACGTTCGGGATGCAATATCGTATTGTTTTATTGATGTGTAAAATAAATGTAGGTAATCTAGGAGTATTTTTGTTCGGGCTTAACGATCGCTAGCACCTGCAATAAATCATCTCCAGGAATTTGTGGAACCTTCACGCTGTGCTTAAAGCTCTCTGTTACAATCGTAGAAAGTCTTACGTTTTAATCTACCGCGAGCATGTTTTAAAACTAGCTGAAGTCGTAAATAAAAAAAGCCAGTAAATTATTTCAGTAAGATGTACAGTGTCACTGAACAATGAGCACATCGCATCATCGTGTCCGATATAAATAAATTTCGAGGTTTTTATTAATATATTAACCAGAACCCGGGAAGGCTTTAAGACAGCTTCTTAACCTTTTTCAGAAGAGACAATAAACTAGATTATTTTAGTGTGTGCTTTTCATTATACGATGTAAGAAACCCTTACTTCTGTCTAGTACGAAATGATTAACCCCATACTAGACGTAACCTTGAAATGAGCATTATTAAGAACACTATCAGAAAAAAAAAAACATTGCCGAAAGTCGTTTCTTAAAAGTTTATTTAATTTTCTTTCTGTGGTTATATTATTGGTGTTCCTTGTGTGGACTGGTCCCGGGTAGTGCAGCTGTGGAAGGCGGGCGGCGGTTGATAGCGCCCGTCCGACCGCCCGACGGTTTATATTTATTTTGATCACGCACCAACCGCCTGCCATGTTCTACGCACTTCCTAATTCCTAGCGTTAGGCCGAGACGTCGCCTTGCGGAGGGCCAGGGTCGTCTGTTCAGTTATGTTCGAATTATTATCTGCACATTATCAGCTCAATATTAATATTCACTTTACGTGTACATTGTCAACTGTGTCGGTAAACGTGAGCTGTAACACACGTTGAGTGATGCAAAAATATTATTTTCATAAGCATCGTTACCGGAACTTTTACTCGTTTACAACTTTTTCGTTGGAAATGCCTGAATTATAGGTGGAGAATCAGTTGGTAGGTACTGACACCTGGAAGTCTGCTTGACATACGACGAGGCAGTAAATTATTAACAGTTTGTAAGCTCCAATGAAGCACATCTTACGATTATTTGCTGGCCCACGGCCTGGGAGACCGTTACGCAGCCATCGGTTTCACTCAATTTAATCATACAATCTATTCGGAAAATCCTCGTGAAAATATAGCACAGTTTTCACTCGTTTCTCCAACAAAAATAAACACCTAAGCTCTAATAACCGTTATGTTCGATAAAACTTTAGTTGATGCACAATATCGCGCCAGCTCCAGATCCGAGGCATTAAACGGAACGTGCCCGAGCGTGATGGCCGTGATTGATGCCGCAAATCAGTGGATGCAACAACGGACGTTTTCACATGTATATTTGCTAATTTTAGCGTCCAAACCAGCAATCAACCTGAATCCCATCAATTTAACAACATGTTGGCGTACATATTTTCCGCGTCGCGTCGCTGCCAAACAATGAGCGTACATTTCACGAAGTCTGAGAAATACACGATAGTGTTACGACAACCTTTGATATATATGGCGAACAGGTGTTGCGCCTATGTGAACTTCTCAGGGTCGCTGTGAGTTTGACGTGACTCTTACATGCGTAGATTTAAAATTAAATGGCTGGCATCAATGCTAGAACGAGTTTTTACGTGGTTGCCCAAGCCTCCAAGCAATGCAATAAATTAGATTAAGTGTTCGACTCCACTTTGAGGAAATTGAAAACTTCTAGAACTGTTCTGTCACTTGTCACTTTGAATGACTGAGATAAAGTAGTCTAGTTTCTGAGTAAACAAGTATGCGAGTATGCCAGAATATGCTGAAAGCTAAACAGCTAAAAACTCTTGCATAGTCTTCTAGCGTTTGAATGCATTTTAAAATATTTTCTATTTTCAGCGCATTTACTATTTCGAAAATGTCCTTGCCACGGTATCAGAAAAGGGCTATCTACATGGCGTTCGCATAGAACTTCCACAGTGCTAGTGATGTGCGGACGGCCCTAGATGCGTTTCCAACATTCCCCCAGCGACATGACGCTCTGCTAATGACATATTTCGGGCAGTGCGCCCCAGTCGCCGCCAAGGACACGTCACCGTCCGCACTCGCTATTTCCGACCGCGGCTATTCCTGAAAGCTTACATTGTTTTATTTTTACCGCAGAACACTGTCCACCGGGAAGTATGTGCCTATTACTGACCTAGACCTTTTTTTAAGAAAATTCTCCAGGGCTAGTACTTGGAGCTCTCGTTTGGAAAACCGATCAGAGAATGACTGAGACGGGATGCTATTAACTTTGATCATGTTTCCAAACAAAGTGTTATAATATAACTGCTTGTAAAACTTGTGTACACAAGGAACCTGGAAATGTCCCAGACACTCCCTCAGAGACAAATTTAAAGAGATTAATATAATGACTGTGCCTTCTCAGTACATTTATGATAATCTTTTGTATGCACATAAAAATATTAATCTGTTTAAAAAATACAGTGATATCCATAATATAAATACTAGGAACAAACACAAATATGTTGTTCCTACAACAAGGCTCAAGAAAATAGGTGGCTCGTTTAGATGCCAATGTATACGTTTTTATAATAAACTTCCTAGCCACATTCAAGAACTAAGCATTAATAAATTCAAATCTTTTATAAAGCTAAAACTATGCCAGAAAGCCTATTATACTGTAAAAGACTATATTGAGGACAAAAAAGCTTGGGATTGAGCTGCTCCAATAGGTCTAGACAGTGAATGTTGTTTATTTTTTATTTTGCTGATTTACACTTTTGTTTTTTTTTTTTTTTTTTCTTTTCTTTCTAAATACATAAGTATCTATTTATATACAGAATGACATGAACATTTACTGTTTAAAGTCTTATATTATTTTAATTATTGTGAATGTGAGGACTATGTGGATCATTGTTTCCGTTTTAATCATGGTCTGGCAGTTTGAGTGGTGTATGCGGTCTACACAAATGTCCTGTCCTTGGTATTGCTCGTCGAATCGTTGAGCTCCTTAAGTTCTGAGTTGAGCTGCACGGTTACTGACGAATGCGTGCACTGACTGCACAGGTCCACTCAGTGTGGTTCTTTCCTCAAAAGACCACTTCAGACACCAATCTACATGGTCCTCAAAGATTATATCCGGATTTTTATATACACATTGACATTGATGAATTTTATATAAACAATGACATGGATATTTACTTTGTAAAGTATCTTATTTTTATTATTATTACTGTGAGTGTGAAGACTATGTGGGTCATTTCTTTTTTTAGGTTTTCCTTCTTAGTTAGTTTAATCATGATCTGGCAGTTTGAGTCATTTATGCGGCCTACCCAAATGTCCTTTCATTGGTATTGTTCGTCGAATCGTAAGGCTCCTTAAGTTCTGAGTTGAGCTGCACGATTTTTGACAAATGCGTGCACTGACTGGACAGGTTCGCTCAATCTGTGTGGTTCTTTACTCAAAAGACCATTTCAGACACCAATCTACATGGTCTTCACATTATCTGACCAAGATTATGTCTGGACTTTAAAAGAGACTGTGACCTCTGAGTTTGTTTCGGCCTTTCTTCTCAGAGTAGTCAGATAGGAAACGCCGACCTCATCTAGTTTAAAAAAATATGATTGACATGTAAAAGTGTTTGTACAAACCTACTTACAGAAAATAAATCATTTATCATTTATCATTTATCGAACATCAGACGATACCCTTGTCCCTTGTCATTACTTCGAATAGGTTTGATGACGAACACGACATCGCTAAAGAATTTCTTCTAAAAACGTTGAATTTAAACCTGCGCATTCATTTTCAAGTTTAATTGCCATGTTTTCTATGTTCTCCTGTGAGCTGCAATGTTTAGATTATGGAAACATCTCTTTGATCAGTTAGCACAATGCTTTAGCATTTCTCTAGTAGATACTAGATTGTGTTATTCTTCTGATGACGTAGTAAATGACGTTATTGCAGAGTATATAATACTTTTTCATCTAACTTGCGTCCATGAGTATTCTACTTTTTACTGACTGATTGAATGTTGGACGTTGAATATTCTATTGTATTGAAACGAGTACACAATTACGTCCGTAAGTCTATTAATTGACGAACATCCGAGCAAGTAACTCAATCAATTGCTCGTTAAAGTAGATAAGTATGCACATTGATTGCTTTTATGGAACGCCATTGCTTAATTGGAGCGTACATGCAAACGTTTACGTACTGTGTACAACCAGCTATGACGTGTTTGAACGTTACAATAACATGATCATTTTCCTTAACGTATGACGTGTTCCTTAAGTTGTATAACAGGTAAATATTGTGCAAATAAGGTGCTTAAGCCGATAAGTCAAATTCTTTTAAATACCTACTAGTTAAATTATGTGTTACAGATTCCATAAGATTAAACTTATTATTAAGACAGATAGTCGTATTTTAACATAGTAAACATTTATAATAAATTCTGCTAAATAACCTGGGAAACGTTTACGAAAAAACATCTATAAATTTTGTAATATTTTGGTTGGTATGAAACAAAAAACATCTACCTATTTAACGCCAACTCATCGATTATCATCGCTAAATATACATGACGGTGAGCCCTTTTGTTGTTCTACCTACGTACTCGTATGTTGTCAATAGTGTGACATTGATGTAATAGATAAAAAAAGAAACAGACTTGCTTCATGGTCGTAGCACTCATCTCTCGGGGTCGGAACCCCTGGTGTGATCCGAAATACATACTATTACAAAATCACACACATTTTCCAAAAACCAATCTACATTGGTCATTTTTGTTTTAAACATTTCTTCTCATATTTGCAGTATTCCTACATGAATCATATTGATTCTGCCTGGAGGGAAGGCCAACGGAGGCGATCGTGGAACCTCCTTGAGACCTGAGAAAGGGCACCGCAAGTTTTAATTTATAGGCCGACCGCTTAACCGATACGTTGCCTGAGGTAGCTGCGCGGTGCGGGAGGGGTGATTAGTTGTCACAAGTTGACGAATCACTGAGCTCTCACATCACGTCACCACACCCCTCCCGCACCGCGCTGCTACCTCAGGCAATGTCTCGAGCCTATAGTAGAACAGCCGGTATATTCAGTAAAATATCTCACCGTGACAACTTAGGTGAAGTGAGCTCGGATCGGCAGGTGGAATGACAGCACACTTTAATGTGCTGTCATTCCACCTGCCGATCCGATTCCATCTGATGCTAGGGCTATCAATGTCAATCAGATACATCTGCATCTGATTGACAGTGATAGCTGACTTCACCTTAGTTCTCACGGTGAGATTTTTACAGAATAAATCGGCTGATGCTAGAGATTGACACTATTGACAGCTCACTTCATCGTCATTTCACCTAAGTTTACGCGATGAGATTTTTACAGAATAGACCAGCAGATGAATGGTTTCGATAAAGATAACCAATATAAATTAATGAAAAAAGTCATCATACTTTTTCGACAAAATAAATTATTTTTGCCTACAAAAGTAAAAGACTACCTTTATTGCTTCATATCATATATATTACAAGGACTGGATGTATTTAATTTATTAATTACAAACTGCTCCGTCGAAATATAAACAATGTCGTTTATGACCGGGCATCTTTGATGCTCGTCAAAATGCTCATTAAAATTATAGTTTATTACGATCGGTAAGTAATAAAAACAACAAATTACAAGCATCTTGGATATTTCATGACCGATCGGTCAGGTCACTTTAGTGAAATTCGTCGCTGTTGTAGATTTATTTGAACTTATAGGTTATCCAAATTATTCCAAATAAGGGGCTCCCTCACCAGGAGCATTCGCCTGTAATGTAACATTTCAAAGTCGATTTTGAGCATTACATTACAATACTACCTTCCTCAGTGACGAGCATTCGCGTGTAATGTAACATTACAGATTGCGGCGCGGGGAGCGCTCTGCGGCCCGCCGGACACATTTAATTACAAGTGGAGCGCATTGATGTTACAAGTTGTATCAAGGTATTACACATTGTATCATTACAAGGTGCGCGCTGTAATGCTTGGTTTTCCTCCCTCACTGATGTAATGCTCGAATCTGTAACGTTACATTACATGCGAATGCTCCTGGTTTTCTAAATCTAAATGTAAATCCAAAACGCCACCAAAAGAAACCCGATCAAAAGTAATTAAACTATACAAATCTCTCAATAAAAGTTTTTCTTGCAAGTCTCCCGATAAAATCCCTATTACCATCACCCATACAAGAGTTGAGGAGAGTGGAATTGGGAGTATGTCTATGTTTGGGAAACTTCGTTGTTTCCTTCTTTGACCAGTCCTGGAGTGCGTTGCATGGCGTGGGAGCGCCCCCCAGCCAGATGGTCCGACGACCTTAAGAAAGTGACTGGAACAGACTTAATGCGGAAGGCGGAGGACAGGTAGTTGTGGGGCAGCCTGGGAGAAGCCTATGTCCAGCAGTGGACTGGTATAGACCGAGTTGATACAAAAGTTGGCGATTTCAGACTTTTATCAAATTTAGTCCAGCCGGTCGATTCTGTAAAAATGTCACCGTGAAATCATAAGTGAAGTGAGCTTGAAGTGAGTAGTGTCAATAGTGTTAATCCCTAATGACAGCTCATTTCCCGCTAACTTCACCTAAGTTCTCTCGGTGAGATTTTTACAGAATAGTACTGCAGGTTCCCTGACAATGTTTTCCTTAAATGAATATAGTTAAATATAATACTCAAGAACTATAACTAACTGGCTAACAAGAGCTAAGCAGCCGCTGATGGCAGAGCTCAATCTCGCAATTTGCTGTAACAACGGCTGCGGTAATGAAGGCTATAAATCCCCCATTGAGCGTGCATGAGTATTAATAGCTGAGAGGCGGTCACTTGCCACCTTGGCGGTAGGTGCCAGCCCGGGGAGACGTTTATACGATCCGACTGGTGAAACAAAAACTTCGATAACTACAAACTCACCTACATACTTCCCTTGAGTGTAGGCAGAAACTACAAACTCCTTTTGCTTTGTTTACATTCACACATCATCATGATCATAATCAACCTTGTAACTTTCCCATTGCTGAGACAGGCCTCCTCTCGGTGAGAGATAGTGGGCCGTAATCCACCACGCGGGCCCAAGTCCGGGTTGGTAGATGTCACATGTCATCGATTTTTTGTTCTAAGACATGGCCGGATTCCTCTCTATTGTGTACCTTTTACATGTAACGTTACGTCCATACATATAAACAAAAAAAGAGAAACATTGTTTTTATACAAGGTGTAATTTAAATAACACAAAACCTCATAAGGGGGCATTGTACTCATCATTATGAACAACTTTTATTATGGGACCAAACCTGAAATCGCGAAAAACAATCAGCTGTTCCCTACATTTTGACGAGTTATGCGAACATAAATGTAAGGAACAGCTGATATTTTTTTCGCGATTCATCTTTCTGACCGACCGACCATATGACAATACACCAGTGCCTGTAATTGGTTCAATTTAAATAAATTCTTTGAGTTTAAGCAAAATTTTGATTCAGAAAATCAATATTCATTTTGATATTCTTCTAAATCAGCAAATTACATACTGCTGAGCCGCTGGAGCAGATTTGGGAAGGAAACTGAGAAAGTGATATAAATAACATAATCGTCAACAACTACCTAGACATCGGTTTAATCGATTCTAGCAGGGTATCTATCTTATTACCATGAGTGGCGACATCTCAACTATCTCATCAACATGCACGTTTCTACAAAAGCTGATACTCGTCGCGCGCCAATGAGGGTTTTCTGAAATGACGTTCACTAGGCGGCAGCACTGAGACGTCAGGTCCGAGCACCTGTCAAAAGTGTCAAAGCGCTTGTGTTTTCTCTAGTCCTGACACTCCTGACTGAATGAAAAACGAATGAATGAAACGAATGATGAACGTCATCATATATTTTAAATTCATTGTCGAAATTGAAGACCTCTTGCCAAAGTGGCGCCAACTGGTGGCGTAATTTTTTATGAAAACCCTCATTAGCAGAGACAATAGAAATTTTATTATTATCTGTGCACATGGTGTACATTCGACGTGTGAGAGGTTAACAAAAGAAAAGTAGAGATATTGGTGTATAAACATCACTACTGACCCACTTAGTATTCCCTTCAGCACAATAATCGTAAGTCCCCCGCTGCAGGTTAAACAGAGCTATTCCAGTGCAAAACACTTACGGCTTCCACTCACGTAAACTGCAAATAGCGGTATCTAGGTAGTTTCCTCCATTACCTAAGTCCTAAAACAAACAAGAATATATAAATAAAGGATCAAAGAAACAACCAATAAAGGTTGTTGTGTTAAATTGTCTGGAAATGTGTTAGCACAAATAAACGGTCGCCGTCGTATGCCGTGGACCAATCACTTACGATGATAAAACCTAAAATAGAAATAGGTTCACAAATAAATATTCGTGCGTTGTATTTATCTATGAATAACTAACAGTATTTGTTTGTCCTTAGGTAACCCTGCACGTTTAACTATTCATATCTTTATTTGCATGACGCATAGGTAATGTTCAAAGGCGTTACTCGCTTAAAGCTAAAGTACAATAAAGTTTGGGTAAGTAACAATAACTACATTATATTAAACAACTAGCGACCCGCCCCGGCTTCGCACGGGTGCAATGCTGATCACTATCACTACATAGTATAAAACAAAGTCGCTTCCCGCTGTCTGTCTGTCTCTATGTATGCTTAGAACTTTAAAAATAAGCAACGGATTTTGATGCGGTTTTTTTTATTAGATAGAGTGATTCAAGAGGAAGGTTTATATGCATATAATACATGCATAATATAGTAGAGAAACACTGATAATTTTAGAGCCATTATTTCTCTTAAAAAGTATAGGATAAAAAATGGTTATTGTAGGTTATCCCTAAGAGATAGACATATGCCATCGCGGACTTTTTTGTAGACCTTTTTAAGGTGTACAATACTGTAGTACATTATTTTGATCTATCTCGTAGGGTTAAGCCAGCGTTTGCAATGTAAGCGCAATAAAATGTGTTTATTTACGACATCACATTAGAAACCCCTAAAATGATCAGTGTTTCTCTACTATATTATGCATGTATTATACATATAAACCTACCTCTTGAATTACTCTATCTATTAAAAAAAACCGCATCAAAATCCGTTGCGTAGTTTTAAAGATTTAAGCATACATAGGGACAGACAGCGGGAAGCGACTTTGTTTTATACTATGTATATAGTGATAGCGATGGTGGGTGTGGGCAGAATTAAAAAATTACTCAAGAGACCATTTCAAACACTAATCTACATGGTCCACACATGATCTGACCAAGATTATGTGTGGACTTTAAAAGAGACTGTGACCTCTAAGCTTGTTTCGGTGGTTAGTTTCGGTGTCTGTCTGTATCCAACTACTCTACTAGGAAAGTTTTGTATGTTACAATTGATATTTTATCGCAAATACGATGTTGGTTCTATGAAGAAAGTTGTTCAGTTAGATGTTTCCTACGTCATCTTCCTGATACATGCTGTATCCATGCTGTATACATGCTGTATTCCTGATACATGCTGTAGTGATGAATACGAAAAAATATAAGAAACTCATCTTCCCGAAACGATTTGACGACGCCACGATTACGTGTCGTATAATATAAGCGTTCCCAGAATTAATGAGTATGAATACTGGGACAGCACGGGTCGCCGTGAGTAAAGCAATATGTCGTCTGTGGTGAGCTTTACGAGCTGCTCCGTTATAATTACCAATTACATAAAGGGAATTAATAGGATGACCGCCATTTAACGTCCAGAAACTAATTAGTATCCAATATCCTCTGCTAACGAAGAGTCATCAATATGAACTTTACTTTGCATTAATGCTTCCTTGTTTTTCGGGTTAGCAGACTAAAAGTACCCAACATTCGTATCTTTGACTAATACCCCCGTGACAAAAGTTTACGCTTTCTCAACTCGCGTCAACAATTTATTTTTTTTCTTGGGGTGGAAAATCCTCATGGATGTCCGCCGCTCTGGGGCGGGCGGCGGGGTCTGTCAGACTCTTACTGACTAAAAACCACCCCGGTGTTCCCTCTCTCACCTACACTGGGGGTCGCGGGAACGAAAGATACTTCCGCAACAACTCGCGTCAACCAAGACCAAGGGCAATAGTCTGAGCAATAAGACCTTCAAAAATGAACGCAATGAAATATCTAATCCAGACAGGAAGTCACCGCTTTGGACTGTGATCGAAGCGACAAATGCGAGATATGAATGCCAGTGAGATAACATAACATAACGCCTATATTACTCGAAGGGGAAGGCGGGGTGTATAGTTGACCCACATTTCAAAATTTATGTCAAAGTCCCATATAGTAGAGAGGGAATCTATTTCTAACATCCGGGCACAAATCCAGACTCTGCCGGTCGATTCTGTAAAAATCTCACCGTGAATACATAACTCAAGTGAGCACTTAATAGTGTTAATCCCTAGCGAATGACAGCTCACTCCACGCTCACTTCACCCAAGCTTTCACGGTGAGATGGTTACAGAATCGCACGGCTGGACTGCTACTGCGAAATTTCTTAAGAAGAACAATAACTGCTGGATCTAAGGATCGAACCCAGGACCTCGGGCTCAGCATTCGCATTTGCGATCACTTGACCAACGAGGTAACTAAGATGTGTGGGTGATATTCGTAAAAAAAATTAGCTAGACTTTTAATTACTAGGTACTCAAACTTTTGTTCGCCAAACCATTAAAAGATTGCATAACCTAATGAATGACACATTTCACATTTCAGATGTCACCGTCAGGAATGTTTTTGATGTGCTTATTGTTAGAACAAAAGATTTAGTGCAGAAAACATTCTCATCATGAAATAGCTGAAGATCGACCTTGATTCATGGGTTACGATTTCATATGCATTAGTGTTAATAATGTCGACTTTTTACCGAACGCAAGTTCTAAATAAATTTTCCACTGAAGAAAATTTTTGATTGAGGCGAAATGCCGTAATAATGTAATTCGTGTACGTTACACAGTATATTTTCTACATTTTACAGTATCAGGAGTAAAATATCTCTGCAAAAAACATACCAACATCCGTTACAGTTTTTTTTTATTATTTGTAGCTTTACGCGGATTAGTAGTTATCGTCGACAATAAAGCTCTGCTGGATAATGTACAAGCTGTACGTGTGCTTTTAAATAGGTAAGCTTTATGTCGTGTGTATAAAAATAGATGGATATGGGTAATGTTGCCAAATACAAGTATGTCACTATCATTATATAAAAAGTCTAATTATAACACCTCAGAAATAGAGTTTTTTTTATACTTTACCTGGGAATAATGTTGCGTGGGGCTGCATTAGCTTGTTATTCATGGATCTTTTTTCTTATTCTTTCTTTCTTTTCTTTTTGCTTTTCCATTTATAATTATGTTCTAAATCCACCTATTTTAGCGAACATAAATGGAATCACCACATTGAAAATAATACGTATAACGTTTAAATCAAATCCAAATATAAAATGTATAAAAGATCGAAATATATAAAAAACGGAGGTTCTTTGCTTGACAATAGTAGTCGGTCTTAAAAAGCATATTATGAAAAGAAAAACAATTAGGTGAGTTTAACAATTTCTGAGATTTTTTTAGGGTAAAATTAAATAACGAATGTCGCGAATATTACCAGATTGCAATCGGATTTTAGGCTCGTTAGAACGGAATTTATTATTATTTATTGTTTTATATAAAATGCATTAGTTATATTTTCCTGAGATAAAAAGGGCAGGGAGCTTGTTTTAATAAGAAAAAAAATTATTCGATCGTAGTTTCCTGGACACAGACAAAGGTGATAGGACATGAAGTTCAACAACCAACGCCGCGCGGGACTCGAAGCGCGGGAATACTCTGCAACTAGGTTGGAGTATGCAATATCTTGTGACTCGCAAAGCAGTAGACGATCCGGTATCCGGAAAAATGAAAAAAAAACCCTTTTCACTGGCTCTACACCTACGACAGATGAAATAAGGTGTCAGACCAGAGAAAAAAGAGAAACGTTTGTTGAGAGAGGAGAAGAACGGAAATTAGAATAAAATACATACCATCCGTGCGATTCTGTAACCATCTCACCGTGAAAGCTTGGGTGAAGTGAGCGTGGAGTGAGCTGTCGTTCGCTAGGGATTAACACTATTAAGTGCTCACTTCACTTATGATTTCACGGTGAGATTTTTATAGAATCGACCAGCTGGTTTCGAGAATATCGCTCAGCTTATGATGCGGAGGTCGATCTCAAGATTTTAAACTTTGCAAGCTGGCCGGAATCAGTGCGTGAAGCGAAAACGAACTCGTTTTGAATAAAACATTAAAAGCCAATAGACATTATTTGGAAAAAAAAAGGTTTTAACCTAAGAGCTGAGGTTTTAACAGCAGAGGTAACGCTGCACTATGTATGTATTCTGTCTCTCCTTTCTTTTAGTCCATCCAAAGATTGTCTGTCAAAAATCGCCTGGTGAGATAAGATCGCCCATTGTATACTCATTTAAAATATTTTTGTCCTTTTTATTTTATGTGGTGTACAATAAAGTGTTTAGTAAGTAAATTATTGAGTGTGCAAGTCACCCCCTGCCATTTTATTTGTGGAACTATAGTATTATACAACGTGTAACGTTAAATGCGCAAAACCTCAGACACCCGACCTGATTTTTAATTCAATTGACCTATTTCAGAGAGAAAATAAGTCATAAAAAAATTGTAAAGGTTTTATGTGCTATTTTAGTTTTATTGGCCATTCTGATCGTTTCTTGCGTCTGCGAGGACGCTTTATCGAGTCGAGGAGTCGTCATCGGGCCGCTGCGACGCGCTTACATTGGCTTGCATGACCTATTAATAAATAGACACGGCAACGTTTTTAATGAAGATTTTTTGAAAAATGTGACCTATATTAAAAAGTGGTTCAATTAATTCTGCTCGTTATTCTGATCAAACTATTTTCAGGTTTTGCGCATTTAACGTTACACGTTGTATAAAACATTATTCAGGCACGGACCATAGACCTTCCATAGTCCTTGGTCACCAGTCTATCTTCGCCACTCAAACTCAAAGGCCATTTTTGTTTTTATAATAATAATAATAATAAGCTTTATTTTGTACAGACGCCAGCACATCAAGCTACCCGAAACTGTCAGATTTTCCCGATCAACTTTGAACCTTATGCTTTAGCGATAAAGTTGAAAATATATTAAAGAAATCTGACAGATTGTAGTAGCTTGATGTGCTGGCGTCTGTACATAAAACAGATTGTAGTACATGTAACAGTTTTCACAAAGTGGGTAGTATTACATCTCTAGCAATCAAGTGTGTGACGGGCTGCTCTCCTTGCTAGGCTATGACATAGCCTGTATTAAGAAGTAACAGTGCCGATCCCCTCTAATTGTATTTATTTTCATATCCATCGTGTTTGTTTCCATATCCATCAATAATCCTACACCAACCGGGGGTTGTCCTTGGGTGAGCTTGCACAGTGCATAAAGGGATAATCGTCGGTTGGTGCTTCTTTTCCTTTACTTATAGAGTCTAACGGGCCTCTGCGAGTTGGCTTCAACCCCTCGTATGCCTAACAAAGGTCCGGAACCTTATCGTCCCGAGATATGCGAAAAGCTTAACAATAAAATAATATTGCAAAAAGAAATAAACTGTTACCAATAAAACACGTGGACGTAAATACTTACGTCCTTCGCGAAATATAGGTACAATAAAGTTCCTTCAACCCAATTACTCTGCTACGAAAACTACATTACATCCGATAAAACACTATGAAATCGACCGACACCTTTCCGTTAATAGTTACGTATCTACGTATAAATGGCCTCAGTATTTGCCCTCGAAGTCCTCAGTCAAGAATGAGGTCACCACATTACACAGGGGGTTGTTCTGTGGGGACTGAGCAACTCCCTTAGTAAGGCAGCTCTCAAATGGATTTAAGTTGCGGGTACGTGCAAAGTACGTATTCTATAATTATTTATTATATTCTAGGAATATTTACAGGATGAACGCAAACGAAGCAAAAAGAAGTATGTAAGCTGTAGTTTCTGCCTATCTCTATGGAAAGAAGCTGTGAGTTTGTGTGTTACAGGATGATAAAAGGACGAGAAACTTTCAAATGAATTGGATTTTTGGTATCACATAAAACATTTTCTTCATTAGACTTGCGAACTTTCAAAGTTACAATGGTTATTTCCATAAGTTTTTGCTGTATTTTAAAAACCAGTATCACTGAAAATGCAAAAAGCGTTTTTATAAATCAATAAATTGAAGCTTTTTTAACAAGCAAAATTATTTTACTGTAACTTCGTTCTTTCATAGTACAGAAATGTCTACGTAACGTAATGTTTCCAACATTATAGCTATTGTTCCCTACGCCGCCACTTCTGTAACATATTCAGCATGACACCCTCAATGGAAGCCGTCACCACATTAATCTTCAGTGACGCAGCATTGTGAACGATGTCTTTACCATAGACACACCCTTCGGTTTCACTCACCCCGGACTCCGGAGCATGCGCGATAGATTAATTAATGTGTTGTCAGACGTCGTGAAAGGGTATAAACCGTCCCTATAACTTGCAAACGACCTAACGTGGAAAAAAAACGAACCGGTTACAAATAGAAAATATATGTAGGATAGATATATGAAGATATAGGTAGGTATTGTCATTTTAATCATGATAAAATGAACAAAGTCGGTGTACCGACTTTTTTCATTTTATCATGATTAAAATGACAAAAACATTATCAGCTGTTCAGGACAAGCGTCGGTAATCAAATACCTAACCAACTTTCGCTTTATGTAACACCAGCCGGTCGATTCTGTAAAAATCACATCGTGAAATCATAAGTGAAGTGAGCACTAGTGTCAATCCACTTCCCGCTCACTTCACCTAAGATCTCACGGTGATATTTTTACAGAATAGCACTGCCTCTCAAAGAAACATTTGGCTATTGTCAAGCATAACATCATATTTATAACGAACAGAGTATAAATATGTACTTATATCAAAGTTTTAAAGCCAAAAATTAAAAATAAAAATAACATTATTTGGACAATTTACAAATCATTTGGAGAAGATAAGTCAGACTTTTGATGATTACTCATAAAAAGCGTAAACAGCAATTGGTTAGATCAAAATAAAGTTTTTACCACATCTAAATCTACACAAACAGATAATGGAATAAAAATTATTACCACAAATTCGCCGAGAATGATCGGACTCGTGCAACCACTAAAAATATGTAAAACGAGCGTGAAGCACTTGCTCACATGTAAAACTATCTAATTTTACACTCAAGGTAATCGTACATAATGTAATATCTGCATAATATACAGATATTTTGGTCTGATACCAAGTGCACATCCCGGGAATCTGTGTGCATATACAAACTCCGTGGCTGGTGGCAGCTGACATAGGCAGAGGGAAAGGCGTCACGCCACGTTTGTCTAATATGAACACGTATTAATATTGCTCGAAATAGATTTATTTTATGTCATGATATTTTGAATTCAGCCATTTGTTACGGACTTCTGTATTTATAGTCAATTTACGATCAGTGCAAACATTTTATAACAGATTTTCCTATGTACAATCAGTTACCAGTTAACCATCACATTTTTAGCAAAACATACTTCGCATCATCCGGTTCGTTTTTCAGAACTGTAGTGGTATTCTGTAAAAATCTCACCGTGATAACTCGGGTGAAGTGAGCTTAAAGTGAGCAGTCATTAGTGTCAATGTCTAGTGAATGAATGCTCATTTCACCTAACTTCTCACGGTGAGATTCTAACAGAATCGACCGGCTCAGTAAAGTTTTTATTTAATTTTTATTTATCTAAGGAAATATGAATGCTGAGTTAGTGAGTTGGAATGGTGTACCTTTCGGTATGGACATGTTTGTCAGCGCAATGGACGACGATTCGATTCGATTCGATTACGAAAAAAAAATTGTTTATCATAAATTGTTTCCTTCCATATTTGTTATTCATATTATGTTTTACCCTTTACTTATCAGGTTCTGACGTCTTATATCGAATGGACGTTATTCTATTTTTATTAGGGTTCCGTACCTCAAAAGGAAAAACGGAACCCTTATAAGATCACTTCGTTGTCCGTCTGTCTGTCCTTCGGTCAAGACCCTTTTTCTTAGGAACGCGTGGAGTTATCAAGTTGATGATACTCAAGGCTGTAATCCCTTGAAGCAGTGAAAAAATCAAACTTCTAAGTCAACACAATCAAAAGCTACGCGCGTTTATGTTCCGGAATCAAAACCTATGGGGTACTACCCGTTGACCTAGAATCATGAAATTTGGCAAGAAGCAATGTCATGGCTACATGATATTGCTTCTTGCCAAATTTGCTTGTGCTAACAAGTAAAGGAAAAACCAAAAACCGTAAATTTGTAGTTACATTACAAAAAAAAAATGTTTTTCCGTGATAAACTATTTACATACCTACAAATTTGTACGGAACCCTCGCTGCGTGAGTCCGACTCGCACTTGACCGATTTTTATTATAATGCGAAATCTTATTCTTTTATAATTTAAAAAGTTAATACCAACAATACTTTTTTAAACGCCTCCTTACCTTTTAAACTTTACAACTCGCGTGCAAGAATGCCATAAGCGTAGACGCTTTTTTTGTCGTATTATTAATAATACTTACGTATAATGTGTTAACCCCGACCTCCCTTATAAAAAGCAGGCCATAAATAACTCATGTCCTCAATGTGTAGCGGCCTAGGAATGAATTATATATGTTTCATTTTTTTATTTCACTCGACCAAGCGCATTAATCCATTAGCCATTCGATCAATACCTTCTATCCTTGTCTTAACAGGTGACTGGAAAATTCTATTAAGTCTCTTGTCTATCCGAAAAGTTTGGCGATTATAAAAATAAGTTCGTATTTCACCAAGATCATTTTCCGGAAAGTTCTTCAAAAGTTTGATGTTTGGGGAAAACTTTTGTAATACTATTATCGTTACTGGGCTGGCATAACGACTAAAACGCACTTCCGAGACTTAAGAGACTCTTAACAAGCCTTATATTTAATACCCTAGAGTATATAACTACAGGACATACAGTGATAATGTGTTCTGCAGTGTGATTCTGTAACCATCTCCCCCAACTAAAATACTAGCTTTGAAATTATATAAAACTAGCGACCCGCCCCGGCTTCGCACGGGTGCAATGGAGAAACACTGATAATTTTAGAGCCATTATTTCTCGTAAAAAGTATAGGATAAAAAATGGTTACTGTGGGTTATCCCTAAGAGATAGACATATACCATCACGGACTTTTTTGTAGACCTTTTTAAGGTGTACAATACTGTAGTACATTATTTTGATCTATCTCGACGGGTTCAGCCAGCGTTTACAATGTAAGCGCAAAAAAATGTTTATTTACGACATTACCTTAGAAACCTCTAAAATTATCAGTGTTTCTCTACTATATTATGCATGTATTATACATATAAACCTTCCTCTTGAATCACTCTATCTATTAAAAAAAACCGCATCAAAATCCGTTGAGGAGTTTTAAAGATATAAGTATATATATAGGGACAGACAGACAGGGAAGCGACTTTGTTTTATACTATGTAGTGATTATCAATAAAATTAGCATAAAAAAGTATTACTAAAATGTCGATTATGATTGTAAATGTTTCCTTGGTCAGTATGAGGTGGGATGATATTGTCAGCTCACTCCATGCTCACTTCACCTAAGTTATCACGAGGAGATGATTACAGAATCGCACTGCTGTGTATCGTTATGCAACACAAAAAATGATGTTCCAGCAATGAAAGATGACTAGTTACACCGATAACTTATAAGTGTGGTGCAAACTGTAAATATAAGACTTATATTATAGTTAGGTACCTACTTAGTTTCATCGGTTCATCATCTGCCTAGCCTTTTCCCAACTATGTTGGGGTCGACTTCCAGTCTAACCGAATACAGCTGAATATCAGTATTTTACATAGATCGACTGCCTATCTGACCTCCACAACCCAGTTACTGGGTAATACCATATCCCTTGGTAAGACTGGTTGTCAGACTTTCGGACTACTGACGACCCGTAACGACTGTCAAAGATCCACGAATGACAGCCGGGACCAACGGCTTAACGTGCTTTCCGAGGCACGGAAGTGTCTTTGTATGTGAAGATGATCACCCATCCGCGGAGCAACCGCGGCAAGCATAGCTTAACCTGATCGATCGACCCGTGCGGCTGTTATTACTTACTACTAACCTACTAACAATTATCTCCACACGTACGTATTGGTTATTTAGCATTATACTGTTATGTACTGTATACTTCCGTGTTCAATAAATAACCACGTATCTACATAATGTTTTTGCTACAATGACGTAGATGAAGGTATGGGAGTAAATTGACGCAGCGCGGATGACGCGGGCGAGCGTATACAGTTTTTATTGGTACTCAGTAGGTTCTTAGAGCAATTCATCTTATAGATTCAAGGCTTACAGCTGCGTTGAATTCCGACGTACGTCAATACAATGCACCTTGGTTATAATCTTACACACAGCAATCATTGTGATTGTGATAGACTTTAGTAGCTAGTATTACAACTCTTTATGAAAGAATAGAATAAGAAAAAAGAAAGAAAGAATAATATTTTATTTGGGAAACGCACAGGAAATACAAACAGTAAAAACGAAAACAGAGGAGCATTTAAAACTAAAAAGATTAACATTAAAAACAAACATGAAAAAAAATGACCTGAGGCCTACAAAAAACAACTCTTTATTATGTGTAAACCATACGAATTACAGATACACAGGGTGACAGATGGGCGGTCTAATCGCTAAAAGTGATATTTTAAAGACAACTTTTGGATGGATTTAAAGGGAGAAGCATGTAGTCTGTGGTGTACCATTTACTTAAACAATAAATACATACATACATAAGGCATATATATGATTTTCTATGTCTATGGGCATATACCTAGAATAGAAGATATACAAAGGAGTTCGTTTTAGAAAGTATTGTTTCTGCCTCTATGGTTTGTTCCGGTTTTTAGATCATTGATACTGTTGAACTTACGGTCACTTGAAACATTTTTACTTTATGATGCTCGAAGGCAACGACAGCACAACCGAGGGTAAGGTGGCCTATGAGGTACAGACGCCAGCACATCAAGCTACTACAACCTGTCAAATTAATAGATTTTCAACTTTATCGCTAAATCATAAGGTTCAAAGTTGATTGGAAAAATTTGACAGTTTCGGGTAGCCTGATGTGCTGGCGTCTGTACATTGTTATAGACAGGAGTATTGTTAAATTCAAAAGGGGGTGACCTGATCTACCAGTTCAATACAAATAAGAAAATAGTATCGCAAATTGTCCACAGACTGCTACTAAACTCTGATATTTAAATTGCTACACCAAAATGACAGCTGCGATGGACCTTTTTTTGTCATGTGGACATTAAATGCATAAAAAATTCTATCAGTTTAGGGCTAATTTTTCCATCGCCAGATAACTTTTATTCGAGGAATAAAATTAACGTTTGACAGTGAACGTTTGACGTTTGAATAAAATTGACATTTGACGTTGTTGTATGAAATAACTGTCAAAATTTCAAAATTATGCCTCGAATAAAGTTGATTGAAAAATCAGCCCTTAGGACCGGTTTTCTGATCCTTAGTTAACTCAACCGTTAGTTACTAACTAACGAGTTAACTCAACCGTTAGTTACTAACTAACGGTTGAGTTAACTACGGATCAGAAAACCGGCCCTTAGTCTAACAATTTAAAAATCTGAGGTTAGTTGGTTGGTAATCGCATCGGAGAAAAAACTGAGTGAGTTTCTTACAAGATTATCCGTGACTGATAATTTTAAATCTATCTATCTATCTATGTATAGGCACAATGTTCTAGGTACCTACGAGTACCTACTCTGAAGTATTATCTAAAATTCCTGCTTCATCTTACTACAAAAACTCGAACGAATGCTATTCGACGTAGTATTCTTATTTAAAATTAATCACACGCGAAATAAATCATGGTGTCGAAACGTTAGAAAAACTGCAAATCTTTTTTTTCTTCCTGTTTTAATGGAACGTTGACGCACGTGATAAAAAACTTCACTTGCACTGTGACCCTGATTTTATTTTTGTTTCTTTACACATTTTTATAAAAAAACATCGGATTCATATAGTTCCAGGAAAAGAATAGAACACGCCATTCTAACCAAGGACAACACTTTTAAAAGGTAGTTTTCTTGAAAAAATTTAATTGCCTAACATAACATTTAGAATTTTAATTTTTTATAACTTTTTACAATTTGACAATTTTATATTTGACGTTTTATTTTTTTAAACGATTCTGACATTTTTATAATTTTTCACGGACTAGAAAAAAAAGAAGGACTCCGCGCCACGCGTATCGAAAGTGAAGCACCCTACCGGTCTATGTGTGCGTGATTTGAGGGATACCAGATGAATGAAAATTTCCCCATGTTTTAAATATTTGGACAGTGTATTCATTTATTACAATAAAGCGATATAAGAAGTCCACTTAACTGAAATTACAAAAATATACTAGTGAAAACTCAAAATTAAGTGTTTATTTTGTATGGATGACTAGAAAAACGCTGCTGTAGAATACGTAATTCAATTGATTGTCTTGAATTACCGATTAGGAAGATAGGGGGATGGGTATTAAAGCTTACTTACCTAAAACACACAAGGTGTATTTTACCTATAATAAGAAAACTATTTAACGTTCTGTAGAAAATAAAACTGAAATATTTATTCAAATGATTTAATCAGAATCTTCACAACACATACATACACTCACTAACCCGCACTGCATTCTTTATCGATCCAAGAAACATTACAAAAGCACGCTAATCCGTTCCAATCTAAGAACCCTCGCCAATTGATGATTTGTATCAAAATGTATACAGCATATCACGCTTGTTTTCGATGGAACGCAATGGTCTTCACATCTGTAGTTTCTTATTATTATAATCCAATCATTGTTCCATGAATGATTTGCTGTAGGAAATCTATAAAAAGAATCATAGTCAATACTTGCAAAAAAATGACAAAGAACACAAAAAAAAAATTACCCAATCTCTCGGGACACTTAACCATTTATTTTCTGACAACACTTATGTTAAATGTCTTAATGTCTTAATGTCAAAAATACAATAAATCAACAAATAAAATTGTGCCTTAACTGTGATATGTTATTCCTTGACAGTTTTTCTGGGATGTAGAATTATTTTTACACGTTTTCAAAACACAAGATGGCATTATTTTATTTTATTACTTCACGTAAATAGTACTTACAAAGACGCCGTCTTGACGCGTAATGGCGGCCGGCCGGCTTTCTGTGATGTAAATGTGTGCGTGAAGCACGTTTGTACAAACGGTCCGGCACCCTTACTGTGCTTCACTTTCGATATGCGTGGCGCGGAGTCCTTCTTTTTTTTCTAGTCCGTGTAATTTTTTTACAATTTTAATTATTATTTTAGTAATGGGTTGTTGATTATTGAAATTGAATTAATCACATTTTATTTTGGGTTTTTATATGTTTAGAATTTAAAATAGTTTATAATTTAAATGTATGAGTGTAAAACTCTGGACTATGTTTATGTCTCATCATCTACCTTTTCCCAACTATGCTGGGGTCGGCTTCCAGTCTAACCGGATGCAGCTGAATACCAGTATTTTAGGTACATGGAGTAATTGCCTATCTGACCTCCACAACCCAGTTACTGGGTAATACGATACGGTACCCCTTAATAAGACTAAGATTGGTTGACAGAGTTTCGGGCTACTAACGACCCATAACGACTGTCAAAGATGTACGAATGACAGCCGGGACCAACGGCTTAACGTGCTTTCCGAGGCACGGCGGGGTCACCATGAAGATGGTCACCCATCCACGGACCAACCGCGGTAAGCGTAGATAATCTGATCGATCGACCCGTGCGGCTGTTATTACTTAGCCACAAGCCCCTCTACTAGATTTATGTCGGAAATAAATAAATGATTATTATTATTTTTATAAGAGAACTTCACGCTTGTATTCCCCGAAGGGCTGGGCAGAGAGGTTCCTGCCTGTAGTTCACACACATTCCGCCAGCTACGCTTATGTCACACGCAATAGGGGAGCGCCTATTGTCATCAACCGGGCACAAATTATTTTTATTCCCTATAATATAATTATTTAGGTACATAGTAAGTTTTTGTTTACATTTTTGATTTTGATATATTCTTTTTTTTGCTTGAGTACGTATAGTTTTTTATTTGTTGGTATGTTGGCGTGGCTAGCTGACATATAGCAAATAATTTAATTTAGTGTTTTGTGTCTTTTAATGTTAATTACTTTGCATACGTTGTTGCTGATTCAGGACCGCACTGCTCGTACGTGTGGTTTTGTCCAGTGCTCCATGACCTGATTCAATGTTTATGTGGCTGTATGTATTGTTGTTATTATATTATTTTTATTAATATTATTATTATTTCTTAATACTTTTAATGAAACATGTATGGATAAATATCTGAAATAAATGAACGAATTGAATTGTATTGTATTCAATCAAGTATTTTCTAACTGAACAGACAGCTGTGCTACTGGGGAGTTTGTTGCGCCACTTCTTCTCCCTAGCGAAAGCACTAGGAAGTGGTGAAGAGCGGGTGTTTTGGGGGACTGTCTTTTGTAATTTTGACGTTCGAATAGTGCTGATTCTCAGCCTAATTTGAATAAATGACTTTTGATTTTAATTTGACAAAAAAAAAAAAACTAATTTAATGTTTGAGTGGATTATTAATTGCTTAGTGACTGCAATAACCTGCGTTGGAAAAAAATGAGAAATGAATCGTTTAAAGAGAGGTAATTTTTTGTGACATTGATATTGACTTTCAACTGTCTAAATTGCTCCGTATAAATTAGCCTTTTGTCAATCATGCACAAACCACTGAACTGCAGTGCAATTCTGTAACCATCTCACCGTGAAAGCTTGGGTGAAGTGAGCGTTGATTGAGCTATCATTCTCTAGGGATTTTAACACTATTAAGTGCTCACTTCACTTATGATTTCACGGTGAGATTTTTACAGAATCGACCGGATGTGCTAAAATAACAACAAACTGCAATTAGCTACTGTTACCTGGCGAATATGACTATGTTTGTATTGTAACGGTCAAGCGCGAACTGTGGTCACCATAAACGTTTACAAGCTATTAATAGTGGATTAATTACACGAAAAATGCAAATGAAAACCATTTGCATTTTATATTGCTTTGTATAGCTTTTGCATTGGGATTTTATAAAAATATATAGAAACGGACGAAATCATTTATTACAAATACGTAGACTTTAATGTTTGTGAACATTAAAATTTATTGTGGCATTATAAAATCGCTGTGAGAGCAAACAGATTACATTGGAGCTCATGACTAACAAACTGAATTTATTGGTTGTATTCACGTGGCTCAATAATTATACGCAATGGAAATCAACAATTTATCTTGTAAAAACACTTAGCCAGAAATAATTAAGCAAAATAATCAGCCAGCTAAAAAAGCCCTATTTGCAAAAAGGTAAAACTCAAACGAGTAAGCAATAGAGTTGCGAAATAAATCAAAATGTTAAATTAAGATTTACAGCTTAATGTTTTAGTAACTGATTTTAGTAAATTAACACAGAGACATGTGAAATAATCATTTATTACTGGAGTTTGACAAACATTCAGAGACATCTCGCAGTTGCCGACGGCTACGCGGCTGCCCGAGCCTGCTCCGACGCGGAATTTTTCAATGGACAAGTGCCAGCGCACTTCTTTTTTTTAAATTAATTATTGTTTTACGCGTCTCTAAAGTATTCTATTATAACAACACTCATATGCGCTGCGAGTGGGAGTACTTCTCGGTCTCAAGCGAATTTACGATCGTTTGATGTGCCCTCTTAATCTTGACAAGACGAAACAAAACTTTGTGTCCATCTCGTTTATGGTTTCTTAAATGCTTAATGTTAACTGTGTCTGCTCGTAAACCATGCAGAAGAATTAATTTTGGTAATTTTTATAGCAGCTGTGGCCGAAACTTGCCTGTGTTATCTCTATGAGCTAAATCAGGAAGGTCATAGGAAATAAAACGAGCGGCAATCGTCATTGGAAAACAAATCATCAACTGCTTCTATAATCAAATCAAACTGCTATCCCGGTATCCCGAGGTTCCGAAGTCATTAATCAAACAGCATAAGCAAACTTCTGACGGATATATTTTAGATTGATTCACAATTAGCCAAACTACAAGACAGAAAAGTCATAACATGGTCCAATCACGTATGTATTTGAGTCGTCGTTGCTGTGATTTTTTTCATTATCGCTCGTCACGTAACAGCTCTGCTATTTATAGTTCTTCCAGTGACAGCTCAACTTCTATTTCAAGCTACCTAAAAAATCGAGACTAATGTAGCGTTTCTCTTATACAGGGTGAAATTGAAAACATGCGACAAATCGAAATGGGAGATTGTACTCATCATTATGAACAACTTTACCATGGGACCAAAACCGAAATTGCGAAAAAAAAAATCAGCTGTTCCCTACATTTTGACGATTTATGCGAACATAAATGTAGGGAACAGCTGATTTTTTTTCGCGATTTCAGGTTTTATCTCATAGTAAAAGTTGTTCACAATGATGAGTACAATCTCTCATTTCGATTTGTCGCATGTTTTCAATTTCAACCTGTATTTAATTTTTATGATCCGCTCCCACAGACGAGGAGTGGTGGCCCAGTGGTAACGACAGCGACATTTGAGTTGTAGGGTGTGAGTTCGAACCCAAGCAGGCACTTTACTTTGTGTAAATTATTTCATCACTACTGCTCTTAAAACGGTGATGGAAAACATCGTGAGGAAACCGGCCTGTCCTAGAACCAAACTTTCGAAGACGTGTGACATCCAACAACCCGCAATGGGCCCGCGTGGTTGATTATGGCCCGCCCCCTCTCGGATAAAGAAGTGTAGGCTGATTATTCTCCCACAGACAAACCGTGAAAATGGTTTTGAAGGGTATAGTTTTAAGTACACTATTACTGTAGGTATAATCTGTATAAATAAATAAATAGTTATCATGTTAATGTTCTACAGGTGACAAACGCAGAAACAAAGACTGAAACAGAATAAAAACGTTCAATAAAATATCCTATTTATCCTTTACATTTTGCTTTTCCTACAGCTGTCTAATACCTATTTACAACAAGGAAAAAGTGACTAAGTATTCGGAATAAAATACATTTTGCGGGTCTTGATCTCATAATCCTCAACATTTATATACGTGACTTTGAGCGTTTGTTTGCACATTGCAATAGTAAATCCAAGATTTGTCTATAGCCACCGTCGAAAATAGTTCAGGGGATTGCCCAGATTTGATTTCTAAATACATCCTTTGGTATCGATTCCCTCACCGGCCGTGTACCTAAACTACAAGAATATAAGACATTACATTAATTATGCTTATTTTTTGTGAATAATGAAACCGATACTGGGAAAATCCTGTGTTATAGGGGCCATCCATTCGTCCGTTAATATTATTGTACAGACGCCAGCACATCAAGCTACTACAATCTGTCAGATTTCTTTAATAGATTTCAACTTTAGTGCTAAAGCATAAGGTTCAAAGTTGATTGGGAAAATCTGACAGTTTCGGGTAGCTTGATGTGCTGGCGTCTGTACAAAATTCGGGAAGCTAAAACGTGTAACAGCAGCAATAGTGTGTAAGCGCGTGTGATGTGGTGTAATGGAGGAGGTGTATGAGTGTGTGATGTGTGATGCGTGTATTTGTGTGTGATGTGTGTATGAGTGTGTATGTGTGTCGTGTATTTGTAGAGAGGGAAGGTGATTTGGGGTGTCTGTGGGTGTGTAAGTGTTTCATCAGTATGTATATATGTTTGACAATTAATAATAAAGAGTTCAGTGGTCTAATTTAAAGACCAATGCCCGTTTGATTGGGGCCAGAAGATATTTGCATTGATACAAATCCAGGAGAAGATGGCGGGACGAGCATGACGCCTACAGACAGGATTGGTCCACAGTCCACATTAGCTCAAGACAGAGATGAGTGGAAAGGGAAAAGGGAGGCTTTTCCTCTGTAATGGGATAACATAGGCTAGAAATAAATAAATAAATAATATATACTTTTGTTTTATTTTAATTTCAAGAACTCAAAAAAAAATCGAATCTCTGTAAGAAAACCCCAAAACAATGACCCTCAAACGCAACTACTTCTTTGTTATCTTACTGAATTAGCTACCAAAGAATTTTAACTATTCAGCTTCGAGTGCTTTCGAGTTTCACCGAAAAGTCGTGAAAAGTTCGCAAATAACGCTGTAGTCTAAAGTTAACGCCGTATTTAATTGCCGATTTCCGGCCACTGTAATTTTAGATCAATGACTAAACTTAAGTGTTATCTTCAAGATTTTAAATAAACCGATTTGTTTCTTTTCTTTTTTACGCTTTGTCGGAATGAAACCAGATAAAAACAGATTGAAAACGAAAAAAATAGCATGTTGTACAAAATATATAAACATAAAGAGATATTCAATAGAGATATGCCATGGCCATGTGAGGCCGTTAATGTGATGATGGCTGATATCTTTTGGCAAAACTTTGAATTAAGCGTTGAACATTTGTAGATAATATAAGTACAAAACCTTTGGTGTCCTGTGAATTTAGGAGATGACATTGTGAAGAAACCGGCATGTCTTAGAACTAAAAATTCGAAGACAGTTAACGTCCACCAATCCGCGCATGGCCCGCGTGTTTGATGATAGCTCATTCCCTCTTACATAGAGGAGGCCTGTATCCCAGCAGTGGGGTTATAGGCCGATAGCCTTAAGCTTATTCGTACACGAACAAAGAGAGAAGAGAGAGAGAGAGATTCATACATAATAAAGAGTATTCTATTCTATTCTACTCTATTCTATGACATTGGCTGGGACTGATTGATACGAAATGCGAAGAACCGGGTGTTATGGCGCAACGTGGGAGGTACCAGTCAAGCAGTGGACGACAGTAAAGTTGATTGTAAAGTAAATGATAACAAAATCTCAACCTTCATAATATAAGCATAAACACCTATTCTATTTCTACAACTTTATGGTTGTGTTCCTAGCAGAGCCCCTGCATCAACATCAACACAGCTTTCCAACGTACTGGAAATGAAACGCAAACCGATGTTAGCACGCCACAAACTTGCACTTAACTAAAAAATACACATGAAATGATAAATCTGATGTATCGGCAGCTCGATCATAAATTCTGACATGTGTTTGCATCTTACTTATTCGCTTCTAGTTAATGTTTGGCAGATACGATCATTGAGAAAGATTTAAGTCAACGAGAAAACCAAAACAGATTCGCAGAAAAAAAGAGTGGAAGTAGACGATTTCACAAAAGGCGCGGTAAGAAGAAAAGTCACTCAGATAAAATCCAAGTCTCAATTTTTATAAAAATACTGGCAGGGAATATTTAAGACTGTTATTACATGATGATCTAGGTTTTAAATCTAATAAAATATGTGAATGTGTGTAGGTAAATGTGAATGTGTGTGATGTGTGTAAAAGGAAACTCCTTATCGAACCGCCAAATATAACATCGTGGAGGTGGAAATACCTAAATACTATTAAAAAATATCGTAGAGAAGGAAGCTATATTTTATATCTTGACGAAACTTATGTTAATGCGTCTCATAACGTTTTAAAATGTTGGCGTCCAAAGGATGAACACGGCGTGCTGTCTCATATCGGTAAAGGAGACCGTTTGATCATCGTGCGTTGTGGAGGCCAAACTGGAATTGTATACGGAGCATTTATGATATGTAAATGTAAAACAGGTGATTATCACGATTCTTAGAAGTTAGTGAATTTCAGTAAATGAATAAATGAAAAACGCATGCCTAATACACCACCAAATTCTATCATAGTCTTGGATAACGCAGCTTATCATTCGATTCGAGAAGAGAAAAAGCATGCAAGAAAAAGCAAGCAAGCAATGCAAGATTGGTTACGACAACATGACGTGCCTTTTGATGATAAACTTAGAAAGGAGGACTTATTTTAATTAATTAAAAGCCATTTTACAGAAGATATTTACAAAATTGACGAGTTATTGAAAAGAAACGAACATGAAGTGTTGCGTTTGCCTCCATACCACCCAGACCAGACTTGAACCGAATTGGTGATATCAAAAGACAGGTAGGACCAAAAAGTATCGACTCTAATTTGGACCAAAAAAAAAATATGTCGGAGGGATGATTTGCTGGATATTCCGTAGAGAAGTGGGAGCATTGTGTTAACCATGTAATTAAAGTTGAGGACGAATACTGCAAACATGACAGAGTTCTAGATGATGTTGATTTTATTATTAATGTGAAGGACGATTCAGGTGATTCTGATGATGGCTACTTCGAAAGTGAAGAATCAAGTTCCGGTGATAATGATTAGGACATAAGTGTTTGATTTATAATTTTGATAAATCTTGCATATAATAAATACAGTGCAACCTCGATATAACGAAACTCAAGGGAATTAAAAAATATTCGTTATATCGCGTAATTTATAATTTTGATAAATCTTGCATATAATAAATACAGTGCAACCTCGATATAACGGAACTCAAGGGAATTAAAAAATATTCGTTATACTGCGTGATTAGTCACAATGAGGTTTGTTGTATAGGTGTTAGGTTAGGTTAGGTTAGTTATAGGGGATTTTGAAAATCGAGGAATTCGTTATATTGAGGCTCGTTATATTAAGGTTAAACTGTAGTACACAAGTTTATTACCTAATATTTTATTTTTTTCCCTACACACATGAACAATTTATTATTTATGTTGATTTTTTTTTATGTTGTTTAGTTCACATAATTTGGTAAAGTCACCAATTATACATATTTCTAATAAAAAATCACCAAACTCTCGAAAACTATTGAATTTCGGCCACAGATATCGGGGTTCAATTTGTTCCATTTTGGCCCACCTATCAGTTTCTGACGCATATACATACGTCGAATTACAAGTAACCGTACAGGTAGGACAACTGACTAATCCTTCAGGCATTACAGGCGTGATGAAATGTTTTTTTATGTTTATGGTAATAATAACGAAAAAGACCTATCATGAATATTACCAGCAACAACTGCAAGTCAGTCTATGAGTCCAGTAACTTACAACCGAAACGTTTAGCAATATTTTATTCAGGGCGTATTATCGTAGCCGCTACGACACGAACCATACACCCACACTTTTTACCCAATGGGCTTCGGCGTAGCCCATATTTACCACATGTGATCGTAGTACGCGGTTGTTGCGTGCCTTACATAAATAACCTGACTTATATTCCTTCAACGGTTTCAAGGAACGTATATTAATATCAGTTCGATATGAAAAAAAACGTGTGCAGTTCACACGCGATAGAAGTGAAAGCTTCAAAAATGTTATTAGGTTTCTGCTTGAAGGCGCCCAGAGCAGTACCGACAATCTACGAAGACTTACGAATATTCCCGAACGTATGAAGGGGTACGGACAGCGCACAAAGAGGAGATCACAAAAATAAGAAACACTGTATAATGCCTTCTATCTCATTCTCTCGCACGTTAAATCCTATAGATGTATGTGTTTATCTTTTTTTACTGTCGCTTTTTCGTTTCATTGAGTTTCAAATCACAACGATGCTAAAGAAGTTTTCACTTCAAAAGTAACCCAATATGTCCTATTACCAGGGAGTTACAGCACTAATAATAAATACAGCATTAATTATCCCCAAACATAACTTGTACGTTACGATCCGTCGATCGCTATTTCTGATTAGCTCATCTTATTGTGTGGCACAAAGAAACGTGTCAAGTTGAAACCGTGTGTCGCACGCTTGCCGGAGCATGGCCAACACGGTAAAGTGACGCTGGGCTTGCGTACACTTTCCTATGAAAGTGTCGTAACGAAATATAGGTCTCGATCGAAGAAATCTCTCTTCGTATTCTTAGGTATTGCTGTGATTATTACGTATCGACTTTCAGCACCACTGACGGCCCGACTCACGAGTCTTAGGTACTAGGTAAGTAGGTTATAGGTAATACGAGCTGGTGTCCACCGCTTCACGTCAATGCGCGTATTTTGCATAAAGTAAGTAGTAAGGTAAGTAAGAGTCGTAGGTAAGTCGAGAGTCTACCAACTTGCAGAAGGCCCGTGTCGTAAATACAGACTTCTCTTTTCGATAGGGAGGAGGCGTGAGGCATCTAGTATAAATTGGATAATTGTTCTAGTTAGAGAAGTAAATAAAAGGAATGTCAATACGTACAAGAGAGCTCAATACACGTCACTGGGCTGATTCCACATCGCTTCGGATAGAATTCTAATTTAGATTCGAAAATATGTACTGAACGCGACGTACCCAGAGCGGAGTGGCACCGACACTGCGTTGCTTAGATTTGACTTTAGGGGCAATTACAAATAAAAAAAAGTGTAATTGTCTGTTTCACCATATCTGGAAAAGTTAATTTTTTCGGGTATCTTGCATACGTGTATAACTTTTTACAGAGCAATTTGCAGAATTTTGTTTGACCTCCGACATTTGGACAATCCAGACTTCACAGCAACATGTTATATCCGAGCACGAGAATAGGTATGGTGTAACAGCCGGTCGATTCTGTTAGAATCTCACCGTGAGAAGTTTGGTGAAGTGAGCTGTCATTCCATCTGATGCTAGGGATTGACACTAATCATAGCTCACTTTAAGCCCACTTCACCCGAATTATCACGGTGAGATTTTTAAAAGAATAGCACTCCAGAACTCGATGCAATTCTACTATATCCAACATGAAGAAGAGAGGCAAATAA
The DNA here is from genome assembly GCA_949629135.1 of Eremobia ochroleuca. NCBI lineage: Eukaryota > Metazoa > Arthropoda > Insecta > Lepidoptera > Noctuidae > Eremobia > Eremobia ochroleuca. Next base: position 16,089,432 of record OX451396.1, read on the forward strand.
TCAACGCAGGAAATGGCATAAATGATAATGATAAATGATTTTATTTCTGTAAGTACGAGTATGTAGATCTGTACAAACATATTTACACGTCAATCATATTTAAAAAACTAGATTAGGTCGGCGTTTCCTATCTGAATGTCTTATAATAATAAAATAAATAAGTTTATTGTACATACAAAGAAAAACACATAAGATTATACATACACTAAACATGATTGTACAAGCAGTGGACAGAGGCAGGTTGAACAGCTGGCTCCTGAACTAAGTAAAAGGATACTTGTAATAGTATTCTGAGAAGAAAGCCCGAAACAAACTCAAAGGTCAGAGTCTATTTTAATGTCCAGAGATAATCTTCGTCAGATCATGTGAAGACCATGTAGATAGTTGTCTGAAATGGTCTTTTTAGGAAAGAACCACACAGATTGAGTGGACCTATCCAGTCAGTGCACGCATTTGTCAGTTATCGTGCAGCTCAACTCAGAGAGAGAGAGAGCTTAAGGAGGCAAAGAAAAATCACGGAGAGTCTTACAACATGAAAAGCTCATTGCGTCCTTTTAAGTCCGTAGCAACATTATCTTACCAAGACGAATTTTATATCTGAATATTAAATGATAACTATCATATTCACTACGTACATATTTATTCCATAGCCAAGAAATAAATTGAGGCAATTTATTTACGTAATAAATTAGGAACATTATTATAAATGTAATGTAATATACAATTCCTTTGTATATGTAAAAGATTAAACGATCTCTATCATCAGTTCAAATGGATTACGCTAAACGCTACTTTACTTTTCATGTTCAAATGATGGATTACCATTTCGTCTTAATTCATCACTCGTCATCGCTTTGTTGAACATGTTAAGGTATTAATACCGATCTTTCATAACATTCCCTGCACATAACATCAACACTTCACCGACTCGTGATTTATTGACGAACACAACTCACGATGACCCAACGATAAACGCGATAAAATAAAAATACATGGCTCAAGGCAGATGGCAGTAGAGATTTGGACATCAATTTGAAGATTTGCTAGACAAACATTAGAAATATTACTTAAAATTTGGAACGTTAAGGTTCAGTTTTGGTTATTGTAAGTCGTTCAGTATGCGAGCGAGTGCGTGGGCTGGCTTGGCGCGCCGCCAGGAATTACCTGCCGACCCTTGTATACCGATAAAAGCTAAACATTATTTACAGCTGTATCTAACGCACTTATTGTCGTTTGTAGATGCCATTATCATAGAACCATAAAATCCAAACCTAGAGCCGCCAGTGCGCAAATAAACATGTGTGTGATATTAACTATAAACAGAATTATCATCCAAATGTGCGAATATTTACCTACAGAAAAGTTCCCTCCAAATATTCGTTAAATATTTTTAGTTTATGATATCGTAAATTGAGTTTATACAAAATAAGTCTAAAATAGCAGAATATATTGCAATTTAGATAACGTCGTAACGGTTAGTGTTCTAAACAAACATAAATTATGAAATGTGAATGAGTTCTTGTTATTATTATGGGTTGTATTTCCAGACTACCTCACATCCGGCAACGGATGATTTACAATACCTAGGGAAACTATGACTGACTATCCAGCAGAGTTTGGATAATAGGTTACCATAATAGGAAAAAATAGGAACGCCACTTTTGAAAATATATTTTCCGAGGGCACGGAAATATTTAGCCGAAAATAGCCAAAACTTTTCCATCCGTTCTTATGCCAAAGCGGTGCAAAACATAGAAATACCGGGAGACCTCGCTCTGGAACTTTGCCCCGAAGTGTGTCTCAGCTATAATCCAGAAAAGCGTCTGTCTAGAAAAACTTCACAGTCTTTGAGAAGATTAATAGTGGTCTTGACAGACGTGTGCGCAATACACGTTGGTGTCTGGTGGGAACAATGTTGCTGGCAATGATGCAGACCCAGCCGCCGCAGCCGCCGTGCCAAGCTCAGATCTATGGTCTGATAGCTCTGCCAAATATATACCAATAGAAAAATTGGCGAGAGCACGACACGGAAACTGAACAAAAGTGCATGTGGCAAATGACGATCATTGCCTATAACTTAGGTAGTGGTGGAGCTAAGATTTATAGCTATATCTGGATAATAAAATGTCATATTAAACTGTTTAGTACAGCGGACATTAGTTACGTCTTTTATCAGACATGTTATGTATGTCTCATGCTAGTAAATCGCTCTATCTACGTGGATGTTGTTCGAAACAACAAGAGGACCATTAAATGGCATCAGCCATTAGACCATGTATTGCAACTCAAGCCAAGTCATATTATTATTATTGCCGGATTGATTTATAATCGTTTCAGTTATTGTTTAGGAACCAGAATTTACTTCCTATCTATAATAAAGAAAATTCTTTCCCTTAAAAACACACATACACACACACACATGATACATGCACACACATATATACGCACTCATGATATATACACATGATTACATATGATAAAAAGGTACCAAAACGCACCACACACAATCACGTATAGACAGTGGAATAATACCTATAAATCAACCATACCTGCACCATACTTGGCATTGAAACCGTAGTAACAGTCGCTATAGGCGCATACGTCGCTCGCATCAAAGTTCACGTGCAGCATCCCTCACGTTTCTTCGAGATAACGTTGAAAGTATGTGCGCGTGAGTGCTTGCGAAACATCTCTACGTACCTACATTGACGTCACGAATATTAATACGTTACTTTAATGACGACAGCGTTTATTTAGGAATTTTAAAATTGTCGTAAAGCTGACGCCATTGCAAGTCATTACGTAAATGCATCTGCACCATTCGATCGATTCGCATTCTTTGTATATCCCACGCAATCAAGCAAAAACTTGAAGTAGTAAGTAGTTACTGATACTGGTGTTATTAGAGTATGATCGTTTTGTTTTTGGCTGTGTTGGTATAAGTTTTCTTTTGGGACCCACAATTTCCATAGCTGGTCTTTACAAAACACTGGTTACCTAAACTAACATTAATTTATTATTTACTTCCTGATTAAGGAAGTTATAGTAATCACCCCGATTTTCGAAATCGATTTTTTTTCGATATCTTTACGTTTTGAGATGTTCCTAGACAGTTTTTAAGTGGATGTATGTGTGTGTGTGTGTGTGTATGTGTGTGTGTGTGTGTGTGTGTATGTATGTATGTGAACACATTTTTCGTCAACACTTTCTCGCGAGGTAATTATGCAATTGACTTCGTTTTGGTGTCAATAGATGCGTGTGGACGTAACTTAGAACTGATTAGTTTTGTAGCGAAATCGGCCAAGAAGTTTTTTAGTTTTTCAAAAAAATGTGAAAATCGCGAATTCGCGATTTCGAATCGATGCGTATAATCATCACTCAAAAGTGATGGGAATTTGAGAAATATTGACAATTGGTCCAGCGAATCCTAAGTTTTTCAAGAAAATGTCAAAATTGAATAGGTGTGTTATTTTCGTGAAAGGTGAATGCCCGAATATGGCCCACCGCGAAGACATTTTGAAAGTTAATAAAAAAAATTAAAGTTTTTGAAATAGGAATTATCAGTTTATAGAACATAAACTGATAATTCCTATTTCAAAAACTTTATTTTTTTTTCTCTAATTTTTTTCTTTTTTCTTTTTTTTTTTTTTTCTCTATTTTAATCTCTAACTAAGACGCCGTGATCATAACAAATAAATAAGTATTTTATCGTATTATCAACGCGAGTTTCACACGCGAAGTTTTGGGTTGCCATTATATGGTCAATTTAATTTCGATTATATTTAATAAGTCTAATCGATCACGGATTAGGTAATTCATTTCAACTTCCTGATCACCCGGATTTTCGAAATCGGATTTCTGTGATATCTTTACGTTGTGAGGTGTTCTAAGTAAAGCCAGATAATGTTTAAGTCGATGAATCTGTGTGGGTATATTTATGTATGCATGTATGTGAACAAATTTTTCGGAGGTTCTTAATCAGGAAGTTGATATAATAGGGCTAGCACCTATTATTTTTTTGCGATATTGCAAAGTCCCATCCCGGCTTGTTAATACTATAAAGAGAAAAGATTTGATTTTTTTGCATGTTTGTTTGTTACGCTTTCAAGCTAAAACGGTTGAATGGATAAAATTTGAAACATGGGAAGATCATGATCTGGATTAGGACATAGATACTTTTTATCCAGATATTTTTAAGATCGAGACTTATGCTGGTGAAACCGCGGGGTGCAGTTATATTGAATGAAGATTAAGCCGATCACATAATATGAACATAGGCATTTGTGAACAATATTCACATATGATTGATTGAATATGTGATTTGATCACAGGAAGGAGGCTCGTGTTGTGTGGCGCATCTTTGAAAATAATAGCCTTGCTATTGATGACAATGTAATTAGATCAGATTCTCAAGTCGCCGCGGCCTTTGAAAAATTTTTTTCAGAGATTCCTGTGTCAACTACTAAATCTCTAAGCTCATCACCCACTGCTGCAGAGTCTATACTTAAAGAAAACGTTCCAGTTTGTGATTCTGAATTTCACTTCGAATATGTCACCTGTACAGATGTAATTAAAACTTTTCACATGTTAAATGTTAAAAAGACTGCAGATCTATGGGGTAATTCTGTGGATGTTGCTAAGTCAATTATAAACATTGTAGCACCTACTTTAGCTGTTATATTTAATAATTGTATTGATTGTGGTGAGTTTCCTGATCTTATGAAACATAGTAAAATCATACCATTGTTTAAATCGGGTAGTACATCAGACCCTACTAATTATAGACCTATTTCAGTACTACCTACTTTTAGTAAAATTTTTGAAAAACTTATTTTAAACCAAATGCAAAGATTTTTTAACAAAAATAAATTACTGCATAACAAACAGTTCGGGTTTACAAGGGGTCGTTCAACTACTGATGCCGGAGTTGAACTTTTAGGACATATTTATAATGCATGGGAGGACAAATGTGATGCTTTGGGCATTTTTTGCGATTTGTCCAAGGCATTCGATTGTGTTCTTCATGAAACCTTAATCAGGAAACTTCACTACTACGGAATTCGGAACGCCTCTCTGGATCTTCTTACTTCTTACTTAAGTGATAGGATTCAGAGAGTTGATGTTAACGGAAAAAGGTCACCCGGATCTGTAGTAAAAATGGGGGTCCCCCAGGGCTCAATTCTTGGCCCATTTTTATTTCTTATTTATATAAATGACTTGCCTTACCTCATAAAGGATGAACATGATATAGTGTTGTTTGCAGATGACACTTCACTTTTATTTAAACTCAAACGTCAACAGCTGGTTACTGACAGTATAAATAGTGCCCTCGCAAAAGTAGTTAACTGGTTTAATGTTAATAACCTACTTCTTAACGGGAAAAAAACGAAATGTATTAAGTTTACTATACCAAATGTTAGACAGGTAGAAACTAGTGTTCTCATAAAGGGTGAAGAGTTAAAACCCGAAAATACCACAGTATTCTTAGGCATAACTTTGGATGCCAAGCTTCAATGGGGCCCCCATATAGATAAATTGTCAAAAAAGCTTAGCTCTGCAGCATACGCCGTTAGGAAAATTCGTGACTTAACTGATTTAGAGACAGCCCGTTTAGTTTACTTTAGTTATTTTCATAGTGTGATGTCATACGGTATTCTGTTGTGGGGAAATGCCGCCGATATTCAGACAATTTTTATTTTACAAAAAAGGGCAATTCGTTCCATTTATAAATTAAGTCCCAGACACTCCCTCAGAGACAAATTTAAAGAGATTAATATAATGACTGTGCCTTCTCAGTACATTTATGATAATCTTTTGTATGCACATAAAAATATTAATCTGTTTAAAAAATACAGTGATATCCATAATATAAATACTAGGAACAAACACAAATATGTTGTTCCTACAACAAGGCTCAAGAAAATAGGTGGCTCGTTTAGATGCCAATGTATACGTTTTTATAATAAACTTCCTAGCCACATTCAAGAACTAAGCATTAATAAATTCAAATCTTTTATAAAGTTAAAACTATGCCAGAAAGCCTATTATACTGTAAAAGACTATACTGAGGACAAAAAAGCTTGGGATTGAGCTGCTCCAATAGGTCTAGACAGTGAATGTTGTTTATTTTTTATTTTGCTGATTTACACTTTGGTTTTTATATCTATTTATATACAGAATGACATGAACATTTACTGTTTAAAGTCTTAATTATTTTAATTATTGTGAATGTGAGGACTATGTGGGTCATTGTTTCCGTTTTAATCATGGTCTGGCAGTTTGAGTGGTGTATGCGGTCTACACAAATGTCCTGTCCTTGGTATTGCTCGTCGAATCGTTGAGCTCCTTAAGTTCTGAGTTGAGCTGCACGGTTACTGACGAATGCGTGCACTGACTGCACAGGTCCACTCAGTGTGGTTCTTTCCTCAAAAGACCACTTCAGACACCAATCTACATGGTCCTTAAAGATTATATCCGGATTTTTATACACACATTGACATTGATGAATTTTATATAAACAATGACATGGATATTTACTTTGTAAAGTATCTTATTTTTATTATTATTACTGTGAGTGTGAAGACTATGTGGGTCATTTATTTTTTTCGGTTTTCCTTCTTAGTTAGTTTTAATCATGATCTGGCAGTTTGAGTCATTTATGCGGCCTACCCAAATGTCCTTTCATTGGTATTGTTCGTCGAATCGTAAGGCTCCTCAAGTTCTGAGTTGAGCTGCACGATTTTTGACAAATGCGTGCACTGACTGGACAGGCCCGCTCAATCTGTGTGGTTCTTTACTCAAAAGACCATTTCAGACACCAATCTACATGGTCTTCACATGATCTGACCAAGATTATGTCTGGACTTTAAAAGAGACTGTGACCTCTGAGTTTGTTTCGGCCTTTCTTCTCAGAGTAGTCAGATAGGAAACGCCGACCTCATCTAGTTTAAAAAATATGATTGACATGTAAAAGTGTTTGTACAAACCTACTTACAGAAAATAAATCATTTATCATTTATCATTAATAATAATAATATTCCACAACTTTCACACAACGCCATCTAGTCCCAAACTAAGCAGAGCTTGTGCTATGAGTACTAGACAACTGATAAACATACATATATTTCTAAATAAATACATATTATACATAAATTACACCCAGACAAAGAACAAATGATCGTGCTCATCACACAAACATTTGTCCTAGGTGGGAATCGAACCCACGACCTTGGGCATAGAAAATGTTCGCCTAATTGGTTGAATGGATGGGCTATAAAAATAAATTATGTCATTTTATGGAAATTGTACAGTGCAGCGACTAGTGCAGATTATTAAGATCAATCAGACACAAAACAAACATAAAGAAAAAAAAATTGTATTTTTGTTGTGAACGTAGTGTGTTTATTTTAGACGTTAAATAAAATTAATTAACAACATAATATCTGTTCATAATTAGCCTACAATGTTTCCAAGGCACAGGCCTCCTCTCGGTGAGAGGGAGCGGGCATTTTTTTTTTTATTCACCAGTCCAGTGCAGACTGGTAGATGTCACATGTCTTCGAATGTTTTTGGTTATAGGACATGCCGGTTTCCTGACGATGTTTTCCGTGACCGCTTTGAGAGGCCTGTATTATTTCTCATATAAATTTTTTTGAGGGACCCGTGGCTAAATAATAACAGTCGCACAGGTTGATCGATCAGGTTAAGCTACGCTTGCCGCGGTTCGTCTGTGGATGGGTGACCATCTTTACATACCGAGACCCCTCCGTGCCTCGTTGGTCCCGGCTGTCCTCCGTGGATCTTTGACAGTCGTTACGGGTAGTCAGAAGCCCGAAAGTCTGACAACCAGTCTTACCAAGGGGTATCCTATTACCCAGTAACTGGGTTGTGGAGGTCAGATAAGCAGTCGCTCCATGTAAAATACTGGTATTCAGCTGCATCCGGTTAGACTGGAAGCCGACCCCAACATTGTTGGGAAAAGGCTAGGCAGATAGATAAATTTCTCATATCAATAAAGAGTGTTTAGGTAATTCTGTTGGACAGTAGGCAAACCAAAGAAAAAAACCCACCAAAGTGAAAGATTGGCGAAATGTAAACCTCATCCTCCTCAGGAAACCGCTGACCGCTTATGAGTCTTGGCGGTATTAGGTACTATACAATTAGGTACTAACAAAAAAGTTATTAAAAAAGATATCACTGTTAACCCAAAAACAACTAAACGCTTAGAAACATTTAAAACTAAACTCTTAAGTAAATTACCACTTCTGTTGACTAATGATGACCCTAACAAACAATATAATGATTTTTTTAATATGTATTGCACACAATTTGATAAAACATTCATTCCAAAGACATTATCAGTCAATAGTAACGCTTCCTTCAGTGACTGGGCCACCATTGGTATACATAAAAGTAGAAAAAGACTTTATGAATTATATGATGAACGAGTTTGTATAAACACTGCTGAATTTAATTTATATGTTAAAAATTATTCTAAAATATTTAAAACAGTCTGTAGTATGGCCAAGTCACGTTATTTGAGTTCAAAAATTAAAAATAGTAATAACATTATTAAAATGACTTGGAATGTCATTAATAGCGAAACAGGAAGGTCATGCAACCGAAGTAGTGACTACAGCCTTGCTATTGATGACAATGTAATTAGATCAGATTCCCAGGTTGCCGCGGCCTTTGAAAATTTCTTTGCAGAGATTCCTGTGTCAACCACTAAATCTCTAAGCTCATCACCCACTGCTGCAGAGTCTTTACTTAAGGAAAACGTTCCAGTTTGTGATTCGGAATTTCACTTCGAATTTGTCACTTGTACAGATATAATTAAAACTTTTCACATGTTAAATGTTAAAAAGACTGCAGATCTATGGGGTAATTCTGTAGATGTTGCTAAGACAATTATAAACATTGTAGCACCTACTTTAGCTGTTATATTTAATAATTGTATTCAATGTGGTGAGTTTCCTGATCTTATGAGACACAGTAAAATAATACCGTTGTTTAAATCAGGTAGTACATCAGACCCTACTAATTATAGACCTATTTCCGTACTACCCACCTTTAGTAAAATTTATGAAAAACTTATTTTAAATCAATTGCAAAGATTTTTCAATAACAATAACTTACTGAATAATAAACAGTTCGGTTTTACAAGGGGTCGTTCAACTACCGATGCCGGAGTTGAACTTTTAGGACATATTTATAATGCATGGGAGGACAAATGCGATGCTTTGGGCATCTTTTGTGATTTGTCCAAGGCATTCGATTGTGTTCTTCATGAAACCTTAATCAGGAAACTTCACCACTACGGAATCCGGAACGCCTCTCTGGATCTTCATACTTCTTACTTAAGTGATAGGATTCAGAGAGTTGATGTTAACGGGAAAAGGTCACCCGGATCTGTAGTAAGAATGGGGGTCCCACAGGGCTCAATACTTGGACCATTTTTATTTATTGTTTATATCAATGACTTGCCTTACCTCATAAAGGATGAACATGATATAGTGTTGTTTGCAGATGACACTTCACTTTTATTTAAACTCAAACGTCAACAGCTGGTTACTGACAGTATAAATAGTGCCCTCGCAAAAGTAGTTAACTGGTTTAATGTTAATAATTTACTTCTTAACGAAAAAAAAACCAAATGTATTAAGTTTACGATACCAAATGTTAGACAAGTAGAAACTAGTGTTCTCATAAAGGGTGAAGAGTTAAAACCCGAAAATACCACAGTATTCTTAGGCATAACTTTGGATGCCAAGCTTCAATGGGGCCCCCATATAGATGAATTGTCAAAAAAGCTTAGCTCTGCAGCATACGCCGTTAGGAAAATTCGTGATTTAACTGATTTAGAGACAGCCCGTTTAGTTTACTTTAGTTATTTTCATAGTGTGATGTCATACGGTATTCTGTTGTGGGGAAATGCCGCCGAAATTCAGATAATTTTTATTTTACAAAAAAGGGCAATTCGTTCCATTTATAAATTAAGTCCCAGACACTCCCTCAGAGACAAATTTAAAGAGATTAATATAATGACTGTGCCTTCTCAGTACATTTATGATAATCTTTTGCATGCACATAAAAATATTAATCTGTTTAAGAAATACAGTGATATCCATAATATAAATACTAGGAACAAACATAAATTTGTTGTTCCTACAACAAGGCTCAAGAAAATAGGTGGCTCGTTTAGATGCCAATGTATACGTTTTTATAATAAACTTCCTAGCCACATTCAAGAACTAAGCATTAATAAATTCAAATCTTTTATAAAGCTAAAACTATGCCAGAAAGCCTATTATACTGTAAAAGACTATATTGAGGACAAAAACGCTTGGGATTGAGCTGCTCCAATAGGTCTAGACAGTGAATGTTGTTTATTTTTTATTTTGCTGATTTACACTTTTGTTATTTTTTTTATTTCTAAATATCTATTTATGACATGACATGAACATTTACTGTTTAAAGTCTTATATTATTTTAATTATTGTGAATGTGAGGACTATGTGGGTCATTGTTTCCGTTTTAATCATGGTCTGGCAGTTTGAGTGGTTTATGCGGTCTACACAAATGTTCTGTCCTTGGTATTGCTCGTCGAATCGTTGAGCTCCTTAAGTTCTGAGTTGAGCTGCACGGTTACTGACGAATGCGTGCACTGACTGCACAGGTCCACTCAATCTGTGTGGTTCTTCCCTCAAAATACCACTTCAGACACCAATCTACATGGTCCTCAAAGATCAAAGATGATGTCCGGATTTTTATATACACATTGACATTGATGAATTTTATATAAACAATGACATGGATCTTATTTTTTATTATTTTTATTGTGAGTGTGAAGACTATGTGGGTCATTTCTTTTTTCTTTTTTCCTTCTTAGTTAGTTTTAATCATGGTCTGGCAGTTTGAGTAATTTATGCGGCCTACCCAAATGTCCTTTCATTGGTATTGTTCGTCGAATCGTAAGGCTCCTCAAGTTCTGAGTTGAGCTACACAATTTTTGACAAATGCGTGCACTGACTGGACAGGTCCGCTCAATCTGTGTGGTTCTTTACTCAAAAGACCATTTCAGACACCAATCTGCATGGTCTTCACATGATCTGACCAAGATTATGTCTGGACTTTAAAAGAGACTGTGACCTCTGAGTTTGTTTCGGCCTTTCTTCTCAGAGTAGTCAGATAGGAAACGCCGACCTCATCTAGTTTAAAAAATATGATTGACATGTAAAAGTGTTTGTACAAACCTACTTACAGAAATAAATCATTTATCATTTATATTTAGCTGCCTAACGTCAACCGTAGAACGAAAAATTTCGAGAAGTATTTACAATGTAAACTATTTTATACTTTGAGCATTCATTTCTTTCACTATGTCATTTGTGGAGTACAGACGCCAGCACATCAAGTTACTACAATCTGTCAAATTTCTTTAATAGATTTTCAACTTTATCACCAAAGTATAAGGTTCAAAGTTTATTGAGAAAATTTGACAGTTTCGGGTAGCTTGATGTGCTGGCGTCTGTATATAAACGTAAAATAATCAATGAATTTTATACCCCAAAAAAGAAATCTAAAAGTCACTAAATAATTTAACAGAACAATATAATGAAGTTAAAAAGCAACATTTACCTAACTATTATTCTTTAAAAAATAATTTTTTTTTATGTGTTAAAATAGGAGACATTATGTCAAACAAATAGCCAGACACGAAGCTAGAACTTTGACCGCCGTGATACACATTTCAAAACATTAAAATGTTAATACGAAACCTTTGATCTTGATGTCATACAGGAAACGACTGCGAGGAAACCGAGCAAGTTTTGACATATAACTAGGACAGAAATTCTTATATAATATTCAGAATATCCACCAATTCGTGGTAATTCTTAATCCAAGAGGGATTCAGAATTGGCCTATATTAAGCTGTGCCACACAATATGCATTTCATCGTGTGTGGGACAGTGATACATCGGTATAGCGGTACAAAAACATGTATACTCGTAGGACCTGATGGGCAATTCTCGTAATTTTAAGAACGTTCCCAGTTTGGTCTCAGTCTCGATCTGTCAAAAATACCTCTAATTTCCCTACATTTTTGACAAGTTTGGTTGTCTAAAAGTTTACGTTACAGTCACGTTAACGGTGAACGAGCATATCTAATGGAAGCTTCTTACTAGAAACATGTAAAGAACCAAGTTGGAAGCAACTCTTCGCACAGCTCTTAGTCCGAACTACCAACAAACTGACATCGGTAAACAGTTTCAAAACTTTAAAGATTCCTTCGGTTGAATTTTGTGGAATATCGATACGAAGTTTTTGACACTGATTGACGCTGATATGACATTGCGACTAGATTTGGAAAGATTTTAATCACGGGAATTGGCCTTCTGAAATATCGCACAAACACTGAAAAGTACACAACAACCTAACCTACCCCTACCTAAGTATTCTGTTGAACTACGTCATTGATTATCAAGTTTACTCTATCCGAACCTGCCGGTCGATTCTATAAAAATCTCACCGTGAAATCATAAGTGAAGTGAGCTTGAAGTGAGCAGTGTCAATAGTGTTAATCCCTAATGACAGCTCACTTCCCGCTCACTTCACCTAAGTTCTCACGGTGAGATTTTTACAGAATAGTACTGCTGCTCCTGCCGTCGATTCTGTAAAAATCTCACCGTGAAATCATAAGTGAAGTGAGCTTGAAGTGAGCAGTGTCAATAGTGTTAATCCCTAATGACAGCTCACTTCCCGCTCACTTCACCTAAGTTCTCACGGTGAGATTTTTACAGAATAGCACTGCTGCTCCTGCCGGTCGATTCTGTAAAAATCTCACCGTGAAATCATAAGTGAAGTCACTTAATAGTGTTAATCCCTAGCAAATGACAGCTCACTCCACGCTCACTTCACCCAAGCTTTCACGGTGAGATGGTTACAGAATCGCAGGGTTGTACTGTATTTTATATATATTTTTTAAGTCATTTTTTTTTTTAAATTTTGAATTTAATGTATATATATTATTATATATTTAATCTATATATCCTATATACTTGTATATGTGATACATATGTTACATACTGGATTGTATTCGAACGCAATGTTAATTGGTACTGAATGAATAAATTTAATTTAATTGTAACGTATCAAGGATAGGCACAGATGGCGAAACATCGTCAAACAGAAGATGAAGACAGAAGGCATGACTTTACGTCGGGGGAAACACGAACCTCAGTAATGAGGAATACGACGCGACGCGAGGAAAAGGTACCCATGACCCTAAGGCTCTAGACAGACGGACCGCATTTCAACTGCAATCCAACCGCAAATTGCGGTTCAAGTGCAGTTTGAATGCAGTTGACATGACTGCAGTCTATTGCAGTCGTGTCAACTGCATTCAAACTGCATCCGAACTGCACCGTTCCCACCCGCCCGCACTACTTTAACGCTCCGCCCCCCGTGCAGTTCGATTGCAGTCGGTGTGCAGTTCACACGATTGCATGCCGACTGCAATTGAACTGCAATCCGACTGCACGTTTGGTTTGCAGTTCTATTACAGTCGTGCTTTAGGCTCTAGCCTAAAGCTTGTATCTAATGAGAATACACGGATTAATCATCATCATCTGCCTGCCTTTTCCTAACTATGTTGGGGTCGGCTTCCAGTCTAACCGGATGCAGCTGAATACCAGTATTTTACATGAAGCGACTGCCTATCTGACCTCCACAACTCAATCACTGGGTAATACGATACCCTTTGGTAAGACTGGTTGTCAGACTTTCGGGCTTCTGACTACCCGTAACGACTGTCAAAGATCCATGAATAACAGCCGGGACCAGTACTTTCCGAGGCACGGAGGGGCCTCGGTATGTAAAGACGGTAATAAAATACACGGATTAATCACTAACGCTTGTATATATCTTACAAAAGTTCAGAGGTCAAAAATTGGCGATCCATACAATTGAGCAAATCGATAGTAAATACGATGGTATTTACGTATGCATATTATAAAGTAGGCCTTCTATGCACACGTTGAAATATACTTGTGAATAAATAGAAGCCCGGACCGGTACCTTGATGCCACGCAATCGCAGAAACACGTAGCTGGCTTACGTAGGTCCACGTCATGCCGTCATGCATATTGTAAGTAGGAAGTATTTAACGACTATCTGTATGTCATAGTTTAATGTGTATATGCAAAAAATATTATTTTACGTAATAAACATTTTCTAAAGTTTAAAAGTAAGTTTTTGGGGGGTAAAAAACGCCCTTAATAAGGATAGAACTTCATATAAATTATTTAAATGTTTAACAAATCAAAAGCATTTCTAAAATAATAAACTAGACACCTATTAACATACTTTCATATTTTTGAACAATGACATAATAACTGCTGACCCATATTGCGTAGGCCGTCCACGTAGTCCTGCTACGGCGTAGGCCAACGTAGCACTTTCGTAGCCAAACAAATTCCGTTTACTTAGCGACGAACTTTGAGAGGTGTTTGTTAGTTCGGTTAATCTTTTAGGAAAATTGTGGTTAAAAAAGATATTTGGCACTTCCTGTACACCCAGGGGCGTCATAAAATGTTGGTTGACACCGAGAGAACTGCTTATAAGGGGATGTGCAGTAGTATCTTCTTATTCTTAGGGGTCTAAGTAATAACAATCACGCGGGTTGATCAATCAGGTAAAACTACGCTTGCCGCGGTGGGTCCGTGGATAGGTGACCATCTTTACATACCAAGTTCAGACTATCGTTACTCCTCCGTGTCTCGGAAAGCACGTTAAGCAGTAGTATCTTATTGTGAGGTTAAATTAGCATGAGCTATACTGTATACGATTACCGATAGTAATTACAGTCATACTACTCGTATATGTAAGGCAGTAGTTATGCTTTGCTTTTGAGAGTGCAGCTGCTGGAGTCGCATCGCAATATAAATTTTAAGACGTTTGTGTTGCGCATACCAACTGTCTACCTGCATCAGGTGATGGACGAGAGCTTTTGGCCACAGGAGGTATTCCGCCGCTTTCGCGGACAAGTGCCACCGGAGCGCACAGAGACTTAGAGCAACCAAGTGATACTAACATAGCTTTTAAGTTTTATTTACTAACACAATTGTTATATTGTTATATGTATACTTAAGTTAAGGTATTTATCTATGGGTCTTTGTTACTTGAAAATAATTGGTTTTATTATTTATTTTATTTAGTAGTTATACTTTATCATGACATCACGCCTTGTATCCTCCGAAAGGCAAGGGAATTTAGTGCATGTGCGAGTACTTTACAGCTACCATTTCTTGGGTAGACCTTTCATTGACTGTCATGTGCCCTGGCGGCTTAGATTATGTCACGCTTACACGAATGACTCGCTGATGGTGGCATGTGTGTTAAGCTGAATGGGACTGATCCATACGGCATGTTCGTAAACAGGCGCCCTCAGTAGGAAATCGTCGTATCTTTGGTGTCACGGCTTAAGCTCAAGTCTTTCTGCGTCGTTCTCACATGTATAATTTCAAAAGGATTGATGTCAACCAATATTTTGTAATAATATTTAAATCTAAAAGAGTGTCCATGGAGTTTCTTTAAAGCTTGATGTCCGAACGAACTTAAGGATGTTATTTAACATTAGAGACTCCAAGACGTAGAGCTAGCTATATTAGCTTTTCGTTATGTTAAAAAAAATAGTATTTCGTATTTTATTTCTATTAGATTTATCATTGTTTGAATTGAAAATTCACACATTGTACAGAAGTCAGAAGGTAATCTTTTTGAGGACAAGAACTTGCTCGTTAGAGGTAAAAAGAGAGAAAAAATATTCCTAAGATTTGTTTCACAATGCACCCACGACATAGGAGTTAATATTTGTGTAGGAACACGATACCAAATAGAGTTAAAAACGAATTGGTAACAATAACTTTAAGAAAAAAAGATCTGTTGCAGTTTGTACGTACTATGGCGTAGCACTTACAAGGACCTCGTCCTCAAAAAGCTACAATTATTAATATAAGATACCTTTAGATTATGAAATTACTTTCTGCTCTAGATGTATTAGCATTGAAAAGAAAAATATTAGCAAAGAAAAAAAAAAGAGTGATTTACTTATAAAGCATTTATTTGTAACGAGTCTACGCCATTATCAATACACTTAACACTTTTAACCAACTTCATAAACCGTATCAGATAACGAAGTAAACACAATACACAGTAGACAATACAAAGCAACACATACAAAGAAATAAATTCTTAAAAAAAATAGTTTCACAGAAACAAGTATAAATAAATAAGTGGACCCGAAACAAGCTGTGCTACGCCGTAGCACTTCGTAGCACACTAAGTAGCAAGCAGCGATTTTTCAGTGAAGCATAACATGGAATCACGTCGGTTGACGATATCACCTCGACAAAGTACAGCTCAGTTACCATAACAATGCCTACAATCTTCCGTTAATAAACAAATTAAAATACTTACATAACGAAATTGAATTACCTCTCGTCACACTGAGATCAATTTAGGTCTAAGCTAAGAATTAATTATGAACATTTTACTTGTAGTAATTTGTAAATTAAAGGTAACGTCAAATGTTATCAGTGACTACGGAACTAGCAACTTTTATTTTCAGATGAAGAAATAAAAGTGGTTTGATTTTGAGTTCTATTGCGCGGTGTTAAGAGTCAGGTGTGGAGAAACAGTGTGTTGCGCAGGAGTGCGTATGTTTGTAAGAGTGTGGTAGCTGGCAGCGGGCCCGCTGCCCACAACGGAGCTTATAAAAGAGGGCGGCAATCTGCTCCCGCGCCCGGCGCGCGCACTCTCGACGCTTTCCTCATGGGGCGCGCAACCTCCACCCGATAGTACCTACAAAACAAAAAATACATTTTTATGTATCGCACATACCAGTGAAGGGACCAAGTGATAAAGTGATACGGTAAGTTTTGTTTGTCAGCGGTGCCTCCAGGACTGTGATATCTGTGCAGTGACTGTTCAGTGTTGCCCCACGCGCGGAATGTGCTTTCATATTTGAAGAGTAAACGGACGTTTTCAGTGCGAATGCGATAAAAACGAGATGTGAAAAATTATCGTCTTGAAAAATAGCAACCGCTCCAACGTAAACGCAGATTTGATTACATAAGCCAGTGTTACGAGGAGTGAAAAATAAATGGAGCTGGCATTTTTATAAGTACAATACACAGTAAATGTTCCTCGAAAGTGAATAGAATGAATATTTGAAGATTTCTTGAAAATAGTGATCTCCATTTAGTGGTGAAGTATAAATAAAGTTAACATAATAAACAATATTTATTTAAAACTTTTAGGTAATCCTTTTTATCCTAGTAATACTGGCTTGTGACACTCATAATACTACAAAAACAAATAAATTTAAAAAATCATAACATCTCGATGGAGGCCACAGGCGCCATCTTCTCGCTATGACGTAGATCGAGATTATGTGCTAGATGTTATGTGCTGAAGATATTTTGGTGAGGAATTTATATAGCTGACTACTGCATCACTCGATTATACACTCACTCAATTAAATGAAGGTGTATATGGTGTAAAATGTAATTTTACTAATATGTTTTATTAATGAAAATCATGTAAAAGTTTCCAATCTACAATCTTAGTTGATCACAATTACAAATTATTTACTCAATTATTCAATGTACCTATTTCAAATACTAATTATGGTTACCAATTATTTCATTAGATTCTATAAGACCTTTATAATAAAAACAAGATAATTTCAATAAAAACTATATTGGATCGATGCTCTTAAGTTGAAATCATATATTGATGTTTATCCTGCACCAGTTACAGCCAGCTGTAAAAATACTCTTTTTCAGATTGTAAAATCACGAAATATTGTAACAAAGCATCTAATATACGCTGACGTCAATACGCGCCATCATAAACTTATTATATTTACAGAACATACAATATAAACGTTATATAAATACATAGCGGTATTTTAAAATGTCTTCTAAACGAGTCTACGTCACGCTGTGACCCTCATGAGATGTCACATGTGACTGTAAGCGCATGCGCCCGCGCAATGTTAAAATAAATGAGTAACGAAAGCAACTGTGCAGATTCTTGAATATGAAACACAAGAAAATATTACATACCTTGCAAGTTGAAGTTTACTTAACAGGAAATACAAATTCTAAATAAACAATAACCAAGTGTTTTGCGTCGTATACGATGTTATAAATTACATACTGACGAGGTGGATAAGATATAGCTGGATAGACGGATTCTTAAAACAACTTCGTGTACTCAAAACATTGGCATCTCCAGCATTTCCATCAACACACAATCGCTCGTGGTTAACAATGACCATCGGGTTTGTGTTATCCAAACTAGTATAGCTAGACGTTGGATGTTTCATTTAATGACTTGACATTCAAATCTCATCGCCAAATGGACCGAGGTCGACCGGCATTGTCTATAACCAGCTATTTTCTCCTTTAACACGCATAACGAACTTGATCCAAATCTACGTAGTCCGCCAAAACCCGCGAGGCAGTCCTGCCAAAGCAGACGATTACGACACTCCCCAGTACGATAATTCTATTTTGATTATTACCTTCGGCCGTTTATTTTAGATGACGAATAGCCTTACGATATGGCTCGGTACGCCGAGTATATTTGATATCAGAGTAATATATTCATACGCAACTCGGTACTCGTTAAATTATCTAGGAATTTTAAAAGCTCGTCCCACTGATCCGTTTTATTGAGTATGTTCTTATTGGTCGTTAGTAGTTAGATACGAGTATAAATGAGCGATTAGGGCCCACTTGACGTGAACGATGAGTCAGAGAACGCGCCCTAAATATGATTATTTTGTTACACTCCCTACACACCAACTAGGATAGTCTGGAAAAACACATAACATTTCTAAGCAAAGCAGTCTATGTTTCCAACTCAATCAAGTCCAAAATTCACATTAAATTACATAATCTTGCTGCCTACTTATAAACTATAAACCCAGGAACGTAGATATCTATCAAAGTCCAATCTTGCTTAGCGACTATATCTGTTTATCGTAGCCGACTGACTCATAAACGAACATCTGGTCCTGAGAAAATGAAAAAGAAAATATAATTTCTATCAAAACGTCAGCGTCCATTTAGCAAACCAAATATTGATTCATAAACGTGAGGCAGTAATAAACTAGGCTGGGTTCGAAAGAAGAGCTATAAATGTGGATACTATTCCTCTATATACCTAACTCAATAAAAAAAACTGAAGTCAGTACGAAATTGGCCATTATTTCGTGCGAATCAAGCTTTCTAAACCATTCCTTAGCTATAGGTTCAGGTGAATGAAAAATCTAAAGCATTACATTTATACCGGGTGCCAACATCAATAAAACCTACTTATTCATTTCACATTGCAAGTCAACGATCTCACGTCGGAAGTAGGTCGGATGCGTACACGCAGCGTGTGTAGCAGTGCAGGTATCCAACACAAACTAATATACAAACATACATAGAATGAGAAATTTAGGAAATCGTGCACAAGTGTGCTGACACTGTGCCCTTACAAAAGTTACACACAGCCTAGCCGACGGACACCGAGGCTAAACGCGATACCAACTTAGTACGTGCCATGCTGGAGTTTTGCACAAAATGTTTGTAAACAAATGTACTGCAAACTATTTTGGTAGTATCGTACCTTTAGATAATTAAATACTAGTCCAAGTTATTACAAATACTGACCAATCATAAATTATGAGGATAAACATATTGATAATATGATGTACCATTAAAGCTTTATAGCGGAACAGAAACGACATTGAGCTTCCCAAATCTATTAAACGCAATATGAACAATAATTACACGAGTAAACGGAAAACACGTGTTTTGTTGGGTGCCATTAATCATAGAAGGCTTGAGTTTTTGATAATTTCCTCTAATAAATCGATCGATTGAATAATTACAAAATAATTAGCGAACTCCAAGAGTTCTGCTCACCTGTTAGTTTTCATTTTCCGGGATGAAAACTACCCTATGAAAATCTCTTCAGGAGGCTTTGAAAACCTACCAAACAGAATACTTAAAGACCTTGCTTGTATAGGTAGGCTTTGCTTGTTGTGAAAAGCTATAGTTTGTAATTAATTAATAAAAAAAAACGTGGACCAACACTAGTTAAACGTTTTCATAAACTATGACGAAATGATCCTAAAATATCAGACAACGTGGAAATTAATTGATGGGTTATAAAATAGTACGTTACCCGAGCTAGAGTGATTTTTAATCGGTCGTAAAACCTGCAACGATCATTTATTGCGAAGCAGTCATCCGGTCCGGCGCTTGCGCATGCGTTCATTACTATCAATCAGAACATGAAGCACATCTGTGGATCAAAGAAAACAGTAGCTTGAAGTGGTGTGCTCAATCATCGGTTGCACGAGGTAGGTAGGTGAGATTAGGTCTGAAGCTACAGACCACTGCAACTGTTTTACTTCTGTAAACTTTTGTCGCTCTTTTTTTATTTAACGACCAGTTAAATTAGGTACTAAATATCTTAAACCGCTAACAACACTAAGTCTTTCCGCCGCGACTGTCCGTCTGTTTGAACGCGATAAACTCAAAACCTATCCAACGAATTTTTATACGGTTTTCACCAATGGACTGAGTGATTCAAGGTCAAGGTTTAGGTGTGTAATTCATTGAAGGTTTTGTGCAAATTGGCTGAAATATGACGATGATTGTTGATAATATCGGAAAAAATCATGTCGACTGGGAGCTTTATAGTAATGCGCCGTGTAAACCAATAGAGTTATATGAAACGACTACGCGGGCGAGCACTGGCAAAAGCTAGCTAACGATAAATGAAACTGTACATTTGATTGGAACTCTCCCATGTGCTTTTGCTGTATGTTAAAACAAATATATAAAACCCCGAACATACATTGGTCTTCTCTGTCTAAAATCCAGGACACAAACCTATTTACAAAACATTCAATAGATACCCCTAATGACCATTTTTAGAACCATAACACCAGGGCAACTAAATATCGTATCGAGTCGATCTATATATTTCCATTTAAAACGATATTAACTTCAATTTACTTAATTGCCAAATAGATATTCATAGTTTATATTTATATTAAAATACTAGCGTTCTACCCCAACATCGCACGGTTGCAATGTTTTTTTCGAATTTCCGATATTTTCTTTCATACAAACCTTGTCCTGGTAATACCGAACACAACAAAAAAATAATTATTCAATCAGGTGCAGTCATTCGGAAGTTATGCGCGTACAGACATTTCGGCGACTTTGATACTACGTAAGGATGTATTACGTTGATAACATTCCAACTGTTTATAGAAATACATAACAACTGTGTATAGTGTACCTACCCATAACTTGTTGTTGAAAGCAATGATACGAAATGATTACTTACTCTAAGTAGGTACGGGTACTTAGAGTAGGGGGGGGGGCTATCCGGGGCACGTGCCCTGGGCGCCAACTTCAGGGAGCGACAAATTCAAGCGTGGCAGACCAGTGCACCACCCAGCGCACCGCAACTAGGCGATGAATGAGACGTGCAACACCTAAGTATTATCTTTCTTTGCGGGTGGCGCACTGAGGTAATCAATACGTGATTAGCGTAGGCAAACGGTATGAGCGGGTTGCGCCCCCATGGTGGATTATGGCCCACTCCCTCTCACAGAGAGGAGGCCTGTGTCGCAGCAGTGGGAACAATATAGGCTGATTGTGTAGCAGGTGCGCCCTTTCTGACGCCTATAAGTGAATCGGCGAGAAGATTTCCCTTTTTTTACCATATCGCTGGCGCTCCTGTTGGATTGGTGGATTATAGATCGATAAAATTTTACTAATATATACCTGTATTTGAAAATTTTGCCAGCAATATTGCTGGCAAAATTTACGATTTCGCTCCACGCGCTCTTACAGCTTTGACTCTTAATTCTTACAACTTTTCTGTTTTCTGTCTATTAAGTAAATACCTACTTAAAAAACTAACTTACCTGAGGCAGAGTGCTAAAATTTACGCGCTCGCTTTGCTCTCTCGTGCATTCTAGATTGTTTTAATTGGTTTTAAGCTTTTCTGCATAAGTCAAGTCTCGCGACCTTAGCAATCGAAAATCGGAACGTCATCGCATCAGATTATGAATGACAAGGCCATAGGTTTTTTCAGAACAAAGAGTAAAATAAAAAAATTTATATAAAAAAAAACAACCGACTTCCAAAAAAACACTACAAAGTGAAAAATAATTTTAATTTTGGAAGTCGGTGTCGTTGGTTCCGCATTTTGGTTTTTTGACACCGACTTCCGAAATTAAAATTATTTTTCACTTTGTAGTGTTTTTTTGGAAGTCGGTTGTTTTTTTTTATATAAAATTTTTTATTTTTCACTTTTTAGTTATATCTACCCCAATCAAATTCATATAAACACTACTTGCTATGTAAATATCAGTGACAGGAAGCTGCATCTGCGTTTATAGGGTACAGACGTGATGTTATGTTGTGCGATTGCGTAAACAATGCATACATATGCGATAGCAGCAATCGCGGTTGTATAACCTTTGTAGTGAGCACAGGCGTGATATTATGTTGTGTGATGGTGTAAACAATGCTTAGATATGCTATAGCAACAATCGCACTTAATCTGCTGTTATTTATTGAAGAGTTCCCCCGATTTCTACAAGATCCCATCATCAGATATTGAAATGGTGACAATGGGACCACACGGGAAGCACCAGCTTTCAAATAAAAAAAGAATCATGAAAATCGGTTCACCCAGTCGGTTATTATGAGGTAACAAACATAAAAAAAAAAAAAAAAAAAAAAAAAAAAAAAAAAAAATACAGTCGAATTGATAACCTCCTCCTTTTTTTGAAGTCGGTTAAAAATTGTAATTCTAATATGCTATAATATCACGATTTATTTCAAGCCCTATCATCCTATCCTAAATTGAAAAAATGTCCGACACGTTCATGTAAGTATGTATTTAAAAAATAAGTCTTTATGGAAAAGGTATAGATAAGTACCTATTGCACCTAAAGGGTTGACGGGGCTGGGGGCGGCAGACGGATTTTTTTGTCCTGCCTCGAAAACATTCTAGACCCGGGGCTGGTTAGTATTTATTTAGTTTTATTACTAAATAACTACTTAACTACTGATCCTACATCAAGTTAATTTTACATCAGCAGTGCTATTCTGTAAAAATCTCACCGTGAGAACTTAGGCGAAGTGAGCGGGAAGTGAGCTCTGTCATTCCCTAATGGTAGGGATTAACACTATTAAGTGCTCACTTCACTTATAATTTCACGGTGAGATTTTTACAGAATCGACCGGCAGTTTTGTTAAATAGCAAATAAGTAACACGCTTACTTAATCAAGATACAGTTTCATGTGTATAACATCCCAATTCAAGATAAATAGATACTTACTTTACATGCGACACAGAAAAAAAAATTAGTGTTTTATTTATCTTTGTCTGAAGCCCAAATTCATGAAACATTTCAGGTTTCATAAAAAAAGTGCCCACCTAAACATCTACAGCAAGTTATTTGTAAGAAGATACTAAGGCATTTCCGGTGACTAGTACTGCAGTTACCTCCTGAAAGTCTTGACTAATTGTCGCATGGGAACACAAAAGAATTCATACATTATTGTTACAGCAATGGGCCTTTGAAGTATTTTGTTTATGAACCATAAAATCATGTTTTTACGATTTATTATCTGGCGCGGGTAACTTTTAAAGTTTTAATAGTCGCTGAATTATTTTTATGTAAGAGAGACTATTTAATATTGGTAGGTAACTGCATCCCGGCTAATCTCATATGCCTACTTGCCACAGAGGTCATTCTCGTAATTTTAAAAACGTTTACAGTCTGAACTCAGTCTCAATCTGTTTAATTTCCCTTCAACCTCTAATTTCCCAACATTTTTTACAAGTTTTTACGTTGATTGCCGCTGATATAAGATTCCGACTAGATTTCAAACGGCATGACAGATCTCACTTCCCGCTCACTTCACCTAAGTTCTCACGGTGAGATTTTTACAGAATAGCACTGCAGATGTAACCAATAACATTATTGCTAATCAGAAAAATATATTCTTTAAAACACTACCGTTTCCAGACGCTAAAATAAACGTTAACATTGGCATTCAGCGGTTTCCCTGCGGTTTTCTATTTTCACTCTCTAAAATACTCTAAATATATTCCAAGTACTTCACACAAGGTTGACATTTTTCCGTGGCTGCCGTGAAATCGATATCGTAAACTCGCTCTTTTAAATTCCCAAAAGACATTACACAGCTCTTGTTTTTTTATTACGATACGGCAGTTAAAAAAAATATTTTTTGTGAAAAGCCAACGTAAGGACCCGACCGAAATTTGTACGTTTTAAATTAATTAAGGAGAGTTCATTGCTTAACCAAACTATTTAGGTAACTAAAGCTTTTATTAATGGTATGTTAACCCAGATGATGAAAAAGTCATATTAGGATTAAACTCAACAATTACATATCCAATATTTATATAATGTATTTTGATATGTAGGTATATATAAAAATGTTTGAGAAAATATATTATTGTGAATAAATAAAATATATTATTCTATCTGTCAAACAATAATGTTTGACAGATCAAATAATCATGCAGTGAGATCTAGGTGCTGATTCTGGACGGATTGCTATGATTGTAATAGTTTCTACAGCCTAATTTCCATGATTGTATCTGCAATGGGCGTAAACATTTCAAAGCTCGTAGTCAAAATATTAATTGCAATTACGCCTATGATTATATTTACGAGTTCATAATTTTGATTATGACGGATCCGTCCAATCCGTTACGTGAAGACATGATGGGAAAATATTCATTCTCATAGATCAGCGTCATCGGACAGTATATCTTTGCCAACAGCAGGTACCTCAACACCAATGTCGGCGTGTCGGCCACGATCCAATTGTAGGTACAGCAATAATTATCCACACGATAATCAACATCCACAAATAATTATTTAATTTTTCTACAAGAACAGACTTTTGACGACGGCAGAAATGACTACCAATGCAAAGCTACTGAAGCTGAAACGAACTGAAAACTTAATTTCGCAATGATAACTGAAATCCACTTAAAAAGCGATAAGCTAATGTTTGTTCTGTGTCGGCTTATCATGATAAAACACACATGGTATGAGCTATTCGTTCTTTTATCCCTTCCGACACGGTCGATTGACGATTATTGAAAGCTCATTCGGTCTAATAACTTCGTTGGTAAAGCCTTTAAAACCGCAAGAATAACATGGTGTTAAATAAAAAAGGAGAACCTTTTTAATAGTCGTAAACAGAAGTAACCATCACACAACAAGCTCCGGGAGCTCGAGCCGGGCAGCGACCGCTATAAAAAGATCATCATAGGACGGTCGGTGACGGCCGCCGTGCGACATGCAACCCTGGAAAGCGACTCGACTGTGCCATCGAGTACTGTTGCCAAAATAATTAAAGAAATCTCCGACGGTGTCCCTCCACCGCGCCCGCGCCGCTCTAAAATCGTCGCTCTTCGCCCGGGAGTCACTACTCGGGGCGCGGCGGGAAAACATCTCCCGCGCCACTCTTATTTCTTCTTTCCTTCCCGACGCTGTCGAAAAAAATATTCCAGTAAGTTTCATAATACCACTATAAAACCGAACAACCGTGAGTGTAGTAACCCCAAGTGCAAATTAAGTGTCATACCAGTTTGAAAAGGAAATTAGTGATTATAAATAAGTGATAAAAGTGTTACATAACGCGAAACGAATTTCAGAATTTTAAAAATACCGCATTTTGTAGGCGCCTATGGCACAAAAATAGCTTTGAGTCACGTGGTACAAATTCAACCTATAGCATGGCTCCACATTTATGTATGATCGTAAATTTTATTAAGTATTCAAATAAAGAAAATGAAACTTATTTTGGGATGTCTAGCAATAACACTAACGTCTACTATATTTTTTCTTTTTATCAGCAAAGTATAAAATATTTTAATATAAAAGGAATCTCGTTTGACAAAAATAGTATCACTCCCGCGTAAAAGGTGGCGCTGCCATCGACCCCTCTTCTACGTCAGTTTCGTGAAAAATGACGGCTGGATTAGATACGTGTTCGTGTCGTTTATGATATTTACGAGAAAAAGTATTAGATTAGTACAAATTTTAGTAATAACTTTTACGAAATAAGAGTTTAACGCTAAAAATAAGTGGAATACTAAAATAAGACAGATACTTCTCATGTATTAAAAAAAACTTCTTGGTGAGTGGTGCAGTGGTCAAACGGTGCTTGCGATCTAGGAAATAGCTCGTTAAACTTAAATCTAATAACAATACTCGTCTTCTTATTTTACTAATATCCTTGAGAATAGAAATGTGAAATTCAAAATCTGTAATCGTGACAATTTTATTCTAAATTTTTTTTTTTTTGTTTTTTCTATTAAAAATACCCGTTCCCAATCAAATTGTTTCCTTTTCTGATAAAATAAAATGTATTTCTTTTACAAAGTAAATATTCATTATATCTAGAAAAAATATCGTCATTAAAATAGGTCGCATTTAAAATTCTCGCACAAAAGCAACATAACCTCAAAGCTTTCAAGTTGATAATGATGACTCGTCATTTCTAACCTATATTTTTGTTCTTGCTTTTTAGAACTGACGGCAACGTAGTAATTCCACCATGGAGGACGCTCACTCGAAATCCGTGGAAGAAGTCTTAGGGTACTTCGGTACAGACCCAGACAAAGGCCTTAGTGGAGACCAAGTAAAAAGGAACCAAGATAAATATGGGCCAAATGGTAAGTATCACTGTTTACCTGAAACATGTAAACAATTTTTCATTACATTCATGCCTGTTTTATATTTATGATGTGTGATAAAGTATTCAGAACAGAAGAAGTCCTACTTTTCAGGTAATTGAAACATGACAGATAGGTAGGTAATTCTGCAATAAACAAAATTCATTGATTATTGCAAAATTGGTAGCATGTTAGCACATTAACAGCTGCCAATCAAAACCTTCATAGTTCTTTATGCCTCGCCTATGACATCATCATCAGCAGAAATCAGTGATCATTCTGGTTTGCATATAAAAATATGCATACCTACGTACTGAAACAAAAGTTTGTTTAAATCATACTATTTGTTACATATTGCTACTCCTAGGTTCTCATCTTCAAACCAACCTGTAAACATCCACTGCCATACATGGGTCAGAGATATGGGGTACTCAATGATTGCTATTATTAATATGCACTACAATTGAATTCTAGTGCTTGCCCATAAATAGTCTATTTGTGGTAAATGTATTATTAATTGTAGAAGGTCACAAATTATAATGCTCTGCTATTTGTTAAAGCTAAATAATAACTAGGACAATAATTGATAACAACAATTTCAATATCATAATTTTGAAATGTGCTGATAGCCTTAGCTTAATTGACATTTGAAGGAAAATTGGTAAGTTTGACAGAACTTACATTACTTAGTATAAATTAACACTGCGGGGCGCTTAATGCCCCTCGACATAATAACAATAATACTTCTGTTGTCTCGTTCAGTGTCCTTCAATGTGTTAAGTTAATTCAATTTAATAGGCTATCAGTCAGGGTCATTTGAAATTTTGCCAGCGACTCAAACTTGGCCATGAATCATTAATCTTGAAAAGATGAAGTTTTTTGAGATATAAATAAGAAGGTAATATGGAATATTCAACCATGAAACTATTATGAGGGAAATGTAGGTGTACAAATGTTCACAGTAGACTCACATTCTTTGCTGGATATGCATATCATGATGACTTCAATTTCAAGCATTACTAAATGAAAAGTTTCTGCTATATTAATCTGGTCAAAATGTTATGCAATAATAATAATTATTATTATTAATCCAAATTATCAATGTATGTCATGTGTCCACAAGGTCAACATCTTCCGATCCATGATAGTTGCATATTTGTAATACATATTATAATGTATTAGTTTTACTAAAATTATCAAGTCGTTGTTTGTGCAACTCACAAAATGTAGCAATATTCAGGAGATGCACTGCATCTAGACAAACTGTTCGAACATCATTTCTAAAGTGCATTGTCTATTGAGTGCCAGTATCTTTAAGATGCTAACTGCCTTGGCAATCTCGACTCCATATTATAATGAGAAATATTGCTTCCATTGTAGCACAGTAACATTGTTCATATACCTAGGTACTAATGGCATTCTATCTTTTAGTGTGTTTGTTTCTATTTCAAACATATTTATGTGTGCTTCAGTCATTCAGACGCAAAAAGAAGCCTTGCAGTATTTTACTGTCCCCATGACCAAATAGATCGCCCAAAACTGTTGACTTACTCCAGAAATGGTCTCAATTTCGAGCCCACCACATGTCAGTAACATTGCCCTAAACACACGTGTTTCTACTCTGTCGGCCATAAAATAGCATCAAAACACGCCTTGTTGAAATTTTTCCGCGAACGATGTTGGAGTAATCAATATCCTGGCCCTGGTGAAAAAAAATAGAAATATTTATGAAACTAGACAAGTAAAAAATTGAGACCGACCCACATCGTACGTGATAGAACGTTTGAATTAAAGCAATCCCGATAGATGTGTTTCACTTAATTACGCTTATTACGCAAAAATCCTGGGCTGTGGGCGAAGTGAATCCACTTGAAGTACATAATCTCCCCATTCGGTGCACCGTAGCTAATTGCACGGAGATAACGACAAATCCTATTGAATACACATTTCCATAAAGTACGGCAGCGGCGCACATTTTCATTGAAGAGAAAAAAGTTAATTTTGACTTAACCCTTTACCGCATAGGAAACCATATATGGTTTGACATGTTTACAGTTTATTTTACTCTAAAAAAATAAAAAAAAACTAGCGTATAAATCCCAATGGGGTTTGTTTTTCATATCATTAGCAATAATAAAACACAACTATTATGTATATCATCACATACCACTTGGAAATAAAAATAAAAAAAATAAACAAAAAAAAATTAAAAAATATACTAAAATTAATTCTGAAGCTTTAATAAAGACATTAACATAAAAAAAAATGTTTTGTCACTTATTTAATATATCATGCAGTAAAGGGTTAAGATACAATCGATGGCACAACAGATATTAATTTCCATTTTTAATTTCACATGGCTCGTGGTTTTTCGATTTAACACTGGTGCCGATTCTGTTGTTCACAAGCTAAACTAAATTTAAGTTTAGCAGTGCTATTCTGTAAAAATCTCACCGTGAGAACTTAGGTGAATTGGCCGGGAAGTGAGCTGTCATTAGGGATTAACACTATTGACACTGCTCACTTCACTTATGATTTCACGGTGAGATTTTTACAGAATCGACCGGCTGTGCATCTTTTTCTTTCAATTTCATTATGAAAACGAAAAGATAAATATTAGTTTAGTCCTGTCAAATTAGTCAGTGCCTGACGTAAATTGACGTAATTTTAGTAGGCAAGTTCTAAATCATGTCTAAACTTGTCTATGGAGTATCTTAATTTGACAGGACTAAACTCATATGTATTTACCTTCTATCCTTTTTTTTTTATTACATAGAAAGAAAAATATGCACTGAACTTAAAAGTTTAGTTTGTGCACAACAGAATCGGCACCAGTGTCAGGCGCTGGTTACTTTGACAGGACTAAACTAAAATTTATCTTCTGTCCTTTTCTTAATGATATAGAAAGAAAAAAGTGCACTGAACTTAAATTTAGTTTGTGCACAACAGAATCGGCACCAGTGTCAGGCGCTGGTTACTTTGACAGGACTAAACTAAAATTTATCTTCTGTCCTTTTCTTAATGATATAGAAAGAAAAAAGTGCACTGAACTTAAATTTAGTTTAGTTTGTGAACAAGGAAATCGGCACCTTTTGTCTGTTGTTTCTTGAATTAGACATGATGGTCACAAAAATGCTTGAAGACGATTGTGTATGTTTTCTTCTACATTGTTGAATGTCAATAGTATTCAATAGAACTGTTGCTGCATACTAATGAGGGTTTTCTGAAATGACGTTCACTAGGCGGCAGCACTGAGACGTCAGGTCCGAGCACCTGTCAAAAGTGTCAAAGTGCTTGTGTTTTCTCTAGTCCTGACTGAATGAAAAACGAATGAATGAAACGAATGATGAACGTCATCATATATTTTAAATTCATTGTCGAAATTGAAGACCTCTTGCCAAAGTGGCGCCAACTGGTGGCGTAATTTTTTATGAAAACCCTCATTCAAAACTCCCAGTCGCGTCTCTACAATGTTGTCAATTTTCACAAATTTCGTGACTGCTAACAGTTACAAGACCTATTACTGAAACAAATCTGAGGACAATTCAACTAATTGCTCTTGTTAGACTTGTTCACTAAAGAACTTAATTAACAATTTACGAGCCTCTAAAATAAATTGCTATAAATGACAATGTCGTGATCAAACTGCCGACTAACTGTTGTACAGTTTGGCAGACTTTATGTATGTTATTGTTAATACAGATTTTGAAAAAATAAATAAAAAAATAGGTATAGTTTTACTATGTTATTTCCACCTAAGAAAAACCAGGGCAGGTCGTTGGTATTGACACAATATTAATGGCAGTTTTATCTCACTTAGTTACTGACTAAATATTTGCTGGCAACTATAAGATAGTATAAAAAACTAGATCTCGCGCAATCTTTACCTTATACTACGTGTTACAATACATAAAACACGGATAAAATGTTTTAATTCCTTCTTTTTTTTATGTAGATACCTACTTGCTAATTTTTTAAACAAAAAAATACCATAAATAATACTTTATTGTTTGTTGTCTGTCTCTCTGAAAACATTTACAGAGATCCTCTTTGTACGTATTATTAGAAGGTGTAAACCATAATCTTTATGCAAACTAATTGCACTAAAGATATAAGAGTATGTGCTTATTTAGAGCAGGATTTTATCGAATTGATTCTTATTATATTTCAATGGGCGTTAAACATGGATAAATTTAATCTTGGTAGGCCTTCTAATAAAAAATGGCGAGTAGCTCGAAGCATAGAGGTGATAGGTACACGGTGGTTGGGGGTGGGTGCGTTCACCGTGATGTTTATTTATAGTGGGTTCTCTATGATCGATCAGCGCTGAGGCGAAGGCTGGCAGCGGTGCGTGTGCCCACAGGCCACGAGGGACGCGTCCTCACGCGTGACAACGTCCATGTTACCTATTTTACACCTCTGAAGGTAGTTTTAAGCCTGCGAGGCGAGGCGTGGATGGGAAATTTGTATGGCAAATTTTCAATTCTGACCCATCACATCCACGCGTCGCCTCGCTGCTGTAAAACCACCTTTACTCTCGCTAAAACTCACCGCATCGATAAATAATAAGCAGTTTGCCACGAAACAGGTGCCAAACCAGTTATCAATACGGACAAGAATATTAATAGATACTCCTTTGACAAAAGATATGGTAACGTTTTGAGCTAAAACTGCATTCCACAGGTTCCGCTAGCCTTAAACGAACAAGTAAAACTTTAGGAGGAGCAGTCATTCACTCAGTTGACTCAGTCCAGCATGATCACAGGATCACTCAATAATATACCTAGTTCATAAATTTCATATTATCATCCACTTGCATGGAAGAATTTGTGTATAAGGAAAGAATGATGAAGATAACACCGTTAAAAAAAAAAAAATTTGCTATCGCGAGATCCCGCGAGACTTTTTGTTTATTTTCTCGTCTTCGTACAACTGACGATTATTTTGCTGTAGAAAACATAAACTACACGTCACTTCACTCGGTGAGGCACGGTCACAATACCGAGCACTTCAAGCGAGAATAGATTTTAAAAAGCAAAAGTGTGTCAGCATTAGTTCGTTGGCACTTATTTTAAAATTATTCACACCTGCTTTATGAACATAAAGAGCATCCTAACAGTTTCAACTCTTTAAAGTTAATATTTTTGTGACTTAGATTTTCATCTTTATTATTTCGTTATCGGTAATTAATGTGATACGTATTCATGTAGGTAGACTATTCAATAGTGACTTGCATGCCCAGATGCCCAGAGAGGCAATAACAAAAGCAATTAATGAAGTATAAGGATAACCTGAAGAACCTTGCTCCTACCCACTGCAATCTTCATTCCGTGAAAACCGATCTCCACCTACACTCAATGTAACACTAATCTGTCTTCACCCGCTAGAGATAATATTTAGATTTCTCAGAAACTGAAAACTGTATCAAAGGAAAAACAATTTATAATCTCTAAATGTAATCTCACTTGTAATTGCAAAATCGCATTATTAGAACTAAATGCACAAGACCTGTTCCATATATAATAATAATAATAATAATAATAATAATAATTTATTTCCAAAAATACAGGTATTTGTACATTATTAATGGGTACTTAATCTATAATATGAAACATGTAGTAGGTTATAACAAATCTGTGGGTGTGGTTCTGTTCTCCTAGGTAAGTTATTTTGTATATATGTCTATAAATATATAATACCAATAATTGTGTACAGGGAAATGCTTATGCTAATATTTAAATGGTTATCAAAATTGAACTAAGACTAATCGATTGTTTGTCATGTAACTCGATGGTTATCCGATACTCGTTCAATAATCATTCGTCCTCGAAACATAAAGACTAACATTAGTACGTACATAATAGCTACATGTACGAGTAGCTTCCGATAAACCGACACCGATAAACTATAATATCTGTAATGCGCTATGTTCATTAATGTATTCTAAACTTAAGTTTCATTTTTCAATTGTATTCATAAAGTCTTTCATCTGGGGGAAATGAGCATTTAACACAGATTCATTTTCTGGGGAATGTTTAAGTGCACTGCGTCAGCGAGGTTCATAAGTGTTTGAGTGCATTGAAGAGTCGATAGTGTACGGCAAGCCCGGGAATGCTGACTGCTCCCGCGGCGAGATTCGAGTGCCTAGTGGCTGAAATATTATATAGGTACCCAGGTTTATTTTGGACGATCTACGTTGGCGGATTGCGTCTACGAACGCGGCTGACGCGCGATCCACACGACCATTGCACGTTCCAATATTTTATCTGTTAGAAAATTCTTTTATCTTCTTACCACTAGATCCGTAAAGACAGTAAATTTTTCCGCACGTTATATTTTCGGCGACGTTATTCTTAGTTTTTTTTTTTTGGTTTAAGCACTCCATATCACCAATAATGCAATTTGACATTAATTTGAAGAAATAATGTATCATTAATGCGAAACACATTTTATGGATTACTTCTTCACTCTGGGCCTGTTCTTGTCTTAATTTCACAACCATCCTGATCAATTTATGAAGTGGTTATCGAAGATGAAATAGCTTTCATTTTTGTCAATTTACTTTATAAACCTCATCATTATTGGCTGCCTTTTTACCCACTTCTGATGTCTTGGTTCATCAACCGTGGTTCATTGTGGATCATTCAACCATCTGTGCATGATGTGCCAACACTCACTTTATACACTCGAATTTAATACTTTAGTATTTTCCAGTGTCATGCTTACAAGGTGAATGTGTAAACGCCTGTTCGCCCCTATTGAACTAAAAATGTATTATGTCTGCTCAGGTGAACCAAATAACTCTGTAGTATTTATGAATAAGGACCACACTTTCTTCAGAATTATAAATTTTATATAGCAGCAACTGAAATTATAAAAATGAGAACATTTCGGTTGCTACAAATTCGTGATGGTTTTCTCTCGCCTTTCTCTCGATATCGTCAAAAAACTACAAGGCTTGACTGGCAGAGTTGCGAAACAAAACAACCAAGTCAGTGCTCGTTCCTTATCGTACTTTCACCTTTATTCCGCTGTCACAAAGAAAGTTTTTTACATTGCCAATCTCGTTACAACTATGTGGTATTGAGGCATAATTGGATTCTTTCTTCAGCGAATCCCTCCAATCAGAGTCGGGGTAATCGCTGGCCACCTGTAGCGTGACGTTGAGGTCAACCGTTTGTTACTATCTTTACCTATATATTATTGCGACTCTATTTATAATATCAGCGTTGAAATAGCTAATTTTCCTCGTTCATTGTTTTTGTAACCTGTTAAAGGTTGCACTTACAGCTAGAATAGAATCCAATATATTGATATCTTTATGGAGTGGATGTAGCGTGACGGTGTATTATATATTGTGTTATAAGATTGTCAGTCTCGTCACGTACACGATGTACGCTATTTGACGTCGGTTGCCCAGGACGTGACACTTAAGTGTATGGGCGTCCTCGCGATTTTATGCGCCGTTGTTAGTTTTATTGACGAGCGCGAGTGAGCACAGATGCTGACAAGGCGATATCGATGCGTGGACTAATTGCTTACATTAGTCACGGCGGCGTGGCTGGCAGCCGGACTGCGTACGCAAATAGAGTCGATACAACGATTGACTTAGCGCACGTTGCCCGATTACACTCTACGATTAAGACATGGAAAACATGAAACCGATTTCACCTACATTCCTATGGCCGCTATCTTTACTGCATCAAAAAGGCTTATTGCGAATCATGCAGCCGAACGTGCTCCCACCTAAACTCGACTCCCGGGAGTCGAGTTTAGGTGGGAGCACGTTCGGCAGTGACATGATGGGAGGATATTCTAATTGTAAGGGCAGCGTTTAATTTATGAACATCACAAATCGTCAATTTAGGCAAGTAGTAGTGATTAGGTAGACGTAGATAGCAAAAGGATTGTACTAGAAACATTGCGCCTGCGACGTTGTTGTTACGTAGGAACTAAGTGCGCGTTTGAGGTCACCATGCAAGTCGCGCACGGCCCGGAGACGTGGCCCGCTAACTGCCCAGCAACTACTTAATCATAAAAAAGATACTTTGTACCAAAATACACCTTATCACACATTTGTATCGCAGATTTAATATAATGAACATGATAAAAAGTCTGAATGTCGCGCCAGCATAAAAGATAAAGTTTTCCGACCCTACTATTTAGACAAATAATTACTGACAAACATATAATAATATTATGTACACGTCACAAAAGCTTTTTTTTTTGTAGGACACGATTCTAACATTGAGTAAACGAAATGCTGACGCATAACCTTCTACGGCAAACCAGAATAATAAGCGTAGTATAGCGCTACTCTTAGTAATATTTACGCACAAGGTCCTAAGAACTTAATCTTTCAACAAATACTCGTATAAATATTTCTTATATCAAAATAATATACACCTATTCTACTCTGTAGTTTTATTCGGAACGATGATATAATTTTTAAATATATTATCCTCTCCGATGAGCGTAAATATACCGGTTTGTAAAAAACATTGACTCCAAATCAAACAAAAATATCTTTTTATTAGCTTAATTATCAGTAGCCAGTTTAAATCAAAGAAGTGCGATAATTCTCTATCGCAAAAACTTTGTGTGTACCTTGATTAGCTAGCGGCCTGGTAAATATTATCACACGTGGTTTACTTTGTTTTGAAATTGTTGATTTTTGCGCAGTATCCGAATAGAAGCCGGTTTTAGCGCATACTGATAACGATTCAAACAAAATAAGCTGCGTAGAGTAGAACTAGACAAACGGTGAGCAGATCACGTTGAAATGCGGCGCCGACATTTGCATTTGACGTCACTATTATTGGCCGAAACGCTGATCGAACCTCGCTCCGCCGGAGCGGGCGCTGCCGCTCGCGCCGACCGATCTCGTGTATTTATGTACGATCGTAACTGCCGATATAGATCGCATGCCTGTTCTGACTAGTTTATCACCTGTTACATTAACTCCTTTGATCTTTTATTCAAAATTCTTACTATGGTTCTTTTCTCTTTTCAGAACTGCCAACGGAGGAGGGTAAGCTCGTCGATTTGATAAATATTTCTAAGATATCTGCTGGCCTAAATATCCTACACAATATTCCGATTCCTAATCCGTCCACTGCGTAGATTCCTTTTAAAGATTCAACTTGATGAATAACATTTTGTAAATGTAGATAACATAAACGGACGATAATATTTAACTAGACAAGACTTCCATATCCTTGAAGATAAGTAGTATCGTAGAGCACTCAGGAAAACTCCTTAATATACAAAGCCGCCAGCCAAGCTAGAAATGTGAACACTCAGGAAGTGTGGCGGTCCCCAATTGTATGTTAATTAAGTGCCTAAACTAATTACAAATACAACGATTAATCTGACGCATATAGGGAAACAGACCCATAAATAAACTAATCTGCATAGGAAAGAGCTTATGGTGTAGGAAAACATCAGTAAATTTCCTTTCAAGTTAGCGTTTAGAAAGAAATAAAATAGTTATGTACAATGCGATCTGTAACTTCACCTATATATATTCAAATAAAAACCTTGCCAAGGTTCCGTGAGACACTTTTTGTTTACTGCTCAAAGCCTTGAAAAGTCACGTTTGTTGAATCTTGTCGTCAAGTTTGCGATACATATTAATGACTACAATATTGAATAGCCTACATTTACACAATCTTGAATTCGTAAAATACAAAAATTTAAAACACCAAAATGTACATCAATGTTAGATTTGGCCTATTTCCTACTTTCCTGAAAAATTATTATGTCCGCTAATATCCTATGATTTTATTTGTATACAGATTAAATACGCCGAAAATATAACATTGATCTCTTGTTTACTTCTAGGCAAAAGTATATGGCAGTTAGTCCTGGAACAATTCGATGACCTCTTAGTAAAGATTTTGCTGTTAGCCGCTATTATTTCATTCGTAAGTATTAAGATCATCGGAATAAATGTCCGTAGTCAAACGCTTACAGAAATATTAACAATATTATTCTCATGTTTCAGGTTTTAGCTTTATTTGAAGAACACGAAGACGCATTCTCCGCCTTCGTAGAGCCTTTCGTTATTTTACTTATTCTTATTGCTAACGCTGTAGTGGGAGTATGGCAGGAAAGAAATGCCGAATCCGCCATCGAAGCTTTAAAAGAATA
The DNA here is from genome assembly GCA_949629135.1 of Eremobia ochroleuca. NCBI lineage: Eukaryota > Metazoa > Arthropoda > Insecta > Lepidoptera > Noctuidae > Eremobia > Eremobia ochroleuca. The sequence continues at coordinate 16,126,401 of OX451396.1, forward strand.
CGAACCCGAAATGGGTAAAGTAATCAGAGGAGACAAATCCGGTGTACAGAAAGTCCGAGCCAAAGAAATTGTACCCGGTGATGTCGTTGAGGTGTCAGTCGGTGACAAGATCCCCGCTGACATCCGACTTATTAAGATTTACTCGACCACCATCCGTATTGATCAGTCCATCTTGACCGGAGAATCTGTCTCCGTGATCAAGCACACAGATGCCATTCCCGACCCCCGCGCCGTCAACCAGGACAAAAAGAACATTCTCTTCTCCGGTACCAATGTCGCCGCCGGCAAGGCCCGCGGTGTTGTCATCGGTACTGGTCTCTGCACTGCCATCGGTAAAATCCGTACTGAAATGTCCGAGACTGAGGAGATCAAGACACCTCTGCAGCAAAAACTGGACGAATTCGGTGAGCAGTTGTCTAAAGTCATCTCAGTTATTTGCGTTGCCGTATGGGCTATCAACATCGGACACTTCAACGACCCCGCCCACGGAGGAAGCTGGATCAAGGGTGCCGTGTACTACTTCAAGATCGCCGTCGCCCTGGCCGTCGCCGCTATCCCCGAAGGTCTGCCCGCCGTCATCACCACTTGTCTCGCCCTCGGTACCAGGCGTATGGCTAAGAAGAACGCTATCGTGAGGTCGCTGCCCTCTGTAGAGACCCTCGGTTGCACATCTGTCATCTGCTCCGACAAGACCGGTACTCTGACCACCAACCAGATGTCTGTTTCCCGTATGTTCGTCTTTGAGAAGATCGAAGGTGGCGACAGCAGCTTCCTTGAATTCGAAATCACTGGTTCTACCTACGAGCCTATTGGTGACGTGTACCTGAAGGGACAGAAGATAAAGGCTAATGAATTCGACACTCTTCAAGAACTGGGCACCATTTGCATTATGTGCAATGACTCCGCTATTGACTTCAACGAATTCAAACAGGCATTCGAGAAGGTCGGTGAAGCCACTGAAACCGCTCTTATTGTACTTGCTGAGAAAATGAACCCCTTCAACGTTCCCAAAACTGGACTTGACCGCCGCTCCAGCGCTATCGTTGTACGCCAAGAGATTGAAACCAAATGGAAGAAAGAGTTCACTCTTGAGTTCTCCCGTGACAGGAAATCCATGTCCTCGTACTGCACACCCCTCAAGCCTTCCCGTCTTGGAACTGGACCCAAACTGTTCGTCAAGGGTGCACCCGAAGGTGTACTTGACCGTTGCACGCACGCTCGTGTCGGAACTGCCAAGGTTCCTCTGAACGCCACCCTCAAGAACCGCATTCTGGAGCTCACCCGCCAATACGGTACTGGTCGCGACACCCTCCGTTGCTTGGCCCTGGCCACCGCTGACAACCCAATGAAGCCTGATGAGATGGATCTCGGAGACTCTACCAAATTCTTCACCTATGAAGTCAACCTTACATTCGTCGGTGTCGTCGGCATGTTGGACCCTCCCCGTAAGGAGGTATTCGACTCTATCGTCCGTTGCCGCGCCGCTGGTATCCGTGTCATCGTCATCACTGGTGACAACAAGGCCACCGCGGAAGCTATTTGCAGGTAAATATATAACACTGTAACAAAGTTAAAGATAGGCATTTTAACTCAATAACTAGGGGGTTAGTTACGTTAGCAACCATTGAGAATTTCGTTGTCAAACATTAATGAACTTGTATATTTCAGGCGTATTGGCGTGTTCACTGAAGAAGAAGACACTACTGGCAAGTCCTACTCTGGTCGCGAGTTCGACGACCTCCCCGTTTCTGAGCAACGCGCCGCCTGCGCTAAGGCTCGCCTGTTCTCCCGTGTGGAGCCCGCTCACAAGTCCAAGATCGTTGAGTACCTGCAGAGCATGAACGAAATCTCCGCTATGGTAAGATTCAGACATCACACTACATAAATATTTTAAGCAGAAGTTTAACAGTTTTCTAAATGAACACAACATGAACAAACAGAATTTTAAGTATGTTACCGAATCAAAACAACAGTAAAATAACTGCTACATTGTAAACGATATCTTCATAATTTACTGGAACACCATTCCCCAATATTATTTGAATGTTTACATGTTATAATACATATTGGAAGTGTGGTGTTTACGTTAGGGCAGCAATGTTTGTAAACTGGAGCACTCCAAACTTATTATGAAAGGATTGGTGGTACTGTATTGTGATTGCGATGACATGTTCTTTATGACTTTACAGACTGGTGACGGTGTGAATGACGCGCCCGCCCTGAAGAAGGCTGAGATCGGTATTGCTATGGGCTCTGGTACCGCTGTCGCTAAGTCTGCCGCTGAGATGGTGTTGGCTGACGACAACTTCTCATCCATTGTCGCCGCTGTTGAGGAAGGCAAGTATTCCTGCAATCTTCACTGAATCATAGAAGATTCAATTCTTTATATGAATGATGTGTGTAGGATCCAGAGATGGTTAGTTATCATGGCGGTTTTGTAACTTCAGGTCGTGCCATCTACAACAACATGAAGCAGTTCATCCGCTACCTGATCTCTTCCAACATTGGTGAAGTCGTATCCATCTTCTTGACTGCCGCCCTGGGTCTGCCCGAGGCTCTGATCCCCGTGCAACTGTTGTGGGTCAACCTGGTCACTGACGGTCTGCCCGCCACCGCCCTCGGTTTCAACCCACCTGATCTCGACATCATGGACAAGCCCCCCCGTAAGGCTGATGAGGGTCTCATCTCTGGATGGCTGTTCTTCAGGTATAAATACGATACGATACAAGTAACGTGATGACTTTGAAGTTGCAAAACATCACTATTGGAGATGGAGAAAACTCCGATGGTGCTGTTAATATTCTTCAGATTTTGTAATTGTTTGATAACTTGCCAGGTACATGGCTATCGGTGGTTATGTCGGTGCGGCTACCGTCGGCGCTGCGTCGTGGTGGTTCATGTACTCGCCCTTCGGACCCGGTATGACTTACTGGCAGCTTACCCACCACTTACAGTGCCTCGGCGGAGGTGATGAGTTCAAGGTACGCCATTTTACAATTCCACCATTCACCACCAACCAACCATTTCAGTATTTTTTTTTACAGTTGTAAGTTTTTGTAATATTAAAATATTTTTTTGCGATTTTAGGGCATCGACTGCAAGATCTTCACTGACCCTCACCCTATGACGATGGCCCTGTCCGTATTAGTAACAATTGAGATGTTGAACGCCATGAACAGTTTGTCTGAGAACCAGTCGCTGGTGTCCATGCCTCCGTGGTCCAACATGTGGCTCGTCGGCTCCATGGCTCTCTCCTTCACCCTCCACTTCGTCATCCTCTACGTTGAGGTCCTCTCGGTGAGTACCGCTCGAGTCGTCACACGGATGCAATGCAGTGGTCGGTAAAGAATATACTAACTCCTTCGTGTTCTGATGCGTGTGTTCGCAGGCCGTGTTCCAAGTGACGCCGCTGTCCATCGACGAGTGGGTCACGGTGATGAAGTTCTCGATACCCGTGGTGCTGCTCGACGAGGTGCTGAAGTTCGTCGCGCGCAAGATCTCCGACGGTGAGAAGGCTTCGCAGCTGATGCACTGGCTCGACGGCATGCAATGGATTGTGCTCATGTGGGCCGTGTTCTTTGGCCTCATCATCTACGGCCCTCTATAAGCCGGCCCGCCCCCGTGTGCCGTGCCACCACCCCGTTTGATTCACATCTAATACCCTCCTAGCGATTTCTGCGCCACCCACCTATTCTATTCATGTTGCAGTTTAAATTTTCTATTCTCGTGTGTGAACTGATAAGTTATTTCGAGTGGGTAGCGCACGGAATTTAACTGTGGAAACCGATAAGACTATGAGCGGCGCTCACCACAGTATCAATCATCTAACAGTTTGGAATGCTCATTCTGCGCACCTGGTGTGTGAAGTGACCCTGAGCCCGCGCACGTGCGCCCTGGTGTTGGACATAGGACCGGTAGTGAACAAGTGATGTCGCCGCGTCGGACTAGCTACCGTCAGTGTTGTAGTTGTCTGTACTGCTTAGGAATAGATCTAACAGAGCGTGGCGGCCAATGCGGCCCGCTCTAGTGATTATGCATTTTGTATGTGCGAGACAATAAATTTATTGGAGCTCATTTTTTTTTACAAATTCGTGAGTTCGACTAATATTCTCTTCCTTTACTGAGTACATATACATAATATTATACACTTATTTGATGTGAAGTGGCTGTGAAGACCTTCGTTATGAATGCTAACTAATGAAACACCAAAAATTGCAACGGTATTTATAAGTTAGATTAATTGCATTTGATACATTTTGTATACAGTAGCAGGGAAAGCTCCGCATTCAAATATATTATAGTGAACTCGCACATAGCTCAGTACCTTGTCCGTATGGACAGCAGACATGTTATAAAACATACTATTAAATAATAGTAATGTGCATTGTTAGCTTAGTGTAATTTATCTTAAGTGTATTATTAGGGACGTGGTTACAATATTAATCTCTCAGCATAGGTAGTACTGTTATCAAAAGAGTTTTTCTCCTCTGTCCTTTCACTGTGGTCGCTTCTTAACATTCCTATATGCATTTCTTTTTTTCTTTTATCAAACCTTGTTTGGTATTGAAGAGCGCTCTTATTAATTTAAGCTAATATTAACTAATGAATGTGTCCCTAGGCTGAACTAACCTCATGCCTTAGTGTGAACTCGGGCGGATTGCATATTGACTGCTAGCCAGCTGCAGGACCGCTGCGGCCGGATTGAGGGCATCGTTACTTCAAGCTAAATGCTCTGCAGTAGTACTCTTTTAAGGGTCCGACTGTGCAGTTGTCTTGTAGCTACGATGCAGTCGGCCGACCAGCAACGTGCTAACGCGCTTACAGCGCTGTTTATTGGCAGTCACATGCAGTCCGCCCGCGTACACCCTTCGTAGCTCAAGTAATACGTCACAACCATTACTTGTGCTACTAGTGACCTTCATATACATCGAAACAATATCATGTCAAGCCTTGTTTCAATATAATTATTACACACTATTAACGAATTTGTGTACTGTGTAAAATGTCTATTTATTACATTATTTACTACAAAATAATTTATTGAAATAAAGCAAATAGTCTATGTATGTACGAACTTAAATCAGCTTAAAGATCCTATTGTACAATATAGTACTTTTATTTATCTATATTTACTAATTGATGTAATTTTATTTTGTCTCCTATTCTTAAAAACAACCCTTTATATCAATTATTTCGTCATCGAGACTTAATATTACTTTTAAGTTTATAAAACCCGATTCAAAATTTGTTAAGTGTGGTACCAGGTTAGTACGTACATATGTTTTTTTTTTTTTTTTATATTAATGAACAGTAATAAAAATTGCATGTAAATGTTGCATGGTTTATGACTTTAAAGAGTGCAGTTTTTGATATGATGCATTAACAATTATATAATATAGTATTACAAATTATTTATGTGTATACCCAAATCTATAAACAAGACTTGATTGAAAGGACTACAAGCGTTAGAAGCTTATATTTATTTTATGTGTTTTTTTCTGCAACACATGCCTTGTGAATATAATATTTTAAAGGAACACAAAACACTTCATTGAGTGATTTGCCCATATATTTGAGATATCTTGAAACTACCTATTGCCTTCATATCTCTTCAACCAATAGTTGGTGTACAAAGCATTGCTCCCACATAATTATACACTGCACAATTAAGGGCATGCTCAAAAACCTTCGTTGTGAATGTCCCCCCCCCCCCCCCCCCTCTCAACCTCCTGGAACTTGTTGCGTTTATCAGATTAACTTATTGAAATGTACAGTCGTTTATACATTTTACATATTAAAATAGTCAACAACATTAATGTTTGAATTATTTCCCTTCACAATCCAGTAGTGACACTACATGACCATGACACACCCCTTAATTATTGAATTATATACCCCTGATGACCCTATGTGACCCCATGTATTGGAACCCCATGTCCTTAGCGTACAAATAATTGTTTAATTACTATTCTATTCCTCGCTAACAAATTTTATATAACAAGTTTTGCAAGAATTATGATCTATCTTGTTGTGAGTGATACTTCAAACTGCAATAAAAACAGTTGCCTTTTGAACATCACTTCCAACTTGATCTGTAACCTGAGCGATATTGTTTCGTCTACAAAACTTATTAAAGAATGGTTACAATAAAAAAAAATATGAACAAGCAATAAAAACAAGAAAACAATTGTTTGTGAATTGCAAAACTTAGTTTAGGGCCGCGCCACGGCAGGTACGGCCGGGCGGCCGCGCACGCTCCCGCATGCTCTAACGTGGTGTTGTCCTTGTGTCCCCAGCCCAGCCGGATTGGAAGCTGTAAGCGCCGGATCGCCGTCGCAGCGCCACTGCACGCACATATTCCATGAACACTCATTGTTTGTTGTGATCCCGCAGTGAAACTACACATTTATTGTAACTACGACACGGTTGTGATATCTTCATAAGACCTAGTAAGTTCGGACGGCAGCCCCGCTCGAGCGCACACGACACTAACACTCTCGTTGTTTTGCAGCGAACGAGGTGGTCATTGACAAGTGGTAATCGCCACCGAATCATAGTTCCTCAACCCGCTTCTCTCTGCTCCTTCTGCCGCTCTCGTCTCCCGGTGTAATGTTAATTGGCTTTTAGATGTGTACGAATTAAAAAAAGACCGTCACGTAAGACTAGGCTAGATAGGCCAGGGCCAGCGGTGGAACAGAGGCGCGAGTGGTGGATGCGGCGACGAGGCGGGCCGGGGCGCCGCCCGGTCCACCTGCTCACCTGCGCTAGTTCACCAGAGGGGACATAATGTTGTTCATAATGTGTATATACTACAGTATGCTTAGGAGGTTTAATCAATTTGTTATATTACGTTGTTCTAATTAAAGACTACATGGTGCCCGTCGACAGAAGCAGTGCGATAGACGATGTGTACTTAAGTTGAGAGCACTCATTAATTTATTGTTATATTTTTATTATCTTATAATCTAGTTTGCTTATCTAGAGTCGAGTCATTTCTATTAGTGCTGACGCCTCGACGAGCAATATGGTGTCTGTAAGGGAAGGATAATTATATGATTGTCCAGTGTTTGGGACCTGAGTCCAAAAGTTTAAACATACCTGTACATTTTAATGTATTATTGTTTTGTACAATAAATCGTTATAAACGACAAGTGTTTCATTTCAATTCATCACGTTTTTTAAAGAAGCGTCAGGGTGAAATCTTCTTACGTTTTTTTACAATTGGCAGGTAGGTATTAGGTTGTATGATGATCTAAAATATGAATAGCGGCCGTGAAAATATTTATTTATAGAATTAAGTCGTGACATTTGAGGCCAATTCTAACACTGAGTTGTATTGCTGATTCTAATGATTATATTTCTGCAAAATTACATTTGTAACGGTCGCGAATCATATTTTAATCATGTACCACCTGACACTGACCTGCAAATTGCAAAAAAACGTAAGATTTTGAATTTCGCGGGCTGCCTTAGCGCGTCTGCTACTCGCCCACCATAGCTATGCTACGGATCTAACCACCGGAGCAGCCTGTAAGATGCAACAACCACAATTAGAAAGGTACAGGTCATCGTATCCTTGTTAGATAATGCCCAATGCTCGTTTTCACATCTCGTTGTACTTACGCGACACCCAAATGTAATAGAGAACATGCAATATTTTTATTTTTGCCTTCATTTGAATGAATTTCATGTAGAATATACCAAGAGTATAATAAACATTTAAATACTATAATTTATTGAAAAAAATTGCTGTTTCAAACTGACAGTTTAAATTTTCGCGCGAAAACGATCTACAGTTACGATGACGTCACTCCGGTCTGTCACTGGCCATATTTGTTCGTCGCTGGCTTTCATAGTTGGGTAATTTTCAACTTTCGAGATATTTTTTGAATAAAAACATTAAGATACTGTAAATTATAAAAAAAATGGAGTAAGTATCCATCAACCTCAGCAAGATAATTGCGTAACACACTATCAGTAGCAATGGGTTTCATTTTGACAGTTGAAGAACATTTTGCGTTTTTTACCTTGTTGACCAAACACATTTTTCGAACATTTGAAGTAATAGATTAGCAGTATAAGCATAATTATTCCTAATCTATTGCTTCATATGTTCGAAAAATGTGTTTTAAATGATTCAAACTGAGATTAATATTGTGTTACGCAATTAGGGTAGGTACAGCTACAGGCTGTCATAACAATGCCACAAATATCCTGAGAATAAGTCGAGTTGATTCGTGTTTTGTGAAAATGTGTCCATCGACTTCAACTAAGTTTCCAAATAAAATATTTTTAACTGGACCTTCTGACCCAAAGTTGTGAAAAAAGTGGTTCCAAGCTGCGAAGAGGGATGACAATTTATTCTTTAGACTGTCATTCGATGCTGTGAAGATCACCAACATTAACTTTCGGCAGGTTCCTTGGATCTGCTTTTATGAACCCAACCCATTTTTATTTAAAAAATGCGATTAATTTCCGCAATAAAAGTTGTTTACGTTCACAACTATAACCTTAACCTTTTGAACGCCAATCACTTGTGTAATACGAACTTGTATACAAGTGATTGGCGTTCAAAAGGTTAAATAAGTCCTCATAACAGGAGTGACGTCACTAGACGCTGATTGGCGGAATAAAATACGTTCCGTTTCACGTTATTTTAATTTGTAATTATTGTTAAAAATCAATATAAACTAAAATAAAAACGTTGCAGTGGTCCTTCTTTTATGTTTTTTTTAACATTTTAGTCACAAAATATTGATAAATAGTATATCTGCATCTTCCCTATTGTCTAATAACAGCGCACTGTTATTAGACAATACGGAAAATACAGCGCACATAGGTCGAAATATGAAAAAAAAATTTGGCCCTCCCTTACAAAACTGACTACCAGCTGATTGATTTACTATGGTAGGGCCAAATTTTTTTTTCATATTTCGACCTATGTTCTTTGGGGAAAGTTGTTGAGTTTCATGAGCACATTCACCTCCTTCAGGGTTGATACCCCCCTTCCGTTACACGCTGTATATAGTTCTGTGGTTAGCACCAAGTGGCAAGCGAGCGGATTGATGGATTCTGTCTGCATAAGTCTTTTTATTTATTTGAATGGCAAATGGCAACACCAAATTTTTATTCAAGAAGTTTGCCACATATCGTTTGTGGCGCGCTTGTTCTGTTTATGTTCTTACAATAGATTTTTTTGCTATAGTTCAACGGTTTTGTACAATAAACAGCTGTTTTCAATGAACGTGTGTGTTGTTTTATCACAGAAATTATGCGAGAAGTAGTTAATATTGGCCAATATAATGGATGCGTCTAGGTAAGCATGTTTCTTACTTGTATTCGATTATGTTCAAACCTTTTGATCTTGAGATACAAAGTACTTTACTTATCACAGACTAGACTCCGAGCTGCCTAACAAAATGGCACATTTAGATATAATGGAGATTGACGAGCCCAATACTGAAGCTACAGAAGAACAGTCTCAAGTGCCTGAATTACCATCGAGAGTTTTAAGAAAGAGAAAATCTATAATGCCTGAAGCAAGTAAATCATCGAATCGAAGAGTTAGTATGAAGCCAAGTAAACGGATTATGACTGAAAATGCAAACCCTAAACAAATAGAAGCATTGTATCTGAACAAAAAAGTGAAATCTTTATCACAGACTTTGGAAACTATTTACGAAGAGCCTAAAACTCAAAATAGTGAGACTGAAGTACTAATAGGTGGAAGGAAGGTAAAAAGACTGCTAACATTCCAATTAGGTAATCAATACACAAAAGAAAAAATTAAGAAACGCAGAGCCAAAATAAAGAAACTCCTGGGAAACAAATCTTATTTGAATAGAAAGAAAATACCAATGCAAGTATTCCTCAAAACTATAGAATGCTTGGAGTTGGATGAAGTGATAAAAACAGAAGCTTCACTGCCAATTAAAGATAAGGATATTATGTAATGCTTATTACCTTCATGGTATTGTTCTACTTGTGTGTCTATGTCTGTACAAAATAAAATTCACAAAATGATTAATTATTCATTTTATTTAATAACAAGCCTATTTGAATACTGAATGAATTATTTTAAGATTCAACAAGAAACTTAAATACATTTGCAGCGTTAAATATTACAATTAAATAGCAATAACATAAAAGTATAGAAGCATCAACAAATCTGTGAAAAATATAGGGTGACTGGTAATTAGTGACCAATACTTGAACACATGATTCTACTCATGACAACAAACAAGTTTTATAATGGGACAAAAAGTGAAATGATGAAAAAAAATCAGCTGTTCCATACATTTTGACGACTCGTACGAACATAAATGTAGGGAACAGCTGATTTTTTTTTTTTCGCGTTTTCGGATTTGGTCCGATAGTAAAAGTTGTTTGTAATGATGAGTAGAATCATGTGTTTAAGTATCGGTCACTAATTACCAGTCACCCTATATAGTGGGTAGTATTTCTGTTAAGTAATTTCTGTTTATTTTGAATATACATAGGTACTACTGTTTATTTTCCCTTGCTAAATAAAATAAAATAAAACTATGAAAAAAGTTAGGTTTTAACTATACACTCTGTAGATGATTTTGGACAGTTATCATATTCTTTGATAAGGCTTGCAGAATCTTGATCAACCCCACTGAGGCACACACAGCGAGGTTTTTCCACCCCAGGAGTGAAGAGCTGGCGAGGAACACCAGCCCAGGACCTTTTCACACCACCACTAAAAAAAACAAGTTATTTATTTTATCTTTTGTTCTCATAAAGACAGTTTCTTCTCTTTATTACTCTTGTGCTGAAAAGAAAGAAAAGAAAAAAGACCCTTCTGAAGTTTGTTCAAACTAAACACTGAAGAAGCTGCTACCTATATAGGGTGACTGGTAATTAGTGACCAATACTTAAACACATGATTCTACTCATGACAACAAACTACTTTTACTATGGGACCAAATCTGAAATCGCGAAAAAAAAATCAGCTGTTCCCTACATTTTGACTCATACGAACATAAATGTAGGGAACAGCTGATTTTTTATTTGCGATTTCGGATTTGGTCCGATAGTAAAAGTTGTGTGTAATGATGAGTACAATCATGTGTTTAAGTATCGGTCACTAATTACCAGTCACCCTATATATATCAAAAGTTGTATGGTTTGAAACTTCAAGAAAAGAAAAATACACTCCAGAACCATGGAATGCTGTGGATACTTTAATTTAGCAGAAGTTGTTTAGGATCACAATAGAAATGATATGGCTAAGTGTGCTGACTTTAGTTGTCATCTCAATGATGATGACTAATGGAGAAGTATGGCAAAAGAAGGCATGCTGTGTCAACACCAAATAAATTTGGATAAGGTGAAGAGAAAGATGATGAGGATGATGGTATATCAAAAAAAAGAAACTGATTAAGGTACTTGATGAAAAAATAAGAACCTTGATGTCGTGCACCACACTTTAGTGCCTTCCTCAGCACTCCATGCAATGTTACAAGGTGGATATTTCTGATCTTCTTTTCTAGAATGTTCTTTTTCTACTTCACATTGCTTTAGTTTATCGTAATACTCCTTCATGTAAGATGTTTCTTGACCATTCTTGTCATAGAATCGTCCTGTGAGGGTACCTGTAATTGTTTTTACAAGTTATTTTAATATATGTCAGAAGGTTATTTCTCATACTTAGGTAGGTAGGTAATACAAAATGGTGTCCGCAAGTCCACATCAATGTGCATATTTTGCATATGGTTCTCGTACTTAATAAACATTCAAATTCAAGTTGCAGTCTCAGAGACAATCAATGTCAAAAATGTAGAGAAATTGATTATATTTTTGACAAATTGATATGGTAAATGCCTCTCAGATCATAGTATTTCCCGGTACAACAATCTAATGGGGTGTCTTGTGCTTGTGCAACCACTAGACTATTCAGATTAAAAAACATCTATACTCACTATGAAAAAATAGATGCTTACCAATTTCAATATACTTTTTCCTGAATGTATTCCGCCAATGGACCAATGTCAGTAAGTCACTACAGGACAAGTCCATGACATGGTCCTTTTCATCACTTTCATCTTTGAAGTTCCCCGTAACGAGAGATCTTGAGCCATCTTTACCTGAATTATGTACAATCACAAATTGATTAAATTCTAGTAATCTAATTAATTTAATCGTTTTCAGTGTAGTAAATAGTTAAGAATATAATTTACCTATAAAATAATGATATGCAGCACCCTGTTCATAGTGTCTTTTACCTTCCGTAACATCAAATACTGTACCTAATACTGCTAAATACAATTGATTTTGTTTTACGCCATCAAATTGAGCTAATTTAGTTGAAGTGAGAATACCAGGCTTATCTTCTTCCACTTCACTAGTAAATGCTTCAAAGTACCTCTGTAGTTCATTACGGTACATAAAAGCACCGAAAACCACAGCTATTGCGATAACCAAGTTTAAATTCCTTAATAAAATCTTAACAATCATCGCTCGTAATTAATCGCTTTATTGTAAATATATAAATCAAGGTATTCTTTCGTAACTTGTACGTGGGTCGACAACTTGAGGAGAAATGAAATTCTGGCCTTACTATAGTGAATTCCTGTTACACATACCTTTTCTGTAAAAATAACTGTAAAATCATCATACAGACAACGTTTCAAGAAAAAAGTTGGAAACTGTCAAATTGGAGCAACAAACAAACAAACATCATGTCTAGATAGCAGTGCTGTCAGTGTCAGTAAATGTGTCATTTGGACTGTGGACAAGTAATGTTGGGTTCAGAAATAGTAAAGGTAAAAAAAAATTCTAACTTTTAGATCAAACAAGATAAAAACTAGGAAGAATGACGCACAGTATCGGTATGTATAGCAGAAAGGAAAGGAGGCCTATGCCAGTAGTGATTCCAGGCTGAAATTATGCTGAAAATAAAATGTGTGATAGTGATGCGGCTCGTGTACATGATGGTTTACCATTTGTAAGATTACTTTTGGAAGCTATAATCAAAATACAGAAAAAGCTATAATAACGCGCACTGGATTTTTAACACATAGATTGCAATGCTCGGCTCCACTCCAACCCTGAGAGTTGCAAAATCCAGTGCGCGATAGAAACCGCTCGTGCGTACCTGGGCTAATTTCTAGTTCAAAAATCAGTGTCAAAAAACAACCAAACAGATAATCACTACATAGTATAAAACAAAGTCGCTTCCCTGTCTGTCTGTCCCTATATATGCTTAGATCTTTAAAACTACGCCACGGATTTTGATGCGGTTTTTTTAAATAGATAGAGTGATTCAAGAGGAAGGTTTATATGTATAATACATGCATGATATAGTAGAGAAACACTGATCATTTTAGAGGTTTCTAATGTAATGTCGTAAATAAACACATTTTTTTGCACTTACATTGTAAACGCTGACTGAACCCTTCCAGATAGATCAAAATAATGTACTACAGTATTGTACACCTTAAAAAGGTCTACAAAAAAGTCCGCGATGGTATATGTCTATCTCTTAGGGATAACCCACAATAACCATTTTTTATCCTATACTTTTTACGAGAAATAATGGCTCTAAAATTATCAGTGTTTCTCCATTGCACCCGTGCGAAGCCGGGGCGGGTCGCTAGTATATAATATTTTAAAAAGCCTGTAACCTAAAAACGGGTATTATTTTGTTTAGACAATTTTAATGTTTTTATTAAAGATCGTCAATTTTGAAGTTAACTAAATGGTAGTCTAAAGTGTTATCCGTATATAATATTAAGAATTATCTGTGAAGTGTGAAATATATAATATGATGATAAAAATCATATTATTCTTGTAACCTTGTTCTAACCAAAGGTAAACCATGTCTGGGAAACTAATCAGTCAAATTAGAACAATCACGCAGTCTCCGCAGCGAAGAAGGGTCGTTGTTACTGGACTAGGAGTTGTGTCTCCTCTGGGTACAGGCACTGACTTAGTGTGGCAAAACATTTTGAAAGGTCAATGTGGTATAGTATCCCTACAAGGCAATGAATATTCCAAATTACCATGTAGGATAGCCGGCTTAATTCCTTTAGACAAAAATGACAAAGTGGCAAACGCGCTGTCGAAGTTAAACCTAAGATCCATGGCTCCTGCTACATGCCTTGCTCTTGTTGCAACTGCAGAAGCATTGGAAGATGCAAAATGGTTGCCAGAATCTGATATTGACAGAGAGGCAACAGGAGTGGCTATTGGGATGGGAATGATAGATTTAAAAGATGTTTGTGATACAAATGATGCATTAAAGATTGGTTATAACAAAGTCAGCCCTTTCTTTGTACCAAGAATTTTACCAAACATGGCAGCTGGTCACATAAGCATTAAGTATGGGTTCAGAGGACCAAATCATGCTGTGTCTACTGCTTGTGCAACCGGTGCTCACTCCGTAGGTGATGCCTTTAGATTTATTAGAAATGGAGATGCAGATGTCATGGTGTGTGGTGGTGCAGAAGCTTGTATCAGCCCTCTTGCCATAGCAGGGTTCAGTAGATTAAGAGCATTAAGCACATCATTCAATGATGAACCAGAAAAAGCTTCTAGACCATTTGATAAAAAAAGAGATGGTTTCGTCATGGGTGAGGGTGCAGCTATTTTGGTTTTAGAAGAGTACCAGCATGCATTAGAGAGAAATGCGAAAATATATGCTGAAATATTAGGATATGGCTTATCAGGAGATGCTTCTCACATTACTGCTCCTAGGGATGATGGGAGTGGAGCAATGTTGTCAATGAAACATGCCTTGAGAGATGGCGGCATCAACAAAGATGCAATTACTCACATTAATGCTCATGCAACATCAACCCCTGTAGGAGATGGTATTGAAGCAACAGCAATAAAGACTATGTTTAGCAATCACAGTTCAAATATATACATTTCATCCACAAAAGGGGCTCATGGACATTTGCTAGGTGCTGCAGGTAATTTGGAAGCGATATTCACTGTATTGGCTTGTCATCATGGAATCATACCACCTACAATCAATTTAGAAGAACCTGTTGATGATTTGAACTATGTTGCTAATGAATCAAAACCATGGAATGCAGACAGAAGAATTGCATTGAAAAATTCTTTTGGTTTTGGGGGAACAAATGCAACACTTTGTATTGGACAGTTGTAAAGAGGATCACGAATGTAGGAGCTTATCTAGGGGAAGTAAGAAAGTAAATTTTGGAATTTTATCATTAAATAAAATTTGTTATCACTGTATTATATAGTATATTCAAAACTGAGTTTACAAATGTTTTCCGACTTTAATAACAATGGCGAAACAGCCAAGGTAACTCCCAACCTTTTGATTTTCTAAGCTTTTTTGATAACGAGCAATAATTCATCATGTACCACATAATATTGAGTCACATAAAGCATTGAAATAAAATAATTTGATCAAAAAATGCTACTTTAAATATTTCATTACTAAGCTTTCTAACAATTTAAATAGTAAATATATTAAATGCTGGTTTTTATCCAGTCAATCCATTGTATTATTGGAATCATTCAAACATGCACTTGCAATTTTTTCCAGTGCTAGGCACAATGTTACCGAATATGATTTGAACACTGAAAGATTTTTCAATTTAAATAATTTATTACCTATATTAGATTTAGCAATCGCCAACATCTGTACACTAATTTATTGCATTATTGTTACATTATACGGATCTAATACAAAATGGCATATTATTATTTAGAAATTAACTTAGGAAAATAAGATAATGTTTCACATTGATTCCTTCTAATATTGGAAGTTTACAAAATATGACATGATATTTAATTGTATACAGGTTTTTCATCAAAAGAGAAACTATATAAATTCTAAAATTTGTTTCACACAAGAACATAAATCAGTGTATTCAATATTTGAACTGATTGCTTATTAATCTTCAACAACAATAGGAATAATCCTGAGTATTTAAACATTTTACGTCGTTGTTATTATTGACATTATACATACACTGCCGGCCAAAAGTTTGGGATCACTTGTAAAAATCTTTTTCACTAACAAAATATTTCAAAATTACATAAGATAAAGAGCTAATTTGAACACCTGCGTATTCTATTGTTACTAAAGAATATATGTCATTCTTTTTGTATATTTTTAAGTTATCATCCTGTAAAGGTCTATTGTTACAAAGCATTGGTGAGTGCCGCGCAAGGACCAGGTAGTAGTCATTTTAATATTTTCATTGTTATTACTACCTAATTATTTTGGTTTTTTTTCGCGTTAACAGAAATTCGGGATGATTTTAGCTTCCTAAAACATATTTAATACCCGAGTTTTTATGTAGTTAATCTTTCTCTATCTTGGTTAGTCTGAGCTCGTCATTGTTATAGTAAAGACTTTAAAATGGGTAAAGAGAGCGAAATTAGCAGTGAAACTCGTTGTTCCACAGTTGTTTTACACAACGTTTCTGAACCTCTCAACTTAAGTTGTCGAAGCCTTGTGTTCATAACACAATAACCCGATACAAGGAGACTGGCAGTTATCAAGATCATTCGCGATCGGGAATGCCGAGAGCTACCACTTCTAGCGAGGATAATTTCATCGTCGTTACCAGCAAGCGGAATAGACGCCTAAAGGGACCAGAAATCCGAGCAGAAGTGAACAAATCCCGATCTAAACCTGTGTCATTGACTACAGTAAAAAGACGATTGAGAGATGCTAAGTTATTTGGTCGCGTTGCCGTTCGTAAACCACTACTAAGGCCACAAAACAAAAAGAAAAGGATGCAGTGAGCCCTTACCCATCGAGAATGGACTGAGGAAGACTTTAAAAAAGTTCTTTGGACAGATGAAACCAAATTTGAAATATTTGGATCAAAACGACGAATTTTTGTCGTTTGTAGCGCCGAGGAAAAGATGATGCCAGACAGTCTTGACTGTGGAGTCAAGCATGGTGGTGGTTCCATTATGGTCTGGGGATGCTTCTCGGGCCATGGAACTGGAGATTTGGTAAGAGTTGAAGGAATCATGAAAAAGGAGTATAAAAATACTACAGCAAAATGCCATTCCGTCTGGTTTATGATTAATTGGAAATTGATTTTTTTTCCAACAAGATAATGATGCCAAATATAGTTCAAAATTATGCAGGGGTTATTTAGAACATAAAAAAAAACAGATGCGGTTTTGAAAAGCATGGTGTGGCCCCCTCAGAGCCCGGATCTCAACCCAATCGAGCTTTTGTGGGAACAGCATGATAGAAATGTGCGCAGTTGTTCTCCCTGCAAGAAGACATGTGGAAGACTTACAAGAAAGCTGGAACAATATTTCACAAGATACAATCGACAAATTGATTGCTTGTATGCCGAGACTAGTAAAAAAAGTAATAAAATGCAAGGGAGGGTTCTTTGACGAAAATTTTTTTTTAAATATGAACGGCATTTTTAATGTAAATTATTGATATTTTTCGTTTTCTTCTTGATGTATGTGTATTAGTAAATAAGTATTTTAAATATAATTAAACCTCCTGCTTCGTATTTTGAGTTTTATTTCATTTTCCTTCTTTGATGTAGGTGGTCTCAAACTTTCGGCCAGCAGTGTATCTGAAGAACTTAACTTGGTATTCTATGATATTGTTTAACAATAATAATATCTATTGATTTTAGAGGTCTAGGATTGTAACAATATGCATCATAATCAGTAAATGACCGACCAGATAAGAAGACTTATGACTTACTGGATTTCTGGATATTAGTAATGTATTTTAAGGCGTATATTCATCTACAGACCGTGGAAGCAGTTTATAGTATATTGCCATTTCTGAGTAAAACAACTGGTTTACAAAGTGCAGTTGAATGATGTGGCAGGTAGAGTACGCCAGCTAGGCAGCCTGCTTATCCTGTTTTTGCAGTAGCGGTGGTATCTGCGGCGTGCTCACACAGAGCTGAGCGAATTTTTGGCGGAGGTTCTGTCGCAACTCCTGTCTTTTTTCGGTTATATTTCTACGTGATTTGAATTCCATTACTTCCTCTATAGGAATATAACTGGTATCCTCTTCCTCATCTGACGAACACGTGTCCTAAAATAGTGAAAGTATGTTAGCACTTGCTACACAAGTCTACAACAGGGCCATATAACAATATTGTAACTTCTTACCATTAACATTTCTTGTAGAGAAAGTGTAAAACCTGTGCACAAAGTCTTATCATTCTTAGTCAAATCTAAACAGTCGCCTCTCTCGTGATTGCAGAACCCTTCGGAACACGCCACCTCTGAACCTTCGGGCGAGCTCATGAGAGAGGAAGAACCAGACAGGGTTTCACAGCAACCTCCATTATTCCCAGATGAATAACCACAGTCTTGGGAATGCTCACTGGGCGAGAGGTTGCCGTTTTTGGTCCGTTTCTTGCTGGTTTTTTTGGGTGAGCGACGTTTATCTGTAGTGTCATCCTCACACGACTGGCAGCCGTCGCCGCTGGCCTCGTAACACTGGTGATTGATGTAGTCGCGTGGGGAAATTAGATCAGTCGGCGTGTCTCGTTCCTCTAGCAGGCATTCCTCACATTGGCACTTTTCATCTGGTTCCTCTGAATCAGCCTCCTGTGTTGAATATAAATTTCGCATTAGTAGATATAAAATATGCTGCAATAAAATGCAGAACTAATTAGTCTGTGGCATACTTTGCATTTGCTCTCAACTGCTTGCCGTTCCTTCTTCTTGCGTCGTTTTAGTTTCTTTTGTTCTTTTCTCTGTTGCCTGGTCTGTTCCTCTTGTGTAATTTCATCATACAGAAGTTGCAGTTTCGAGACTCCGGTTTTGTGTTCGACGGCAGTTTCAAACTTACGATACAATGCCTCCACTGCGACCGCGGCGAGCGTCTGACACGTGCCTTCTTCTTCGCGTAGCCTCAGGGAGATGCGTTGCAGTCGCTCATAAATACATATACCGAGACATATAAGTACCTGCAAACATAAAGCTATGTCAGCCTGTATTGCCTATTAGTTTGTACCTAGATGAAAAAATACAAAAAACATCTCTCCACGTCAGTAATATGCAGGTCATCCTTAAGGACGGCCTGCCAAACACTGTATTGAACTCTATGCGAAGGAGCAACATGTTGTTACAATTATGTGTAGTACCTTTCAGAGGTATCATCATGATATGGTATAGGTATCATTGCAAACAGGTTACTTACCTCTTCTTGTGCAATTTCCAGTGTTTTAGCATGTCTTTCTCTATGGTTTCCGAGTAGTTCTGGTTCCGCTCTAGCTATGAGGTGCGATATATAGTCAGTCTTAGCTTGTAGGTGCAGGTGTTTGTCTAAAAGACATCGTTTTATACCGCCGTAGAGTGCGCCGACGTAACCCTTTTCTTTTTGTGGTTCCTTTTCTTCAACTAATAGCTGATACGCTCTCAATACCTGCAGGAAATAAAGCATTAAATAAATAATAATTTCTTAAGTAATTATCAGTACAGTGCTGTTGGAGTATAGTTTATCAGTCTTCAGCCAGATTTAGACCTAAGATAAATACAAAAACACACTAGAACATCGCAGTATCTGCAATCCTAACTACTAAGGGGGATACACTAGGTGGTCCGCAAAATTCATATCCTCATCATCCTCATTTCAGCTGAAAGACGTCCACTGCTGGACATAGGCCTCCCCCAAGCACATCCGCTTCGACCAGTTATGTGCTTCCCGCACCCAGCGGGTTCCTGCGGCCTTCACAAGGTCGACTCTGAAATCACGAAAACAAAATCAGCTGTTTAATACAAAAGTTCAATACCTACTTGACCAAAATGTATGAAACAGCTGATTTTTTTTTTCGTGATCTTACACTTGGTTCCATTGTGAAAGTTGTTCATATTCATGGGTAGAACACCCTGTAAAAATTTGGAGACGGTAAAAAAAAGCATGCTGTATATTGATACTTTGATGTTTAATTTTTTTTTTTTTTTTAAATACTATATAAGGTCCCATTAAAATAGTTGGACAAATTTTAATACAGCGTTCAGTACGTCTAACCAAAGATATCCAAGCAAAAAAAACAATGATTAAAGTGATTTTATTTTGATCGAAAATAATAAATTGTTCGGCACCACAGCCGGCACTCTAGAATAAACCCATCCTTATGGGTAAGTACTTGCACTCGGGCGGCCAGTACTGTTAGGGCCGCCACATATGGCGAGGTGTCAAACAAAAATCAACATTGTGAGCCTTAAAATAAAGTCGAAAATAAATAACCTAAGACGCGCAATTTGAAAACAGGCTAATATTGGGGGTGAATAAACTTTCCTTGAACACATGATTATGAACCGTCTAGGTACGAAAAGAAAAGATTCTAATTTCCCATCACACTTTACCAGGCTTTGGACTGTCTAATTGCGTGCTGAACTGTTATCAAAGTATTAAAGCAAATGCAGAAAGTTGTAAACAAACAAGCGCGCAGTGGATACAATGTAGTGTTATGAATCTTTTTTATTTATTTAAAGTTCGATAACAGTAAAACACTGAATCAGTCATGGTTAAAAATTAGAATCAGCCCTATTTACAATAATTAATATAAATACTACTTACTCTACGACGATAGGTGGATAGGTACGTAATTACATTCATTGTTGAACGTGCCTACCGTTTTGAGCGATGCACTTGCGAGCGCGTTTAATTTCTTTGCACTATTAAAAGAGTGTCACTTTCACTTTTTATTGTTTCAAATGCGAGGGTGATTCGCGTACATAGCTCATTCACGCTGGCTATTAAGTGTCCATTTTCACCGTACAATAAATCTTTAGCACGACCCCAGAAATAAAAATCAAGCGGAGTCAAGTCCAGGCTCCTAGCAGGCCACGGGACAGGACCACCCCGACCAATCCACCGGTCTCCGAACCGAGAATTGAGATAGTCTCTTACGTTTCCAGCGAAGTGTGCTGGCGCGCCATCATGCTGGAAGTAGAGGTCACGCCAGACTACCAGGGGTACATCTTCTAACATTGTTTCAACATCGTTACGTAACAAGTCTATGTACGTATTATTGTTTAAACGGTTAAGAAACAGGCCCTAAAACTTTATTGTCTAGCACTCCTACCCACACATTTACACTAAACCGTGTTTGGTAATAATCCGGTCTCACTTTATTTGGGTTAATAGTTGTCCAGTAATGGGAATTATGTATGTTAAATAACCCAACACGTGTAAAAGTACATTCATCAGTCCAGAGAATGTGACGTTGGGGTTGTTGCAGTAGCCACCTACAAAATGTTAATTTGTTCAGTTCTTGCACACGAGTGCAATGATATGGGTGGTGGCCTTTATCACGAAGGAGCTTCTTCCACACGTAAAAATCGCTGACGTTGAATACACGACCGGCATCGGCAGTGCTCGCCGTGGGGTGTATTCTAAAGAAATCTAAAACGTCTTCTTCAAGGCGCACCGGATAGCGCGGTCTTCCTGCGTCAACCGCTGGTGGCATGAAGGTGCCACATTCACGATGGCGCTGTACTGCTCTCAGGATTATGGTGAGGCTCGGCCGCCTTCCAAATCTTTCTTGATAAAGGATTTGGGCTTGTCGTAAGCTTTCGTTGCACTCACGATAACACAGGACCATTTCCAAGTATTCTTGGTTGCTGTACGCGTAATAAGGCATTGTTGTCGATTGTGATAACTACGTAACAACACACACGCAGACTTTCATGTAACATGTTCTGTTGGCTCGGTTGCGCGACGAAAACTGAAATGGCTTCATTGTCAATTTGTCATATTTTACGTCAGCGGCCCTTCGCCCCGGGCATCCCCGCGGTGAAGGGCTATGTTAGAGTGAGATGGCATGAGTTGAACAATGAAACCGGCGGGTGGTGACATGGCCACGTGCGCCTGGACCATTATTTCGTAGAATCAGAATTTATGAGATAGCAGACATGGATGTGTTTATGCATTGGGTAACCAAAATGTTTAGTGCATTTTCGCTAACTGATTTTTTTTTTTTTTAAAGTATCTAATGCATTTTTCTTATTTTTTTTTTTACCATTGTCCTTATTTTGGTGGTCTGAATGATTTGTAAAAGTTTGTCCACCTATTTTAATGGGACCTTATATATTCA